>CM053770.1:357784999-357834255 GCA_028658325.1 Potorous gilbertii | reverse complement strand
CCTTCACTGTGTTGCTGCGCGGCTTCCACTGTTCCAGAATTTGTCAGGAGTTCTTTTTACAGGAAATCTATGGGCTGTGGGTTCGGAGCTAGCATAGGTGAGTCTTTCTACTCCGCCATCTTGGCTCCGCCCCCTAAAATTTTCATTATTGCTAGGGCATTTTGAAGGAGTCTGCTCATGTAGATAGATCAAATATAAACTGATTATGTTGGGAGGACCCCCAAAAAATGTAGGATAAGAAAAAGGAATGCTTTGAAAGAAGAGGGAAGGGAGAAGCAGAATGGGAAAGAAAATTTTCTTTCATAAAAGATTCACACAAGGAATAGCTAATATAATGGAAAGGAAAATGACAGGAGGAGGGGAGTTTTGGGCCATACTTGAACCTCACTCATCTAAATTGTTTCAAAGAGGCAACATAGATAGATAGATAGATACTGAGATTTGCATATATATATATATATGTATGTATTTTTATACATCCTCACTTGAGTCTAGAAATCTATCTTAACTAATAAGGAAATAGGAGGAGAAAAATATAAGAGATATGGAGTGGGGCATCATAAAAGGGAGAGCCAATTAATGGAGGTCATGATCAGAAGCAAAACAGACTTACAAGGAGGGACAGGATAAAAAGATAGAATGACGCCTAAAAGGAAAAAATTGATGGGGAATACATAGTAGTAAAGGTAACTGTGAATGTGAGTGGGATAAGCTAATCCATAAAGTGGAAACATAGCAGAATGATTTAGAAACCAGTATCCAGCAATATGTTGAGTATAACACAAGAGATACACTTGAAATAGAAAGACACAGAGAGAGTTCAAATGAAGGGCTGGAGCAGAATCTGCTGTGCTGCAATTGTAATAAAAAAAAGCAAGGTCAAAATGAAGCAAAAGGAAAAGAAACTAAAATAATCAGAAAAAACTACATTTTGCTAAAAGGTTTAAAATAGTGAAGTAGCATAAAAATAAAATTATAGCAAGTTGCTCTGAAAAATGCTTTATTTCTCAAAAATACAGGGAACTGAGTCAAATGTATAAAAATAAGAGCCATAAAAGCCATAACCCAATGGATAAATGGTCAAGCAATATGAGCAGGGAATTTTCAGAAGAAAAAAATCAAGGCTATCTGTAGTCATATAAAAATGTTATAAATCACAATTGATTGGAGAAAAGCACATTAAATCAACTCTGAGGTACCATCTCAAACCTATCAGAAATGACAAATGCTGGAGGGAATGAGGGAAAGTAAACATGTTAGTGAATTGTTGGTGAAGTAGTGAACTAATCCAACCATTCTGGAGAACAGTCTGGAGTTATGCTGCCCAAAGGGATACCTGGATACCTTTTGATCCAACAATACCATGACTGGGTCTATACCCAAAAGGGATCAAAGTAAAAGGAAGAGGTTCTATACGTACAGGAAAGTTAATGGCAGCTCTTTTTTGGTGGCAAAGAACTGAAAATTGAGGGGATGCTCATCCATTGAGGAATGGCTGAACAAGTTGCAGAATTTGACCGTTGCAGAGTATTGTTGTGCTACAGGAAATGAAAAGGAGAGTGGGCGATGGTTTCAGAAAAACATAGCAAGACCTGCATGAACTGGTGCAGATTGAGATGAAAGGATCTAGAGATCATTGTGTACAGTAACGACAATGTTGTAATGATGTAATGATGATCAACTGCGTAAGACTTGAGTATTCGGACCCATACAATAATCCAAGATAATTACAAAGGATTCGTGACGAAAATACACTCTCCACATTCAGAGAGAAATTTGAAAAAAATTATGACTGCAATATAATTTTCTTGCTTTCTTGTTGCCTTTGTTTTTGCAATATGGCTAATATGAAAATAAGTTTTCCATGATTTCATATATATAAATGATATATTATTTGCCTTCTAGGTGTTGGGGAAGGATGGGGGAGGGGAAAAGTTAGAATTCAAAATTTAAAAAGAAAAGAACATTAAAAATAAAAAACATTTTTAAAAGAACAAACTAAAAAAAAAAACCTGAAAAAAATTGGTGTCCGTAATCAAGCAATATCAGGATTATCAGATCTTTGGTCTATGTGTCTACTGTAAGTTTTTATAGTTCAAAATCTTGATCACTCAGAAAGGCATCTCCCTGTTATAACATGGCTTCTGTGTCACTAAATACCGCCTTTTTCAATGTTCCCTCACAAAATCCAGGTTTTCATGAAACCAATTAAATCCATATAGAGGCAAATGATGCCTCTATATGGCTACATTTTTGTCAGGGACATTTTCCCTTCCTGCACAGTTTGACTGCCCTTTTCCCTAAAGAAATAACATTCATCATTATGAATGCTAGCAAAATGACAGCAGGCCCTAGGGTTGTTTGCTTCATGGGTGAGAAATGAGTCTATACACAGCACTAGGAAAGAACTGAAATCCTATCTCTTGCCAATGAGTTATCTTTCAGTTTCAAAACCAGATTTTTAACACAACAGCTGTTCCGATTTTAACTGAGATAGAGAATGTTACAAGCACCAAAATATCATTAATTGAATTTTAATTGAATAGCCTGCTTAGTTCATGACAAAATTTGTTGCTATAAGTTGATACTTTTTGTGAGTGGGGGGCACCATGAAATGTGCTTGCTAAATCTCAGTAATTTCCTGTGTCTGTATAGAAATGATAATAGAGTTTACCCATGATCAAAAGACATTCATAGATATGAGATACACTTTTTAGAGGACAGATGTTAGAAACAACATATGATCTTGGACAGAAATGTCAAAAAAAAAAAAAGATGAATCTGAGTATCACAAGACATATTTAAATTGTTTCCTCGGTTTTACTTGGCTTTTATGTAATTATTCAAGTACCCCTTAGGCTTTATGGAATACAAGTTCCTTGAGAGCAGCAACTACATAATTTTGATGTTGTGCTTTCCAGATAGTTGGTACCAAATAAATGGTTGCTCAACGAAATTGATTATAATAACCATTGACAGAATTAATTTATTTGGTGGATACTAGCAATTGGGGAATTTTCTAATGACAAATATTTAAATTATTTTATATTACTTTAAAAGTGTTCTTTGTTTAAAGTTTTGAACTTATATATCAAAAATATAAAATTTTCATACATCACAGTAGAACACAAAAAGCAGATTCTAAATAAAACCTTGAATTTCCATTTTGTACCATCTACATTGGATGATGGCATATATATACCCACACATATGTATATATGTATATGTATACATGCACATACACATATATACACATACATACATATGTAATCCAGGCTTGTCTGGGCACAATCAGTTCATCTAATATGGAGGTAACCTGAGGGGCCTTTAAAGTATTGTCAAAATTGCTTAACATGGAGGTATCTGTATCCCCCTAGTTCATGGATGAGTGATAAATTTCTTTCATTGGCTCTCTACAACTGAAGAGACTAAGCTGTTGCTCTTTTATCTTCTGGGTCCCAGAGGGTAAAGATCACAGTTCAACTACAGAATATGGCCATGAACTAAATAAATGAGCTCTTCCCTCTTTTACCTTGGCTCCAAAAAATGGGCCTGGGGTTCTTTGTTTCTGTTCTGTATTGTTTGTCCTCCTTAGTTACAGTTGCTACATAGAACCCTGTGGGACCTGGGAACTCAAAGCACGGTGATGATCTTGGAGCCAAAATTGCAGGTGGAATGGTAGAGTCAGGCAGCCCAACATGGAAGCCCTGAGAAACCTGGGTGTTTTAAACTTAAAGAGGGGAAGGATTGCACTCAGAGCTGAAACTATGTTCTCTAGGAATTGAACAAAGCTAATTATTCCTTCCATAATGTTGGGGGACAAGGGGAGGAAGTATGTGTATTTGTGATTATACCTTCCTATTTAAAAGCCAATATGACTATGAAATGACTAATGAAAGTGGAACCAAAAGCTATGCACTACAATTGAGGGAATATCAAAATGGAGGGCTGGAGACATTTACAGAGAGCCTAAACACCTCCCAATCACCCTTACTGGAGAAACCTGGGGGAGGAACCCAACAAAACTGAGTAAGGGAAAAAGAAAAAAAATCATACCAAATAAACACAATCAAGCCAAATCAATTCACCTACCTGGCCTTAAAGTAATAAGACTCAGAGTGCTTAGTGCAGGGCTGGGGAACCTGGAGCCTCAAGGTCACATGTGATCCTCAAGGTCCTCAAGTGTGGCCCTTTGACACAAACTAAATTTCACATTCAAAGGGCTGCACTTCAGGACATAGAAGGCCATGTATGGCCTCAAGGCCACAGGTTCCCTACACCTGGGTTAATGTTTCAGACACACATACACACGCACACACACACACACACACACACACACACACACACACACACATACGCACACAGAGGTATATGTGTATAATGTGTAATTACTTTCAAAACTGTTCTACTTGTCTGTGCTTCCTTCTGAATTTTATTTCTGTGCATTAAAAAAAAATTTATAATGCCCCTTTTTTGTTTTTGCTTTCACTTTTAGCATTGGTACTGGTAACATCTCCCTGTCATATAAAACTGAGTCCCTTCCCCTTCCCTCTGCTTCCCTTCCTTTCCCTTCCCTGAACCTTGAGCCTACTGCACCAGACCCCATGGGGCCCCTGGCATGCCTGAAGTCTGTCTTCTGGACTCTTCTGGCTTCAGAGCAATTACAATTACAGTAGCAACTGTTGCTGTTTCCCTCCCGGGCTGAGGTTTTTCTTTTCTTTACCTCATTAAAGGGGGCCAAGCCCTGCCTGTTCTTAAACAGGCCTATTCAATGAATGGACATTGCCTCATCCTAAGTACTTACTGCATAGACCTTGGCCTAAAATGGCCAAGGTCTCCCAGTGCATCTTGGGTCACCTCCAGGCATCCTGAGGAATATCTGGTCACTGAATTCAGACAGCTCTGGAGGAGAAGGGAGGCACAGCCCTCCCTCACTGAAAACAAAGTTAAATGCAAGTCATTTCTCTGATGGCATGGTCTTCGGCAATGAAGAATGAACACAACAAAACTGAGTAAAGGAGAAAGAAAAAACTCATAATAAATAAACACAGTCAAGCCAAATCAATTCACACAGTGGATTATCTATTACCTCTTTTGCAGGAGGTAGGGAGAATGCATTTTCTTAAGTTCTCTAGAGGAAAGGTTAGTCATTGCCTTGATCAGAATTCTAAAATCTTTGAAGATTTTTTTTTATAATATTGGTGTCCTAGTATAAATTGTTTTTCTGCTTCTACTTGCGTCACTCTGCCTCAGCTCATACTAGGTAGGATTCTTTGAAATGGTCTCTCTTTTTTGGTACTTTCGTCGTATTAATCTTGGAGTCATGGAGTCGTGAGTTCAAAAGTGGCCCAAGACACCTCCTAAGTATCTAACCCTGGACAGGTTACTTCACCTCTGTGTTTCTGATTTTCCTCACAGGATTAAAAAAATCTATTTGTGAAGTACTTTGCAAGCTCTCACATGCTCTATGCAAGCCAGCTAGCATTATTGCAATTTTTTTTACTATTTCTACTATTATCTTTTTCATTTATTACTGTGCAATATTATTCATGACAATTTGTTCATCGATTCCCCAGTTGTATAAAAGGCAACATAAATCATCTTTTTTGTTTTAGTTCTTTGCCTTTCTTTCCTTCCTTCCCTTTAAATTGCTCCCTTTCTTGGGGAACAGAAAGTTTGTTTTTCTTGTGACTATTTTCTTTCCATTGTTACCTTTCTTCCACTCCCCTCATACTACCCAACTTCTTTCCCTGTGAAGTTTGAAATATTGCTACATAAAACTCTCTGTTTATGCTTGTAAATTTTTATATATTTAACCCTTTTTCCATTTCAAGTAAGGTAAACTTTATCTGATGATCACCCTTTCTACTACTTCCTCCATGTTTGTATACCATCCTCATGCAATGCAATTATGAAAAACAGTGCATTCCAATTCCTTCTTTCTCCTTTCTACATAAATATTCCTTTTATTCTCCCTTCCCTTGCCCTTCTTCAGATCTTAAGGGGAGAAACAACCCACTCCTTTGAGCCCTCTTTTCATTTTGCTTCTAATTTAACTTCCCCAATGTACTTTGAAGACATTAAGACTCTGAAGAAACACGTGTTTCCTCTACCCCATAAGAATATTAGTATTATATCTTCAAAGAGCTCTTTCTAATCACTCAAATAAATGTAACTTCCTCCATCTCTTTGTGCTCTTATGTTTGTATTTCAAAGATCTTACTCAGCTTTTGTCTTTCAAATGCTTGGAAGTCCTCTTACCTGTTGATACTTCTGTGAATTCTAATGGCATTTTCTTAATCCTCAACCTTCTGAACTCCTCTACAACCTTTGATACTCAATCCTAACTAGGTGGAGCAGCATGTAGTGTAGGCCCTGGAGTTAGTAAGACCTGAGTTCAAAACCCACCTCAGATACTTACTAGCTGGTTGACCTTGAGCAAGTCAATTAATTAATAAACATTTATTATCCATGAAATGGGAATTATAATACCTACTTCCAGAGTAGTGAGAATCAAATGAGATAAGAATTGCAAAGTGCCTAGCAGAGAGTAAATGCTATATGAATGTGACTATCATCATCATCACCATCATCATCATCACCATTATTCTCCAATATATTCTCTTCACTCTAGTTTTTTGTGACACTACTCTTTATCAGTTTCTCTCCTTCCTATCTGACTGTTCCTTCCCGATACACTTTGCTATGTCTTTATTCAAATCATGCCCTCTAACACTATAGGTATCCCACAGGGATTGTCCTTAGTCTTTGGTTTTACTCTCTCTATCCTCTATCACTTGGTGATCTTATCCATACCCATGGATTTAATGATCATCTCTCTATAGTGATTATTCTCAAATCTACTAATCCAATCCATTTCCTGCTGACCTGAAGTCTTGCATCTACAAATACATATTAGGCATCTTAAACTGGATACCCCATGACATGATGAATACTGAATTCATTAAATCTCGGGTCCCTCTAATGCTTCATTTTTCCCAACCTCCTTATTACTCTTGAAGGTATCACCATCCTTCTAGTCACCATGTTCACAATACTATTTTCTACTCTACACTCTCACCTCCCATATCCAATCTATTGAAAATGTCTATCAATTTATCTTTATAATATCTCTCAAATATGTCCCCTTCTGTACTCTGACACCAGCACTACTATGAAGTGATGAAAACCCTCATCACTTCATACCTAGACCATCACTGGTAAGTCTCCCTTGCCTTAATTCTCTCACTGCATCAATACATCCTGTACTCAGCTGCCAAATTGTTATTTCTAAAGTACAATGCTGACCAAGTCACTCTCTTACTCAATGAACTCCATTGGATCCCTTTTTCCTCCAGGATGAAATTCTTTGGCCTTTTAATGCTTTTTATGATTTTCCCATATTTCCAAGTCTTCATACCTTTCAATATATCTCCACCTGCTACATAGTCTATGATTCAGTGAAACTGTTCTCCTTACTTTTCTTCAAATAAAATACTCTATCTCCTAATACAGGGCACTTTTACTGGCAATCCTTCATGTTCTCTCTCTTTGTCTCTACCTTCTAGATTTCCTGGTATCTTACACCTCTAGCTAAAACCTTATCTTCCACAGGAAACTTTTTCAAATCCCTCCTTAAATCTAGTTCCTCCTTCTGTAATTACCTCTAATTAATCTTGTATAAATCTTGCTTGCATATAATTGTTTGCCTGTTGTCTCTCTTATTAGACTGAGGTCATTGAAAGTATGGATTTTCTTTTGCCTCTTTAAACCTAGCACTGCACATAGTACTTGACACATAGCAGGTGCTTGATGAATATTAATGAATTAATTTTGCCCTTTTTTGGGTCCTCAAATTTAGCACATTAGCCTAGCATATAGAAGGTGCTTAACAAATGCTTATTGACTGACTGACTTGACTGATAACACTCATCAGAAAGGTAATAGCTATTAAATAACAGTGGAAGGAATTTAGTCCTCTTTTTTTTCACTACAAACATAGTTTTCTTTCTACTATACAAACTTAGATAGCTTAAGAGGAACTTATAGAGCCTATATGAAAAGCTTCTAATATTCTCTCCTTTTACATTTTTGTTTTCTGTTTTTTAAAATGTATCAACTAATTTAGGAGAAAGTTAATAAACAAAATCTAGGGCAATGTCATTTACAATCTACAAATTTGAAGGACAAAATTAAACTAAAAAGAGGTGCAAACTAATGGTAGTTTGCATATTTAAGCTAAATTTAAACTTGCTGAAGGTAACATAAAAAAATAGGAGTTAGTTGCTAAAATGAACATATTGATATTTCTGTGAGAGCCTTACCTGAGTAGCTTTCATCCCTTACAAATTTAAATTTACTCCTTTAACTCTGCATATATCCATTCAGGAGTTATCTAGAAGATAGTTTTGTCAGTTTACAAACATGGCCTATAATTACATTTCATTTTTAATCTGTATCACACAGATTGTCAAGTACCTTCCAAAATGTCAAACCTACAGAGTCCTAATGAACATTCTGATATCTCCCCTTATTTTCCCCCTTATTTTCTCACTGGGAACCCATCTGGAAATGGCTCATGGCACTTTCATTAGCTTCACTGTAGTCTCAGGCATGTTATTTTTTTTCAAATAAAATCACCAGAACCTGCTATCTCCTTCTGTCACCCTTTTGTCACTCATCCTTTGCCAGCTTTGTTTGGTCATTATCTCCTTCAATTGAAGTGTTAACAGAGTGGTAACAAGATTAGTGTTGTTTGATGAGGGTGCAACAGTAGGCAAAGTATCATTTTCCTTGTCAGTGGATTATAATGTTAAACAAAATGGATAATATATTCATATTGATAAAATAGACAGTGAAGTCCAGTAGTTATTATTTATGAATTTCTCCATTTTATTCTACATTAAGTGAGCATGAAAATTTTGTTACAAAGTTGTTTTTCTTAAGTGTCACTTTGTGTAATATAAGTAATATGAAATAAATTAGCAAAAGATCAAAGAAGTAACTGTACATATGATTTCAGGCATCTGCTTATTTATTAAATCTTTGTAACATCTAAAAGACAAACATCTAAAAATCAGATTAACCAGGTTATGCAAAAGTAATTTTAACCTAATCTTTAAAGGCATGTCTGTTCAAATCAACTTAGTTATTACGTACCTTCTCTGTACAAGGAACTGTACTAAGTGATGGAAATAAGAAAAAAAATACAGATTTATGTGTTAAAGAATTAATTCAGGGGTGGGGACAGAGAAAAAAATTTATGGAAATAATTCTGATACAAACAACAGCATAAATTAAAGGTGAGATGTAGGCAAATTCCAATGATAAGTTCGATTATGGGGGAATAACTTCCATCTAGAAATGAAAATATTTCCTGAGGAGATGTTTATCTCAAGAAAGGCCTTACATTTATCATAGAAGGAAGGGAAGTACATCAACAATGTAGATGACGAAAACAAGAACATACTCTTAGGAGGAGGCAGGATGAGAAGAAAGGATAGGGAGTAGTATAGTTTGACCAAAATATAGAGTATATGAAGGTGGAAAATGTAAGATAGCAAGTACAATGTAGCTTGTAATCACACTGTGTGAAGCTTTTAATGCCAGGAACAACAGTTTATATTTTATTCGGTAGGAATGCAGAAACACTAATAAATTTTGAGTGACATGATCAAAGAAGTAGATTAAAAAATTTTCTTGAGTGTTGCTCAGAAAGGTAAATTGTAGAAGAAATAGACTAACACTAGGAAAATCAGACAAAAGACTATTTTGATTACCTAGATGAGAAGAATCTGAACTGGATAGGCCACAATGGGAATAGAAAGTAGGGGATGAATGTGTATAAGGGAGTGCTGGTATATATTTAATAACTGGTTCTTTAAAAAAAATATCTAAGGGTGGAGCCAAGATGGTGGAGTAGAAGGATGGACCTGTAGAAACTCTCCCCCATAGCCCATAAAATGCCTGCAAAAAAATGACTCTAAACAAATTCTAGAGCAGCAGAAGTCATAAAACGACAGAGTGAAAGAGATTACCAGGACAAGACAGCCAGGAAGGCTGAAAGGAAAGGTCTATTGCACCAGGCTTGGAGAGGAGAGCACCACAGAGTAAGCTGAGCAGCATGGTAGGGACAGGACCAGAGCAGGATTTGGGGTGCCACTGGCAGTAGCAATTCCCAGACTACTCAACCCACAAATGGCAAAAACATCTTCAAAGGTCAGTGAGAAAGTTCTTTCACCTGGGTGAGAAGGGAACACGGTCTGGACCCCTCAGCAGCAGTCACTGCAGTGGCAGTGTCCATTTTTGGAGAACTCTTCTTAAAGATCCAGGGAGAATTGAGCAGCTGATCTGTATCTCAGCCCTGAAGGGCAACCCTGGGGTGAAGAGGAGTGCTGGCAGGCTGGAGAAGGTGGAGGCTCTGGAGAGGGAATCTTACTCTCAGATCCTGTGCAGAAAAGTGCTTGTGGTTGCTCCCAGATCAGAGTACAGGCCAGGAGAGGAGGAAACTCCTTTCCCTTGCTTGTGCGATCTTGGAGGAACTGAGAAGTTACAGGTCTCAAAAGTAATCCCTCCTCTTGACAAAGGATTCAAAAAGCAAGTAACTGGCTGGAAAAATGCTCAAAAAAGGGAAAAAATAAGACTATTGAAGGCTCTTTTCTTGGTGAACAGGTATTTTCTTCCATCCTTTTAGATGAGGATGAACAAGGCATATCATCAGAGGAAGACGTAAAAGTCAAGGTTTCTGTATCCAAAATCTCCAAAAACAAATATATGATGGTCTCAGGCCATGGAAGGGCTCAAAAAGGATGTTTAAAATAGAGTAAGAGAGGTAGAGGAAAGACTGGGAAGAGAAATGAGAGCAGTGCAAGAAAACCGTGAGAAGTGAGTAAACAGCTTGTTAACAGAGACTCAAAAAAATTGCTGAAGAAAACGATATCTTTACAAATAAACTAACTCAAATGGCAAAAGAGGTCCAAAAATCAGAATTATCCAAATGGAAAAGGAGGTTCAAAAGTTCATTGAAGAAAATAGTTCTTTAAAAATTAGTATGGAGAAGATATGGAAGCTAATGACTTTATGAAAAATCAAGAAATTACAAAACAAAATCAAAAGAATAGAAAAATAGAAGATAATGTGAAATATCTCTTTGGGAAAACAAGTGACTTGGAAAATAGATTCAGGAGAGACAATTTAAAAATTATGGGACTACCTGAAAGCCATGATCAAAGAAGAGCCTAGACAACATCATTCATGAAGTTAAGGAAAACTGCCCTGATATTCTAGAACCAAAGGGCAAAATAAATATTGGAGGAATCCACTGATCACTTTCTGGAAGAGATATGAAGAGAAACTCCTAGGAATATGCTAGCCAAATTTCAGAGTTCCCACATCAAGGAGAAAATATTGCAAGCACTTGGAAAAAATTCGAGTATTGTGGAAATTCTATCAGGATAACACATGATCTAGCAGCTTCTACATTAAGTGACCAAAGGACTTGGAATATGATATTCCAGAATCAAAGGAACTAGGATTAAAACCAAGAATCACCTACTCAGCAAAACTGAGCATAATACTTCAGGGGAAAATGGTCATCCAATGAAATAGAAGACTTTCAAGAATTCTTGCTAGAAAGACCAGAGCTGAATAGAAAATTTGACTTTCAAACACAAGAATCAAGACAAGAATAAAAAGGTAAACATGAAAGAAAAATCAGAAGGGATTAAATAAAGTTGAACTGTTTACCTTCCTACATGAAAAGAAAATATTTGTAACTCCTGAAACTTTTCTCAGTATTTTGATAATTGTAGGGAATACATACACACAGAAAGCACAGGTTGAGTTGAATAAAAAGGGATGATATCTAAAAAAAAATAAGATTAAGGGATGAGAGAAGAAAATATTGGGAGGAGAAAGGGAGAAATAGAATGGGGCAAATTATCACTCATGAAAGAGGTAAGAAAAATCTTTTTCAAAGGAGGAGAAAAGGGAGGATGTGAGAGGAAAAAAGTGAAGCTTACTCTCTTCATATTTGGTTTAAGGGAGGAATAACATGCTCACTCAATTTGTTATGAAAAGCTATCTTACACTACAGGAAATTAGGGAAGAAAGGAATAACTGGGGTGGGAGGAATGATAGAAGGGAGGGCAGATGGGAGGAGGGAGTAATTAGAAGTAAACACTTTAAGGGAGGAACAAGGTCAAAAGAGAGAATAGAAGAAATGGGGGGCAGGATAGGATGGAGGGAAATATAGTTAGTCTTACACAACATGAATATGATGAAACTCTTTTGCAAAACTAAACATATATAGCCTATATTGAATTGCTTGCTTTCTCAGTGGGCATGGGTGGAGAGGGAGGAAGGGAGAAAATTTGGAACTCAAATTTTTAGGAACGAATGTTGAGAATTGTTTTTACATACAACTGGGAAATAAGAAATACAGGTAGTAGGGTATAGAAATCTATTTTGCCCTACAAGAAAAGGGAGAAGATGGGGATAAGTTAAGGGTTCGGTATGAGAGAAGGGAGGGTACATTGAGGGAAGGGGTAATCAGAATGCACAGCGTTTTGGGGATGGGGGAGAGGATAGATGGGGAGAAAATTTGGAACTCCAAATTTTGTGAAAATGAATGTTGAAAACTAAAAAATAAACATAAAATAAATTAAAAGACAAAAAAATTTTAAAAAATGTCTGCAATACACTTTTAAGTTTAGTCTGAATTATCAAAATTTTCTTTATCACTTTCTCAGGTTTAGGCAATTAACAAAACATTAACTCAATCCCTGATTTATAGTATTTGCCAAATTCTAAAATATACATATTCATACTGAAAATTTCTGACTCCATCACCTCTCTGGATATGAAAGACATTGCAGAGGTAGATACAACAGGATTTAAGACAGGAAGAGAGAGACATACAGAGAAACAGAGAGAGAGAGAGAGAGAGAGAGAGAGAGAGAGAGAGAGAGAGAGAGACGAGCCAGAGATGTTTCTGATATTATATAACTATGTGAATAGGGGAATGGTGACCTCCATGCCATCTACACTTTGGCAGCTTTCCTCATTTTTCAGTTGTTTCTCTGTGAACAATCACCAAAATAGATACTTTTTTCAAAACTATAAAGGACATTTCAAGTAAATTCACATTAAAATCCCAAACACTCCTCTCTGGCCACTTTTAACTTATATCTATTGTCACCTTAGATGACTCCTTTGTTTATGGGATAGAAAATATTTGAAAAACTATTAATAAAATTTACAGGTACTCATGTAGAAAAATAACCATGGCAAGAATTTTTCAAAGTAGACCTGAAACTTGAGACTTGCTGCCTCTTCCTAGTATAGCTATCAAAATCAAATTTGCATCGTAAAAAGAATTTGGGAGGACTCCTTCTTCCCCCATTTTTCCAAATAGTCTATATAGCACTGGAATTAACTGTTCTTTAAATGTTTGCTGGAATTCACTTGTAAATCCATCTGGCCCTGGAGATTTTTTCCTAGAGAGTTCATTGATGGCTTGTTCAATTTCTTTTTTTGAGATGGGGTTATTTAAGTATTCAAATTCATCTTCTCTTAATCTTGGCAGCTTATATTTTTTAAAATAATCCTTCATCTCATTTAGATGATCGAATTTATGGTCATACAGTTGGGCAAAGTAATTTCTAATTATTGTTTTAATTTCCAATACATTGAAGGTGAGTTCAACCTTTTCATTTTGATATTGGTAATTTGGCTTTCTTCTTTCTCTTTTTTTAGTCAAGTTGACCAAAGGTCAATTTTATTGTTTTTTTTTTCATAAAACCAACTCTTAGTATTATTCATTAGTTCAATAGTTTTCTTAATTTCAATTTTATTAGTCTCTCTTTTGCTTTTCAGTATTTTCAATTTGGTATTTACTTGGGGATTTTCAATTTGTTCTTTTTTGAGCTTTTTCAGCTGCATGCCAAATTCATTGATCTCCTTTTTCTCTACCATTTCTTCCCTCCCTTTTAGCCTCCTCTTCCCTTACTTTCCCCACTTCCCCTCCTACTGCCTATAGATCTAGTTAGATTCATGAACTTAATTAAGTTTGTTGTTCCCTCTTTGAACCAAGTCAGATGAGAGTACCTGTCAAACAATGCTCACCTCCCTCTCTCTGTCCCTCTACTGTAATGTAATTTTATGCCTCTTCCTATGATGTAATTTACCATTTTCTCCCTCCTCCTTTTCATGTTTCCTTTTACATTCACATTTCTATCATTCACATCATTTCCTTTATACCCACTCTATGTATATCCCTTTATATTTCATAATAAATATACAATTTTAAAGATTAACAAGTATTATCTTCCCTTATAGAGATTTAAAGTTTGCTCATACGGAGTAACAAGTTTTTATTTTCCCCCTGTTTACCTTTTTATGCCTCTCTTGAGATGTGTGTTTGAAGACTGAATTTTCTATTGAGTTCTGGCCTTTTTGTCAGGAAGTCCTGGAAATCCCTGACTTCATTGAATGTCTGCCTCCTTGCCTGAAATATTATGCCCAACTTGGTTGGGTTATCAATCTTTGGTTGTAGCCCCTTTGCCTTATAGAATATCATATTCCAATTCCTTTGATCTTTTAATGTAGAAGCTGGAATGTTCTGTGGGATCCTGACTCTAGCCACTCTATATTTTCTGACTTCCTGTGGTATTTTCTCTTTCATTTGATAGTTTTGGAATTTGGCAACGATCTTCCTTAGTGTTTTAAATTTGAGATCCCTTTGGTGAGGTGAACCGTGGATTCTTTTGATGACTTTCCCTCCATGGATCTAGAATTTCTGAGCAGTTTTCCTTGGTGATTTCTTGTAAGATATTATTCAGGCTCTTTTTTTCATCATGCCTTTCTAGTAGGCCAATAATTCTTAGATTTTCTCTCCTGGATCTATTTTTCAGGTCAGTTGTTTGTCCAATTAGATATTTCACATTTTCTAATATCTTTTCATTCTTTATATTTTGTTTGACTGATTCTTGATATCTCATATTGTCATTAGATTCTACTTACCCAATTCTAATTTTGATCAAATTGTTTTCTTCAGTTAATTTTTGAATCTCCTTTTCCATTTGTCCAATTATTCCTTTTAAGGAATAATTTTCTCCAGTTACTTTTTCTACCCCTTTTCCATTGGTCCAATTTTCCCAGTTAGGTTTTATGCTTCCTTTTCCATTTGTCCAATTTTCCCTTTTAAGGAGTTGCTCTCTTCCGTGAATTCTTTTTTCATACTTTTAAAATCATTGGACAGTTTTTCTTCTATTTCTCTAATTTGGTTTTTAAAATCTTTCTTCAGCTCTTCCAAGAGTGTCCTTTGTGCTTACAACCAGTTCATAATCTTTCTGAAGTTTCAGATGGGAGTACAGTCTCAATGCTGACTTCTTTGGTATTTGTGTTTTGGTCCTTGTCCCCATATAAAGATTCTATGGTCTTTTCTTTCCTGATTTGCTTCTTACTCGTGATGATAAGGCTTTGTGTGCTGTGGCCTCTGTTTCTTTCAGCTGAAAGCTAAAGAACCTGTTGATGAGCTGGCGTGAGAAAGTAGAGGTGAAGTCTTTTGTGTGTTTCCCTGGATTTGCCCTGGAGCTAGCTTATTAAGTGTCGTGGAGGAGTGGTATGGACACAGCAGGTCTCCTCAGCAGAGCTAGAGCAAAGGTAAGTGCAGCAGCTGGTGATCCTGGCTGCCTTAGTGTCTTCCCGTTTCCCCTGGGTTGTTGAGGCACACCTGGGGTCCTGGTGTTGGTGGTTATGAGGTTCCACCCTCCCTGGGACTCAGAATCTCCTCCCAGTTTACTGAGGTAGGGCTGTTTGGGACATCTCTGGTCCTGCACTGCTTCCCTTCCACCACAGCAAGTAGAATCCTCCTTAGCAATTTTCCTAGCCTCATGTGCTACAAGACTGTTTGCCCCTTCTGCTGATCTCTGTGATCCAGGATTTTTCTGGGGAAGCATTTTTATGGTTCTTTCAAGGTCAACAAGGGGTGGAGGAGAGAGCATTTACTGACCACTCTGCCACTTTGGCTCCCAGAAGTCCAAGTAGGTGACTTACAGACATTTAATCTGAGGGCTGATAGTCTCAGGGTCAGTCGCTGCAGATACCTGAGGCTCCATGGCTCTCACTTGCTCAGTTTCACTGGACTCTCTGCAATATTGTTTTAGATTGTTTAAAATAACTAGAGAGTATAAAGGGGAATATTGCTGTGATGTAGTAAATGATGAGTTGTTGGACTTAGAAAAATATGGAAAAACTTGGACTCACCAAGGAAGAGATTATCCACCCTCAGAAAAACAGAGGACAAACAAGTAAAATACGGTCTGACAGAGATGTGTATGAAAGTATATGTCTATATATGAGTATGATTATAGATACCTAAGTATATGTATGTATATGTAAGTGTATGTACGTATATTTCTGTGCATGTGTGTGTATATACATATGTATATATGCATACATACACACATGTGTGAGTGTGTGTATGTATGTATAAGTGTGCATGTTTATCTCCAGGCTTAATAGTAGCCTTCTTGGGGAAGTGGGGGAAGAACAGTGGAAATGTGGGGAGGCAAGAAGAAAACAAAATAAAAAACAGAGAAGTGAGAAAAAAAGAAAATTTAGCAAAGAAAAGATGGATAACTCTGAACACAATATGCAATATTTATTACATAGGCCTTCTTGAAATGCTGTGCACATGGTAGTGCTTTTTTCTTTTCTTATCTTGAATTTAAGTTTGTAATGTGTTTACTTTTTTCTTATTGTGTATTTAAGTTTACAATAAATTAATTTTTCTAGCAAGTAGGAAATAAAAAATACAGGTAATGGGGTATAGAAAGTTTTCTTGCCCTACAGGACAGAAGAGAAGATGAGGATAAGGGAAGGGAGAAATGTTAGAAAGGAGGACAGATTTGGTGATAGGGGTAATTAGAATGCTCAGAATTTTGGGGTGGGGAAGGGGACAAATGGGGAGAAAATTTGGAACCCAAAATTTTGTGGAAATAAATGTCGAAAACTTAAATTTTTTTTATAAAGTTAAAAAAATAAAATAAATTCATTTTTAAAAAGAAAAATAAAAGAGATAAATATAAAATGAGTCTGGTTTTATTATGCTATAGAAATGCTTATTTTGTTTCTTAAGTTTAGAATAAAATGTAAAAGCCTGATAAAATAGAAAGTTTTCATTTTACCCTTTGATCGTCCCATTATTTGCTTATTGGAGGAAAAAAAACACTGTAAGACGTGGAAAAATAATTATTATTAATAATTGTTCTCCTTGTAAGAAAGCAGACAATAGAAGTAATAGTTTGGGTGGGAAGAATCTATTTTTCAAATTATATGAATAGGCTCAAACACTGAGTTAAGTCTTGAATAGCTCTCCACTTTAATAAGATGTCAAGGGAGCTATTAATATCTTAAAACTGAACACGTCTGTGAAGCTTAGGTGCTGTCTTTTTTCACCAACAGAAAGAGGATAGCTTTTTAATTGGATTGGATGTTACATTACCAGAGTCATTATGTTGTATTGCTGAAGTAAATTTTAAACTGCCCTTCCATATTGCCAGGATCTATTACTGCATAGAAGACAAGATATGAAGGAATGAAAATAGGAATCTCCTTTCTCCTAACTCTTTAGGAATTCTATGTAATCAGCTAAGTAAAAAGTCCTTATCAAGTGTCCATAGAGCATCTGATAAGATCCTAGACACTTGAATACACATACATGATGGAGGGTGGGGTGAGGAGAAGGAAATCTAATACTTTGTTTTGAATAACTTAATGTTCTTCTTAACAAACCAAAATTATATTTTCCTTGAATGACCAATAAGTGAATTCATCTAGATTTCCTCTGTAGAGCATATTGCAGTCTAAGGTAATATATAAATGAATAGGTCAGTATGCACATATTTATTTGGAACTTGAACATATTTACACACACACACACACACACACACACACACACACACACAGACCATCAAGAAGTTTTACTTCCTGTATATAGTACCTGTAGTTTCTAACTAGAGCCCTTTACTTAAAAAAGGTATATTTCATTGCTCAATGTTTATTAAGCACCTACCATATGACAGGTACTGTGTTTAGCACTGCAGTGACCTCTAAAATGCTTCAACAAGTGAATAACTTACAATAATAACACGTTAAAACTTTCTTGTTTTTTCCCCTTTCTACCCCATCTCCAATTCTCTCATACCTGATCCTGCCTTTCATTACAGCCACACATCCTAAAATAATAACAAAAATCCCAGCCTGATGAAATCCTTTTTAAGTAGCATATTCTTTGCTCATTTATGTTATATTTGATGACAAAAAATGTTGAGTTTGTATGTGTATTGGACGGGGGCATGCACATGAATGTCAGCATTTGCTCACTTGGTCATGTAGCTAGGTGTGGTCCAGTGTTGTGATTTCATCAGTAAAGGGAACCATTGGTATGGAAAATCCTTCTACTAAGGTAGATAAGGTTTAAAAAGTTATCATCATGTAAACATTACCAATAACTTCAAAAATGTCAGCCAAAGGCACCAAACCCAATCTCAGTTCTTTCCCTCAGTTTCCTCATCTCTAAGAAGAAAGTTCTGTGTCTTGGCAAATAGTAAATGATGTGAAGTTTCGAAAATGAAGTCACATTATCATCTAGTCTCATGAAGCACAAAATGGAAGTAAAGATAAGAACTGAGGTTCACACTTATTAAAATTTGAATTTGTGCTATTCATTTGTGAAGGACTAATAAAAATAGCTAATATTTATATAGCACTTATAATGTGCCAGAGACTTTGCTAAGTTCTTTACAACTGTTATCTCATCTAATCCTTATAGGAAACCTAGCAGGTAGGTATTATAGTTATCCCCATTTTACAAATGAGAAAACTGACGCAAACAATGGGTAAACAATTTCTCCAGGGTCATACAACCAGTAAATGTATAAGCCAAGATATGAATTCAGGTCTTCCTGACTCCAAACTTGGTGCTCCATCCACTGTGCTACTTAGATGATTAATATGCCTTCAGCGATATTTAAATTCCCACCATACTCATCACTGTCTCCTGAAAGCTTTCTATTCCTTTAAGGCTCAGCTCATGTGCCATCTCCTCCATAAATCTTTCCAGGAGCCCAGATGTGAAAAAGATTGTCCACTAACTATGTTAGAGAATACTGTGTTAAGCTTTCCTTTGCTTCAGTTACTTTCTGGTTTGTGCAGGTAGCATGTTTATCTCTATACATACTATATCTTCCATTAGATTATATATTTTCTGAGAAGAGAGATTATACTTTAAAAATAAATTGGTACCCTCTGACAGGTGGTCTTATATAATGGTTAAAAAGATGACAATAGAGTCAGAAAGATCTGGCCTCAAGTTCTTCCCCTGGCAAATACTAGATTTGTGACCCTAAGCAAGATAGTTAATTTTTCAGTGATGTAAACAACTATGTAAAACTATAACTGGCAGAGGATGTGTCAACTTACCTTAGTCAAAAGAATCCCCTTATTAGGTAACTTTATATCCTCTACATTGTCACTTATATACTAGCATTTAAAAAACTATTTTTAATTAAGCTAAATAAAATTGTATTTGTCTATGTAAAATATAAAAGTTGCTCTAGGACAAGTCCTATCTACAGCAATTTTTACTTTTTGTATTCCAAGCACTAAGCACATTTTCTTGCACTATTTTGAAATACATGATTTATAAATTCTATAAGTAGATATGTGGTTTCCATAGTGTATATAGTAAACAAGTAAGGAAACTCCTACCAGTGCAGACTACTCTGCAGCTTACCATCATAGATATTTGTTTCAAGACACTGAGAGGTTGAGGGACTTGCCTAGAGTCACACAGTCAGGATTTATTAGAGGCAGAATCTGAACCCAGATCTTCCTAATTTCAATGCTTATTCTCTATCCACATATCATATTGCCTTGTATATCAGTAACCTAGGGCTCAAGCTTATATGCATAAAAGTCTCCTCACTATTAGAAAATAACTTTTACATTTTCTAGTACTGCATGAAAAGAGTCATTGAGAGCTTGGAAGAAGACCTTTGTTCTTCTGTTTTGGCGAGTAGACACACATGGTTCCAGGCTCTCTTCAGGGAGGAGTCCCTAGAGAAAAAGACTCTTGGAAGAAGACAACCTGTAGAACATCCAGGGTCTCCAACATGTCCTTATTCCCAGCTTACCACACTAGACACTTCAAAAATTTCCCCTCTCTTTCTCACTCCCATTCTGTCTCTGTCTGTCTGCTATCTGTCTGTCTGTTTCTCTGTCTCTCCTCTCCTCTTCTCTCTCTCTCTCTCTCTCTCTCTCTCTCTCTCTCTCTCTCTCTCTCACACACACACACACACACACACACACACACAAACACACTCAAGATTTGTCACAAAAAGTAAGATTAATCAGTGAAAGACCAAGAATTAAGTTGTAGGAATTGATTAAACAGTCCAAAGTTCCATATTATTAAAAAGTCTCTTTGAGAGATCTCCAGACAGTCCATGACAATGTTTGATAAAATACCCTATATTTCAGCTAGATTTGTTAACATTGTGCATGTAAATGGGATCTGGCTTACAGCAGAGGTTTTCAAGATTGGTAAATCATCTACCAATTTTTTGTATTAGTTGACTCTGCCTTTCATCACATACATATGTCAAGTCAGTTGACATTGTTACAGAGAGAGTGAACCGAATCTAAAATAAACATGAAGTGACATTTTCAAAGACATTTAAATGCACTGTGAAGGAAGAGATTGTGATTTGATTCTTTGATTAAACTTCACCTCTTTTGAGAAATGAAGATCATTCTCAATTGAATCAAGAAGCACACCAGCTTTATTAACTCATTTGGATATATTTGAAATCAGCAATTTCAAACAAAGTCTCTAGATCTCTTATTTTCAGGTGAGTCTTATATATTACACACATATACATGCATACATATTTTCTTTGTCTTGTTTTCTGAGTGGTATGTAGAAAGAGCAACGGACTTCTGGTTAAGATTCTGATCCTAACACTTGGTAGTTGTTTCAATTTAGTGAAGTCACTTAACTAGTCTAAAACTCAACATCATTCCACAAATGACAAATGATCAAAAGAAATGAATAAACACTTCTCAAATGAAGAAACACAAACTGTTTTAGTCACATGAAAAAAAATGGTCCAAATCACTATTAATTATAGAAATATAAATTTTAAAATTTCGAGATTTCAACTTATAGTCATCAATGTGGCAAAGATGACTGATCATAAATATTTAATGTTAGAAGGACTATAGAAAAACAGGCACATTGATTCACTTTTTATTGACCTATATATGGGTACAATCATATTAAAAGGCAACTGGGAATTAAACACAAAAGATTATAAAATGATACTTGCCCTTTGTCCCAGCTATACTATTGCTAGACTTATACCTAGAAATAATCAGAGAGAGAGAGAGAGAGACAAAAAAAGATCCTTTATATATTAAAAGATATATTTATAGCAGATTTATTTGAGATAGTAAAAAACTGGAACTATAGTAGATGCCTATCAGTTGAGGAATAGCAGAGTAAATTCTGGTATATATATATATATATAATGGGAATTGTATTGTGCTCTAAGAAATGTGGAAATACATGATTTCATAAAGATATAGAAAGATTTAAATGAACTGTTGCAGAGTAAAATGAGCAGAACCAGAAGAATAATTAATACAGTAACAAAAACATTACTTAAAACAACTCTGAAAGATGTAAGAAATATGACTGATACAATGACTTCATGATTTCTGAGGATGGATAATGAAACATTATAGAGACAGGACAGATTTAAGGTATGCAATGAAACACATATATATGTCTTGTTGAAGGAATTGGTTTTGCTTGACTTCACATATTTTTACAAGTAAATAGTTTTCATTTTCATTTTCCAGTGGAAAGAAAGGTGGGAAGAGGCAAAAAGAGATTTGTTATTTTTTAGTAGCATTATTGAGGGAAAAGTTATGCAACTTACATGAACTTTCAGATGAGGGCACGATATTGTCAGTTTCATTTAACTATTTTATCACAAAAGACTTCTCAAAAACTGAGACTAATCCATAAATGTTTGTAACATAAAAAAGCACAGCAATAAAATTTCTCATTAGTAAAATGACAATTGATACTGCCTACATACCTTACAAGATTATTGAGAGGAAACCATTCTAAGAGATAAAAAAGTTTAAGCAGAGTACAAGCCATACAGTGAAGAGTCTGCCTTGGAATCATAACTCTCACTTAAAATAGTTGTGTGAGAGAGAGTCATTTAATACCTTTAGGCCTATTGATTCATCCATAAAATAAAGACAAAACTACCTATAGTATTCCCCTTCACAGGGTTATTTTGATGTTCAAGTGACTTTGTATACTTTAAAGCACTATATAAAATCAGGCATTATTTATAAACTTTAAAGTATTATGCAAATTTTGGATATTACTATGTTGAATAGATTTACTGAAATTATTGTTATTCTCTCCATTCAATTTCACAGATACTGTAAGGAAAACTTCATTTTTCTGCTACTGAACTTATATTTTTCTCTCCTGTAAAGTAAACACTTAATTTCACACTTCTAATTATCCTTTCAAATTTCATCATTCCTCGTTTGTCATTTGTTAATTAGAACTGGGTGAACTATAATAAAATACACTTTATTTATCTCCCTTGTTTGCCACATCTTCTGCAAGTTTCCTTCAAGGATAGACAATTAGAAATGAAACTAGTGAATGAAGAGGAAAATTATATATAAAAATACAGGTTATTCATTTCTTGTATCTGTCAGCTATGGAGGTCAAACACTTTCTCCTCTGATTTTTCAACTTTTTCTGCCCCTTCATTATACCTGTGCTTCCCCCCTTTGTAACTCAGCTTTTAGGTGAGCTTTCACCCCCATCTAATCTTAGTAGAGGTGGAACACAGACAGCCGTAAATAATCCATTTCACCTTTGATAAACTGTTTCCTCTTTAAAATTCTATCTATGAACTTCAGAGAAAATAAAATATTGTATCGAAGAGCAAAATTAATCCCTCATTATCAGTGATATCTATCTTGTAATATCTTTTCTCCTGCCCCAAAGAATCACAAAATTTGAGGGAGGGAAAGACCTCAGTGCTCATCTAATCCAACAAATAAATGATGAAATCTTTACTATAGCACATATTTCAAGTGTATCTTGTCTTTGCTTAAAGACCTCCAAAGGCTTCTTTGAAACATCACCTTTAGCACCAGCTTATTCTATTTCTATGTTATTTATATATTATGTATTTATTTTTTTCTCAAGTCTTTATTTCCCTCTTCAAAATTTCCACCAATAAGTCCCTCTTGGTTCTGAGCTCTGTGGCCAAAAGGAACCAAGTACTTCCTCCTCAACTATTTACACATGTAAAGATAACTATCATAGCCCTTCTTAAGCTTCTTTCTTCAACCTAAATGTGTTGATTTGAAGGATTCTGTACCTCTCCAAAACACACAGACTTACACACACACACACACACACACACACACACACACACACACACAGACTTTAGTCAACATTAAACTGTTCACGCTTTCCCTATGTTGGCCAAGATCCAAATCAGTTTTGTGGAATGAGATTTGTTTCAGTTCAGTAAACATTTACTCAATACCTACTGTGTACAGACAAACATTCTAGGGATTTAGGGAAGATAGTTGCAAGAATATAGGTAGTACAATGCTTAAAATGTTGTACCTGGAGTAAGGAAGGCCTGAGTTTATGTCTAGCCTCAAACTAGTTATGTGATCCTGGGTATATTGATTATAGTCTTACCCAAATATATGGTATGGGTTCACATCACAATCAGTTTTCATTATCAACACAAATACTTAACTCAGTGTCTCTTTAAAGTATACACTCTGCTCAGAGCTCCCTTTTTGGAACACACTCTGGCTTTCTCATTCAGTAACAGCCAGTGAAAAATTTCTCTAATATTCACACCAATAACAAAGCTTTTATATGACTCTTAAAAATTCATCATACTCATTTTAAAGTGCCAGGAACATCTAAGAAAAATCTATCATGAGCAGACAAGTAACTTTTTCAATTAAGGAAGGAGTCAAAAATGGAATCATAGTTAACAACTAGTACTCCTCCTTTACCCCTTTAAAAGGAAGGAGCCCTAAAGAGTTTATCTACATTAATCCCCACTCAGTTTATTTCATTTTAAAGACTGAAATTGAGAGTCAATATAACATAATGAATGGAGTGATGAACTTAGAACAGGGAAGACCTGCATTCAAATTCCACCTTGAATAAAAATTAGCTGTGTGGGAAGATCTAAGATGGCAGAACAGAAAGATACATATAAGCTTAGCTCTTACCCAATACCCCATAAAATACCTGTAAAGAAGAACTCTCAACAAATTCTAGAGCAGTGGAAGTCACAGAACAACAGAGTGGAAGAGATTTCTGCTCCAGAGAGACCTGAAAAACTGACGGGAAAGGTCTGTTATGCACAGGACGTGGGGCAGAGCCCAGGCCTGCCTTGACCATGCAGCACTGAGAGGAGCAGATCTGAGCAGGCTCCAGGGACAGAATCACCAGCAGCAGTGGATCCCTCAACCCACAGGCACCAAAGGTCAGTGAGAGAGTCTTTTCAGCTGGCCAAGAAGGGAGTGGGGTGCTCCCATAATTCAGGCCTCTGCAGGTGGCAGCAGAGGAGGCAGCAGCAGATGGGGGCTCCCAAAGCAGGTAGTAGCCCCCATCCATTGTTGAAGGTCTCATCATAAACCTCCTGAGGGCACTGACCCCTGTGTGGTGGCCCTGCCACCTCCTGAGCAGCTGATCTTAATCTCACACTGAATAGAAGCCCTGCCTTTATATAAACCCCTGAGGCTTTGGAGCCACTCATCTGAATCTCAGCCCCCAGTGCTGGCTTTGAAGAACAGGAGGGCGGGTGGTTGTGGAGAGGAAACTCAGAAGTCAAGTAAATGACTGGGAAAATGCCCAAAAAAAGGAAAAAAATAAGACCATAGACCTGTTCTTGGGGAACAGATGTCTCCCCCCATCCTTTCAGGTGAGGAAGAACAAGGCATACTGTCAGAGTCAAGACCTCTGCCTCCAATGGGAACTTAAAATAGGCTCAGGCAATAGAAGACCTTAAAAAAACAAGTTAGCAGCTTAGCAAAGTAGAAACAAAAAAAAATATGCTGAGGAAAATAACAGCTTTAAAAAGAGGCTAACTCAATTGGAAAAAGAGGTCCAAAAAGCCAACAAGGAGAAGGAGATTTTAAAAAGCATAATTAGCCAAATGGAGGAGAAGGTTCAAAAGCTCACTGAACAAAATAATTTGTTGAAAGAGAGAATTGAGTTCAGGGAAACAAATGACTATGAGTTACGTAGTTAGTAAACAAAATCAAAATTTTGACAAAATAGAAGATAAAGTGAAACAACTCATTGGAAAAATAACTGACCTGGAAAATAGATCCAGGAGAAATGACTTAAAAATTATTGGAATACCTGAAAGCCATGATCAAAAAAAGAGCCTAGACATTATCTTCCATGAAGTTATTAAGGAAAACTGCCCTGATGTTACAGAATCAGAGGGCAAAATGGATATTGAAAGAATTCATCGATCACCTCCTGAAAGAAACTCAAACAGAGAAACTCTTAGGAATATTGTGGCCAAATTTCAGAGTTCCCAGATCAAGGAGAAAATACTGCAAGCAGCTAGAAAGAAATAAGTTGAGTACTGTGAAAATACAATCAGGATAACACAGGATCTGGCAGCTTCAACATTAAGGGATCAAGGGCTTGGAGTGAGATATTTCAGAAGTCAAAGGAACTGGGGTTGAAGCCAAGAATCACCTATCCAGCAAGTCTGAATATCAAGGGAAAAAATGGTCATTCAGTGATATAGACAAATTTCAAGATTTTATGTTGAGGAAAAGACAAGATCTGTATTTAAAAATTTGACTTCCCAAGACAAGAATCAAGAGAAGCATGAAAAGGTAAACAGAAAAGAAAAACCATAAAAGACTCTCTAAAGCTGAACTGTTTACATTACTACATGGAAAGAAAATATTTGTAGCTCTTGAATCTTTTCTCAGTATTTGGGTAGGTGGAGAGATTGTACATACACAAACACATATACACATAGATAGATAGAGAGTATAGGGTGTGTAATATCAGAAAAGATGCAATCCACACCAAACACACACAAATAAAATAAAAATTAATGGGTGAAGGAGGAAAATTGCGGGAAGAGAAAGGGAGTAATGAAACGGGGCAGGCTATAACTCATAAAAGAGATATGGAAATCTTATTCAATGGAGGAGATAAGGGAGAAGGGGAGAGGGGGGAAAATAAAGCTTCTCTCTCCCAATGTGAGTGAAGGAGGGAATAACATGCTCACTAAATTTGATATGAAAATTTATATACACCACAGGAAAGTAGGAGAGGAGGTGACAAGTGGAGCAAGGGGAATGTTAGAAGGGAGGGCAAATGGAAGAAGGGAGTCACTAGAAATAAACACTTCTGAGAAGGGACAAGGTCAATTGTAGGGGGGAAAATTAAGGGGGAATGGGGTAGGTCAGAGGGCAATATAATTAGTATTACACAGCATGATTACTATGGAAGTCTTTTGCAGAACAACACATATTTAGTCTGTACTGAATTGCTTGCCTTCTCAGTAGGGCTGGGGAGGAAGTGGAGAAGGGAGAGAAGTTGGAACTCAAAGCATTAGAAATGAATGTTGAGAATTTTTATTGCATATAATCGGGAAATAAGAACTACAGAGATAGGGGTATGGAAATTTATCTTGCCCTGCAAGAAAAGAGAGAAGATGGGGATAGGACAGGGGTGGGGTGTGATAGAGGGGAGGGTTAAGTGAGGGAAGGAGTAATCAGAATGCAAGGTATGAGGAAGCAGGGAGAGGGGAGTGATGGGGAGAAAAACTGGACATGTTACAAAGTGAGGCAAAAGCAATTAGTATTAAAAAAAATAGACTGAATTAATTACTGAGAATAAATTAATGACATCTTTACTTTGGAGAAAAGAATTTCAGTCTAAATTTCCTAGAGGAAGGTAACCTTGGTTAAAATTTGGCATTGATGAAAAAGTCAAAGTTTTAATGGTAAATTTTATTTTATGATTGCCATTGAATCAGGAATTAGAACATGTATAGAAAGACATGTAAGCCACTTAAGAACTGCCTCAAAAGATATTCCTTAACCAAAGTGAAACTATAATCATATTTGAAACCTGGTCATTGGAACTTGCCATTTTTAGATGCTATGGGACTATTAAGTGACTGTTCTGAGTCTAACTCCAGATATGGGTAGCAAGAAAGGCAGTCTGAGCCTCCAATACATGATGCCAGTAAGCTGATGAGATGCTGGTATGAACTGCATAAGGTGATCTCAAGGGAAGGGTGGGAGAGTGGCTGTTCAGCATGGACTGAGGCAGGAATCTCCTGACTCAATGTCCCCACTGACACCTGGAAGACTTTAAGCCTGACTGAACGCAAGTGGATAATCTAATCCTGCCTGGAACTGACATGAAGTTGGGGAGATATTGTACCCCTGCAATGTCCTTGCTGTTAGTGGCAATTTCCTATAGTCAAAAGACTTGTAAGTTTAATACCAGATCTATTCAGTTATAGATTATGGGTAGGGGAACATCCTAGATTGTCTAAAATTAAGCTATTAGGGATAGGACTTTAGACCAACAACAATAAGCTAGGGTCCTTTAATTCTTAGTAATACTTTGGAGAAAATTTGGTCAAGAGCTTGTGAAATTAGCAACATAAATATTGTTTGTGTCTCATTTGGTTAATGTTTAAAAATTTTTTCTTTTGTGATCCATATTGTAAATGCTTTAAAAAAGAAGTATCACCTGTCCAAAAGTTGGAATTGCTTTATCTGTTACAAACTGTGTTAAACATAAAAAAAACTAGCTGTGTGAACACAGGCAACTCATTTATCCTCTACAATGAAGCAGCTGGTGGCACAGTGTATAGAGTGATAGAACTGGAGTCAGGGAGACATGCATTCAAAAATCACCACAGACACTTTACTGACTGTGTGGCCCTGGGCATATCACTTAACCTCTGTTTGCCTCAGTTTCATCACTTGTAAAATGAGGATAATAGCACCATCCTTGCAGGGTTATCATGAGGATCAAGAAATAATATTTATAGTAGTGCTCAGAACAGTGCCTGGCACATAGTACATTCTATAGAATGCTTGTTCCTTTTCACCTCTCTGAACCTCTTTTTACACTCTTGTGAAATGGAAATAATAATTAAAATAACACTCAAAATATTACCTCACTGAGGTTATCCATCATTCTCAATCTCCTCATTCCCCTCCTATTGGAGACTTAGATTCTAATCCATGAACCTTCCTGAGTTCAGACAGGTTAGCTTTAAACTTATTTTGCTCACATAACTTCCAGGTTATTTGCAAACCATTCCACTGTGGACTTATTCTACCCTCACCCATACTTCACCCCATCATCACCCCCAATTCTAGCTACCTTGTAGGCATAACCTTTATTCATCAGAACATGAGCTGCTTCAGGGCCAGATTTATCTTAATTTCTAAGTACACTGTCATGCACATGGCACAAAATAAATAATTTTTCAATATTCATTCATTTATTCATTAATGCATAGAGACAAGAGATGTAATCTCCAACAACTTACAGACCAGACTGGATAAAATGTGGAATGTGTAGAGGGAAATACTTTGAAATAAAGTTAGAATGATAGGTTGGATCCAGATTGTAGAGGGCTTTAACAATCAAGCTGAATATGCATTTTCTCCTATTAAAGGAGATCCAATGAACATTTTGAGCAAGGACAAGACAAGTTAAGACTTGTGCCTTTGAAATATAATTTTGGAAGCTATATATGGGATGGATCAAAGAATGGAATAACTAGAAACAGGAAGACTGATTAGGATTCCAATATATAACCCAAGCAAAATATCCTGTGAGCCTGACCTGGGATCATAACATATATTAGTCCTAGAGATTCCAGTACACATGCCAGAAGCAAACCTCAGGGGCAATTGTGGCTTCTGGAGCTCTTAACACAAAAATGATATAGGGTCAGATGGAAATTACAGGAGAATATTTGCTGGCACTGGGTGCTGGACTCTGTGGCATTGTCCATCAGTGGTTCTGGGTTACACACCCAGGGCAAGCAGGAGAATTAGAATAGAAGAGTTTGTGGCCACAGAATAAAGAGGTCCTTGGTTACAGTTCTGGGTCAGAAATGAGTGATTCTGGTCACTCAGAACTAACTCTGAAAATAGCAGTATGAAAAACTTGAAGTTTGGAACAGTGTCCCACACAGTCTGGGAGCAGAACTCAACTTTAATATTAAAAGTCAAGAAGTAGGAGGAGGAAATGAGTAAAGAACAACAAAGAATCTGAATAAAGAAATATAAATACTTTAATAAATAATATAAATAAGAATGAAAACAGTTTAACTTGCTCTAATGATTACTCTTTAATGTTTACTTTTTTATGCTTCTCTTGAGTCTTCTGTTTGAATGTCAAGTTTTCTATCCAGTGCTGATCATTTGATCAGGAATGCTTAAAAGACCTCCATTTCATTAAATAGCATTTTTTCCTTCAAAAGATTTAATTTAATTTTGTTGGGTAGGTGATTTTTAGAAATAATCATATCCTTTGCCCTTCAGAATATTATATTCCAAGCCCTCTCATCATTTAGTGTAAAAAGTGCTCAATCTCAAGTAATCTTGACTGTGGTTCCAAAATATGTGAATTGTTTCTTTCTAGATGCTGCAATATTTTCTCCTTGAACTGGGAGCTCTGATATTTGGCTGTATTATTCCTGGGAATTTTAATTTTTGAATCTCTTTTTCAGAAGGTGATCTATATATTCTTTCAATTTCTATTTTACTCTCTAGTTCTAAGATATTGGGAGCCAGTTTCCTTGATAATTTCTTGAAATGTGATATGTAGACTCTTTTGTTCATCATGGCATTCTGCTAATCCAATAATTTTTAGATTATCTCTCCTTGATCAATTTTCCAGTTCAGTTGCTTTTTATGATCACTTATCTCACATTTCCTTTTTTTCTCATTCTTTTTACTTTGTCTTATTATTTATTTTACTTCATTGCTCATGGAGTCATTAAATTCCATTGCCCAATTCTAATTTTTAAAGAATTATTTTCTTCAGTGGGGTTTTGTACATTTTTGGTTTATGTTTCCCATTTGACTAATTGTGCATTTTAAGGAATTCATTTCTTCACTCAATTTTTGTAACTCCTTTTCAATATGGCCTATTTTTGTTTTAAAGGCGATCTTTTCTTCAGTGAATTTTTGTGCCTCTTTTTACCATGCTGTGAATTCTCTTTTCCTAATTCTCTTGCATTATTCTCATATCTTTTCCCAATTTTTCCTCTACCACTCTATTATTTTTCTTTATGCTTCCAGGAATTCTTGCTGCTTTGGATCCAATTAGCATTTTTCTTTGAGGTTTTGCCTGTAACTGTTTTCACATTATTGATTTCTTGAGTTTTTGTCTTAGGTTTCCCTGCCAACGTGGCTTTTTATGGTCAAGTTCCTTTATTGCTTGCTCATTTTTTCCTATCTATTTCTTAACTTTGAACTTTATGTGAAAGTTGTGAGTCTGCTGACCTGAAAGTGGGAGTGCACTATTCCAAGCTTGAGGGTTGTTGTTTTTTTGTTTGTTTTTTTGCTGCTCTTTTCAGAGCTAGTTCTGTAAGTCTTCAACCTTTCAGTGCTTCCAAGGCATTGTGATCCAGGGAGAAGTGTGGTGACTCCACTCCTGGTCTAGGCTCTTCGCTTTACCAAGGAAGGCTTCTGCTCTCTCATAGTGACAGTTCCCTTGCTTTCCTGTAACAAGTGCCAATACTTCTCTCTTTCTGCCTTGGAACTGTCACCAGAGTGCCTGCTCTCTTGTATCAGATCATAAGTGCTCCTCTTTACCCAGAACTGGTTATTGGCAGTAGAGTTGTTAATCTGCACAAGCAATGTCAGCAAAGGGTCTTCTGTAATCTCTTTCTGACCAGTTGTGCAATCCCTTCATTTTTTCTGGTTTGGGAACTTCCAGTGCTGCTACTGCTGCTGCTGTTTCCACTATTGCAGACATATCCAAGGCCTACAGCTAGTGCTCCTGGTGTACTCTGGGCTGGCCTCTACCCAGTATCACAGACTTCTTTAAATGACCTCCTAAGTTGTCTGGAGCTGGAAAAAATATCTCACTTTACACTTCCCTTTACTTTGTTGCTCTCAAATTTGATGAGAAAAGTCAAAGTTATTAGGAAAGATTATTGGAAGAGTTCAGCTGAGTTGTCGTTTGTACTATGCCATTTTGGTTCTGCCTCCCCCATCCTGTATTTCAATTTGACATCACCAAGAATGGGAGTATATGTTGATTTAATTTGAAAGAACTTATTGAATTCTTGATATAGCCTACTTTTTAATCTTCTGTAATAGATACTGGTCTATATTTTTGTGGCATTCTTTTCTTTTGTAAATACTTGACATAAGCCCTACAATCAGAGATGAGGAAATGTACTGTGAAACCATGTTTTACATTGATATTAATTGCCTTATTAAACCTGATTTCCCCAGCCCAGTGATTTTGAACCCTAGACTATCATTATACAAATCCTGTTTCTCATACCCATTTGCCTGCTCAACTTGACTCCCTTGATGTCCCAATGACCAAGACCACTACTCACTATACTATGCCTTCTGAAGTGCTTGCATACCCTCAGAGAAAAAACAATAGCACTGAGGGAAAATTTTTGCTTTTATTGTGTTGTTATTTTCACATTTTGAGCCAAAATCATCCTTCCTCTAATTCACACCCATTAGTTTTGATATCTGAGGATTATAAAACAGGGATACTCCCTCCTTCATCTGATGAAGAAACTTAGAATGAGGAAAACTCGTTGAGGGAAGATGAACAATTCTGTCTTGACATGTTCAATCTGAGCTAGTAATAGAGCATTTAAGCATCTTTTAAAATAAATGGCATGTTTTGACCCTGAGAAATATCATACAGAAGAAGTATGATAGTACAGATGGTGTTATTATTGATTCTGTATTTATTCTTGAAATCACAAAACTTATTAAATTTCTCATCAGATAACACCACCTGTCATATTTACAAACTCTGACTTTATAGTGATTTAAAGAAATAAATCACAGAAGTCAGACAGTTTTTTGTAAATGCCATAAAATAATATTACCAACAAATCTATTCTGTGTTAGCATCTACTAGGGAAACATCCAAATATGACACCTATGAGGGTGTCAGCCTGCTGTTACACTATTTAAAATGCCACAAGGAGAGATTGTCTCTCACAATGCTTTACAATGCTTGTCCATAATAAAGGCACTAAATTCTAGGGTAGACTCAGAATCTGGTAGGCTCACAAGAATTCAGAGCGGGCTTCTAGGACCTGAACATTCCCAAAATGGTCTCTGAGGCAAAGAAAAAACATTGCAATTTGTCACTTCCTGGAAAAATTGGAGTCAGGGTTGTTTCTGACCAACATTTTCTCTTTTTTTGTTGTTGTTTAATTGATTTGAATTTGTGATGCAATTATTTTTCATTTTTCAAATTCATTTTTACATTTTTATGCATATCATATCCACACAGGACACAGTTAAGTGGAAATTTGACAGTGATCTAATTCATCTCACTAAGACAGTCAAGCCAGAAAATTCAGGATTCAGATTTAAATAATTGAGTTTGGAAGTTTAATTATGTGATGTGTAGTAAATAGCAATCAAAGTAATTGGCTGATTGCTAAATTTCCAGTTCTCCTTGTGCCTGGCTATGTTTTGACTTGACAAAACATCCAGAATGAAGCAGGGTCAAATTGTTCAGTTCAATCATCATTCTTACTAGTATAGAAAGGTATATAATTGATCAAGCTGTGGCACACCTGAATAGATTCAGCAGACAGTCTTAGTCCAAGGCAAAGTTCTTGATGCTTCTGTGGTGTGATCTGGTTGTTTCCACTTTATAATAATTAATTAATCACTCCACAATTCTGCCCTACTTGATTTCATCTCCATCCCAATAACTCAAGTCATAATTGACAACACCTCTGCCATCCTCCTGTCCCCTATGTTTGGAAGGTTAAAGATCAGAGTATTAAATTCTTCCTAATGCTTTCCTTTCTAGAGGGCAGAAAGTGGACTTTTCAGCTCACAGAACTCTGTATTTGAACTCTAAGAAACAAGATTCCCTTACTCTGGTGTCCCATCACCCTTTTTCCTGCCTTTTTTTTTTGCTTTCTCTCCCTCTCAATTAGATTGTAAGTTCCTTGAGGCAAAGACTGTCATTCTTTTTATTAATTGTATTCCTGATGCTTTGTAAGATGTCTGGCATGGTGTCTGGTGCTTAAAATGTTTGTTGGATTGGATTGGATAATTTACCTGAAGGCTGCACAAAATATTAGCATCGTGGCTATTATTTCACTAAATATCTCCACTTATTTGTTTCTTCAAAATACAATAGAACACACTGTTCTTGTAGATCATAAATTTTGAGTCACATAAATCAAATAAACTTATTCTGATGCCTTATTATGGCATGGGAATGAAGAAACCTGGCTTCTTCAATGTAGTTTTAGAATAACCTAAGTTTAAGTACCAAATGCAAAGGTTTTGAAATGGCCTTGACAGCAAACATTTTCTATTATCTGAGGAGCAACATAGATAGGAATGGAGACACTTGTCATCAGTGTATTGACCATTAGTTATGAAAAATCATTTGCCATCATTGCCATGGCAAGCCATGAAACAAAGAAAAAAGTCCTTTTGCTTTATTTCTATAGTGAAAAGAAAAATGGTGGAGTTGGGGGCAGGTGGGAAAATGCTTGATTCTCATTCACATCTTAATTGGTAAAAAGAAAGAATACACACACACACACACACACACACACACACGTGCATGCACACACAAGGCCACATATTGTATGTATATACTCAATTGGTAATAGAAATCTATCTTACCCAACAGGGAAGTAGGATAAGAAGAGAATAAGAAAGGGAGAAGGTGATAAAAAAGGAGATGGTTGATAAAATTTTAAAAAAACAAAACAAAAGGAGGGGTAGGATAAAGATAGAGAATGATAAACAAAAGAGGATGGAGGGAAATACACAGTTAGTAATCATAACTAAATGTGACTGGAAAAAATTCACCCATTAAGAAGTGAACTCTAGATTGGATTAGAAATCAGAATCCAACAATATGTTGTTTAAAATAAATACACTTGAAACAGAGAGACATCCACAGAATAAAGGGCTGGAGATGATCTATTATGCTTCAGCAGAAGTTTAAAAAGAACAAAAGACAGGGGTACCAATCATAAACTCAGAAAAGCAAAAACAAAAATAAACCTAGTTAAAAGACATAAACAGGGAAACCACTAAGAGGACTACAGACAATGAAGTAAGATTAATTCAAAACATATATGCACAAAACAGCATAGCATCTAAATTCTTACAGAAAAAGTTAAATCAATTACAGGAGTATATACCAAAACTATGCTAGTGGAGAACCTCAACTTTGACCTCTGAGAGCCAGAAAAATTTAACCATAAAAAAAATGAAACCAAGAAAATGAGTTGAATCTTAGAAAAAAATTTATATGATAAGTCTTTGAAGAAAACTAAATGGTAATAGAAAGGAGTATAGTTTTTTTTTTCAGTTGTATAGCCACCTTCACAAAAATCAACCATGTATTAGGGCATAAAATCCTCACAACCAAATACAGAAAGTCAAAATATTTAATGCACCCTTTCATACCATAATTCAATAAAAATTATACTCTATAAAGGGCTACAGAAAGATAGATTAAAACTTAATTGGAAACAAAACAATCTAATCCTAAAGAATAAGTCAAAGAATAAACCATTACAACAATCAATAATGCCATTAAAGAGAATGACAAATGCTCTCTCATGAAAATCATTAAAAATTTAGAATCAGGGAAAGAGAAGCTAATCACTCCATAAGACATCAAGACACAGTAAAATAAAGTCAAAAGAATCTTAAAAATAGAAAGAAATGTGAAATAGCTCATAGAAAAGAAGAAGAAAAACAACTAATCCAGAAAATACACAGGATAGATAATTTAAGAATTATTGGATTATCTGAAAGCCATGAGCAGCAAAAAAAGGAGCCTAGACATTATATTTTAATCAATTATTAAGAGGAATTCCCATGACATCCTACAGCCAGAAGGGGAAATAGAAATTGAAAGAATTCACTGATCACCACCTGAAGGAGACCCCAAAAAGTTCCTAGGAATGACACAATCAAATTCCAGAGCCACTAAATCAAGGAGAAAGTACTTCAAGCAACCTGAAAGAAAGCATCCAAATACTATGGAGCCATAGTCAGAACCACACAGGATTTAGCAATTTCTACATTAATGTATAATGTGGCTCTGAATATGATATTCCAGAAGGCAAAGGAGCTGCAATCATAACCAAGGATAACCAGTATAACTAAATTGAATATAATCGTTGAAGTGAAAAATGAATATTTAATGTAATAGAGGACTTTTACAAATTCCTCATAAGGAGACCAAATCTGAATAGAAAAATTTTACTTTCAAACACAAGACTCAAGAGAATTATGAAAAGGTAAACATGGAAGAGAAATCACAAGGGACTCACTAGGATTAAAATGCTTACCTTTCTATATAAGAAGATAATACATGTATCATCTACTTTTTCATCATTGTTTATTTAGTAAATTTATTATTATTTTGGCAGTTAGAAGAATTTTGTATTGAAGGAGAATGAGGGAGTAAGTTCATTATGTTTTTTAAAATGTATAAACAAGAAAGAGGAATGCTCAGGAAAAATGAGAAAGGGAGAAATAGACTAGGGAAAATTGTCTCAAAAGAGTTGCAAAAGCTTTTGTAGAGGAGATAGATGAATTTGCAAACTAAATCATTCTCTCTACCTTAAGGGAGAGATTTCTAGCTGTTTCTTCTAGTACGGCAATCCCTACAGGACCAGAAGCAGTCACTTCCCCCCAACCCACCCATCCCTGCATTTGTATTTTTTTAAAAAGTGGATGACTTCATGTAATCTGGGAATTATACAGAGGCTAACAAGAGCACTCTTGAGATCTGCAAGTGTAGAAGAGGTATTGATAGTTAAGCTGCAGAATTGTAGCAGTCTTTAGTTAAAGAAACAAAGGGTTAGGTAATCTTACCCATAGGATGGGATCCACTATAGATGATAACCAGATGACCCAAGAATAGTATGTAATACTTTCTTGATCATAGAGACAGAAAGCTTCTGTAGAGCCTGCACAAGCTTAGAGGAAACAAAACAAGTACCAAGAGAAGAATGAAACCAAGATAAGACTCTACCTGGAGGAGACACCGTTGAACTTTTGTTTAGAGACTTTGTGTCCCCTTTGATAGAATTGAAGAAGGTGATGGCTGTTTTTCTGAGAGAGCTTGGCATTTGGGGACAAGAGCAAGAGATCCTTGATATAGAGGAGGATAGAAGAGCCTTTGAAAGTGAGGTAAGCTAAATCTTGATGTAAGATTTGAAAAAACAGGCTAGATCTGTAAAATGAGTAAATGAGTATAAGTCTATTATTCTATCTGATAAAGGCAAATAGTTATTGAGGTCTGGATGAATGAAGATGGTTTAAAAAAAATAAGCAAAACTCTATCACAGTACAACAGGAAGCTTCACAGGAACTGAATAAATTGTGGTAGCAGGGTTGGGCACCATGCTCAAATTTTCACGCTCAAATTCTGTACAAAGTGATGAACAGCTTTGCCATCTACAACTGGCTTAGGTCTTTTTTTAGGCAGGGATAATTGATGTATTACAATGGGATTTATGTGAAATGATAGCACTTGATCCCTCAGAGAAATAATAATGTGTGAAATACTTTTAATGGATTAACTTGAAAAAGGATATTGAGAAATGGATGGTGGAAGGCCTCTTTTTGTCCTGGAGGTGACTAGGAAAGCAGATTTTAACAATTCTACATCTGAGGATAAAGTTGTCTTTATGGAATCTGGAATTTCAAATGGAATCCTAGTACTATCCTAAGGGGTCTCTTGGACATTCTGAACCAATATAGAGAACAAAGAGAGGGATTCCTCTAGGAGTTATGAAAACAGAGATCCATCAAGGGAGCAGGAAATAATGGTTCTATGTTTATAAGGGAGATTTTGTCCCAATAGATTTACAGGGAATTTGAGAATGAGGAGAAATGAGTGTTCAACAGAAAGATGACCAATGTATACCATGAGATGAGACAATCTTGGAACACTATAAAATTTTCTGAGACATCAGCTACATTCACACATCCAATAGATATCAGTTATATAATGGTTTACTAAGTAAAGCTGAATTAGAAAAAAACAGGGGTAGAAATCACGATATCTAACAAACAAAAGCAAAAAAGATATAATTAAACGATGTAACTAGGGAAATACTTCTTGCCACAAGGTACAACAGACAATGAAATAATATCAATATGAAGGGCATATGCAGCAAATTGTACAGCAACTCATTTCTTAAAGGAAGAGTTAAATGAGTAATAGGAGAAAACACTAGTTGAGACCTCAATTTGCCCCTTTGAGAACTAGATCAACTTAACCAAAAAATAAACAAAAAGAAGTTAAGGAAATGAATTAACTTTTAGAAAAGTTAACTATATAAGATCTTGTGAGAAAATTGAATGGGGATAGAAAGAAATATACCTTTTTTTCTCCACCTACCCAAAAACTGAAGGGAATAAAACCTCACAACCAAATGCAGATAAGCAGAAATATTAAGTGTATCCTTTTTAGATTGGAAATATAGATTAAAAATTGATTAGAAAGTAAACAATTTAATCCTAAAGAAGAAGTTGGTTAAAGAACAAATAGAATCAATCAAAACTTTCATTAAACAGAATGACAACTAGATAACCTACTAAAAATGGATGGAATGAAGCCAAAGCAAAAATTAGGGAAAATTTCTCATCTCTAAACACTCAAATCAATAAAATAGAGAAAGAACATATCAGTGAACTTGGCATGCAACTGAAAAACAATCTGTAAAAAGAATAAATTAAAAACTTCCAGTTAAACATCAGGTAGAAAATCCTGAAAATCAAAGGAAAGAATAATAAAATTCAAAGTAAAAAAAAATCAGTGAACTATTAAAATAAATAAATATAAATAAAAGAAATAAAACTATGAGCTGGCTTTATGATTAAAACCAATTAAATAGACAAGCAACTGGTTAATTTTATTTTTAAAAGAAAGAAGAAAACCAAATTAACATTATCAAAAAATGGAAAAGGTGAATTCTCTACCAATGAAGAAGAAATTAAGAGTAATAATTAAGAGCGATTTTACCCAATTATATGTCAGTAAATCTGACAATCTAAGTGAAATGATGAATATTTGCAAAACTAGAAATTGTCCAAATAATAACAGAAGAGGAAATAGAATATTGAAATAAGCCGATCTTAGAAAAAGAAATTGAACAAGCCGTCACTAAATTCTCTATGAAAAAATCTCCAGGTCAAGAACGAGGCACAAGTGAATTTTACTAAACATTTAAAGAACAATTAATTCCAATACCATATAAGTTTTTTGGGGAAATAGGTAAAGAAGGAATGCTTCTAAATTATTTTTCTGGTACAAATATAGGGCTGATATCTAAAGTAGGAAGAAATAAAACAGAGAGAAAAACAAAAGATCAATTTCCCTTATTGAATATTACTGCATCAATTTTAAATAAAATAATAGCAAGGAGATTAAAGCACTGTATTATAAAGATCATACACTGTGACTAGGGGGATTTATACCGGGAATTCAAGGTTGGTTCAATATTAGAAAAACTATCATCATAATTAACTATATCAGTAACAAAACCAACAGAAATCATATGATTGTCTTTATAGATGCAAAAAAAATGCTTTTCAAAAAATACAATACCCATTCCAATTAAAAACACTAAAGAGCATAGGAATAAATGGAGCTTTCCTTAAAATGATAAAACCTATCTAAAACCATCAGCAAGGATTATCAGCACTAGGAATAAGCTAGAAGTCATCCCAATAAGATCAGGCATGAAGGAAAGTTGCCTACTCTCACCATTATTATTTAATATTATATTAGAAATGGTAGTTATAACAAGAAGAAAAATAAAATGAAAGAATTAGATAAGAAAACAAAGCTAACAGTATAGTGTAGTGGAGCATGGCCCAGCACAGGCATGGAGTGGAATGCAGCCCAGTGTGGGCCATGCCACAGCAAGGACAGGATTGGAGCAGGCTTCAAGGTGCCACGCCACTGGCAGCAGTTGTGGGACCCAGATTCTTCAGCTCACAAATGCCAAAGACAGCTTCAAAGGTCAGTGAGAAAGATGTTTCACTTGGGTGAGAAGGGAACACAGCTGTTTAATCCTGGCCCCAGGCAGTAGCAGCTTCCATTGTTGGATACCAAGCCTAAAGCCCCTGGGGGAATTGAGTGGCTGATCTGAATTTCAGCCCTGAGGGGCTTCCCTGTGATGAGGAAGAGTGCTGGCATGATGGAGCTGGTGGAGGCTCTGGAGAGGGAATCCTGCTCACAGACCACAGGACAGGCCAGAAGAAGAATAAACTCCTCTCCCTTGATTATGCCACCTTGGAGGAACTGAGAACTTACAGGTCTCCAGACTATACCCTCCCCTTAATAAAGAACTCAAAAGTCATATAACCAGCTGGGAAAATGCCCAGAAAAGGAAAAAAGAATAAGACAATAGAGGACTACTTTATTGATGAACAGATATTTTCTTCCATTCTTTTGGATGAGGAGGAACAAGATATAACATCAGAGGAAGACATAAAAGACAAGGTTTCTTCATGCAAAACCTCCAAAATAAATACACAATGGTCTCAGGCCATGGGACCACTCAAAAAGGATTTTGAAAATCAAGTGAGAGGGGTTGAGGAAAAATTGTAAAAGAAATGAGAGCAATGCAGGAAAATCATGAAAAATGAGTCAATAGCTTGCAAAAGGAGACTTCAAAAAGTGCTGAAGAAATTAACACCTTTAAAAATAGGCTAACTCAAACGGCAAAAGAGACCCAAAAAGGCAACAAGGAGAAGAATGCTTTAAAGAGAATTAGCCCAAATGGAAAAGGAGGTTCAAAAGCTCACTGAAGAAAATAGTTCTTTAAAAATGAGAGTGGAGCAGATGCAAGCTAATTACGTTATGAGAAACCAAGAAATTACAAAACAAAACCAAAAAAATGAAAAAGTAGGAAATATTGTAAAATACCTCATTGGAAAAACAACTAACCTGGAAATAGATGCAGAGAAAGAATTTAAAAATTATGGGACTATCTGAAAGCCATGATCAAAAAAAGAGTCTGGACATCATCTTTCATGAAATTATCAAGGAAAACTTCCCTAATATTCTGGAACCAGTGGATAAAATAAATATTGAAAAAATACATTGATCACCTCCTGAAAGAGATCCCAAAAGGAAAACTCTTATGGATATTGCAGGCAAATTCCAGAGTTCCCACATCAAGGAGAAAATATTAAAAGCAGCCTGAAACAATTCAAGCATTATGGAAATACAATCAAGATAATACAGGATTTAGCAGCTTCTGCACTCTGGAATTTTAGGTCTTAGAATATGACATTCCAGAGGTCAAAGGAGATAGGATTAAATCCAAGAATCCTCTACCCAGAAAAACTGAGTATAATACTTCAAGGGAGGGAAAGAGAATGTCAATGAAATAGAGTACTTCCAAGCATTTTTGTTGAAAAGACCAGAACTGAATAGAAAATTTGACTTTCAAATACAACAATCAAGAGAAACATGAAAAGGTAAACAGGAAAGAGAAACCTTAAAGAAATCATTGAAGTTGAACTGTTATTGGTAGCTCATAAGACCTTTGTCAGTATTAGGGTAGTTAGAGGGAATATACATAGGGAATATATATATGTGTATGTACATATATGTATGCATATATACATGTATACATAGACAGAGGGCACAGAGTGAGTTGAATGTGAAAGAATACCCAAAAAATGAAATTTACTGTTGAGTGGAATGTATTAGGATTAAGAGAAAGGGAGAAGAAGGATATAGCAAATCATCTCATATAAAAGAGATAAGGAAGAACTTTTACAATGGAGGGAAAGGGGATAGATGAAAGGAAATAAGTTATCCCTACTCTCGTGGGATTTGACTTAAGGAGGGAATAACACACACTCAGTTTCATATGAAAATCTATTTTACCCTGCAGGAAGGCAGGGAGGAAGGGGATAAGAGAGGTAAGACAATAGAAGGATAGCAAATTGGGGAAAGGGATAATCAGAAGCCAATATTAATGTGGGAGGACAGGTCAAGGGAGGGAATGGAATAAATGGAGGGTAGGATAGGACAGACGGAAATATGGATAGTGTTTTACAACATAATCGTTATGGAAGTATTTTGCATGGCTACACATGTATGAGCTACATTGAATTGCTTACTTTCTCAATGAGGGTAGGTGGGGAGGGAGGAAGGGAGAGGATATGAAACTCAAAGCTTTAATAATGAAAGTTTGAAATTATTTTAGCATGCAATGGAAAAATAAGATTTACAGGCAATGGGGTATAGAAATCTATTTTGACCTACAGGAAAATGGAGGGGAGAAGGATGGAAAAAGGTAGGGTAATAAAAGGGAGGACAGACTAGAGGAAGGGGTGTATGGGATGTATGTTTCCCTGGGGCTGGGGTGGGGAGAGATGGGGAGAAAATTTTGAATTCCAATTCTTGTGGAAGTGAATGTTAAGATCTTAAAAATAAGTTCTATATTTAAAAATATAAAAAGTTTTTGTGCCTCTTCATGGGTCCTTTTTCTGCCTCTTCAATTCCTCTTCTCCCATTACAATCCTATTGTATCCTTTATTTATTATCACAGCAGTTAATTTATACCCACACCCTCTATTTATATCCCCTTTAAATGTTATAATAAAAACACAATTCTCACAATTTACAAGTATCATTTCTCCCACGTTGAAATGTAAACAGTATGCCCTTATTGCATATCGTGTTGAGTTTTATTTTTTTTCCTGTTTACCTTTTAATGCCTCTCTTGAGTCTTGTATTTGAAAGTCATATTTTCCATTGAGTGCTGGACATTTCATCAAGAAAGTCTGGAAGTCCCTTATTTCATTGAATGTCTATCTTCTTTCCTGAAAGATTATGCTTAACTTTGCTGGGTGGGTAATCCTTGGTTATAATTCAAACTTCTTTGCCTCGTGGAATATTATATTCCAGTCCCTCCAATTTTTTAATGTAGAAGCTGCAAGGTCCTGACTGTAGTTCCATGATATTTGAATTGTTTCTTTCTGGATGCATGCAGTATATTCTCCGCAGTATATTCTGATTATTCTGGAATTTGACTACAGTATTCCTTGGCATTTTCAATTTGGAATCTCTTTAAGGTGTTAATTGGTAGATTCATTCAAATACTATTTTACTCTCTAGTCTTAGGACCTCAGGACAGTTTTTCTTGATTATTTCTTGGAATATATTATCCAGGGTCACCTTTTTATCATGGTTTCCAGTAGAACAATAATTCTTAGATTTTCTCTCCTGGATCTATTTTGTCAGTTATTTTTCCAATGAGATATTTTACATTTTATTCTGTTTTTTCATTCTTTACTTTTTGTTTGACTGCTTTATGCTTCACAGAGTCAATAGCTTCTACTTGCCCAATTCTAATTTTTAATGAATTTCTTTCCTCGGTTAGCTTTTGTACCTCCTTTTCTATTTGGCAAGTTTTACTTTACATGGAGTTATTTTATCCAGTTAGGTTTTAAACCTTCTTAACTATTTGTCCAATTTTCCTTTCTAAAGAATTGTTTTCTTTGGTATTCTTTTTGCATTTTTTTCTATTCTATTTTTAAAAGAATTATTCAATTTTTCTATACTTCTCGAATTTTATTTTTAAAATCTTTCTTGAACTATTCTAAGAATGATTTTTGGATGAGAACAGTTCACATTTCTTTTTGGGATTCCTGATGTTAATAGTGTTAATTCTGTCCTGAATTCATATTGATTTTCCCTGTCCCCATTATAAAAATCTATGGTCTTTGCTTCTCTAATTGACTTTTTTCTCATCTTGATTGCCTTTTTTCCTGGTTTTTAAAATACATTTCCCTCTTCTGGGGTGCAGTGGTCTCTGTCCCATGCTTCTTGTTGCTGGAGACTGAAGTTTGCAATGTGAGATGTGAGACACAGATGGTCTGATTGCTGGAGGGCTTCTCCTCCCCAAGGGCTGTGCTAGAGCACAAGTAGGTTCAGTTGCTGGCACCAGCCTGTTTTGTACTGGTATCTACTGATTCCCCTGGTTGTATGAAGACACTCGTGGTGTTGGTACTTGGTGGCTCCACCACCCTGGGGCTCAGGATCTCCCACTGGTAGGCTGAAGTGGGACTTGTTACTGGCTTGCTGACACACCTCCCATATTTGTTGCTTCCCTCAAGTGACAGCAAGAGGTTAATTCTTCTAGCCATTGGAGCGAAAAGACTGCTGTGCCTTTCAGCTGGCTCCACTACTAGAGGATTTTTCCTGTGGCAATATTCTCTCAGTTTGTCAAGGTCAACAGGGAGGGCTGAAAGGATTTACAGGTTACTCTGACATCTTGACTCCCAGAAGTTTAAATAGGTCCTTTTATTTATTCTAGTCTCTCCTTTCAGCTTGTCCCTCTTGAAAAGTGTTAGCTTCTTTCTCTTCCCCTGATCTGCCCTCCCTCCTATCACCCACCCCTCTCTTATCCCATTTCCATTATTTTTTCTGTAGGGTAAAATAGATTTCTACACCCACTAGAGTGTGTATGTTATATGCTTCTTAAACCAATGCCAATGAGAGCAAATTTGGCTCATTTCCTCTCACCTCTTCTCTCTTCTGCTCCACTGTAAAAGATTTTTCTTGCTTCTTTTATGTGAGATAATTTACCCCTTTCTACCTCTCCCTTTTTCCTTCTCCCAGTGCATTTCTCTCTCACCCCTTAATTTTATTATTTTAGATATCACCCCTTCATATTCAACTCACACTGTGTCCTGTGTCTATATATATTCCCTCCAACTACCATAATAATGACAGTGGTCTCATGAGTTATAAACATCTTTCTATACAGGAATAAACAGTTCAACTTTTGTGAGTCCTTTATGACTTTTGTTTTCAGTTTATCTTTTTATGATTCTCTGGAGTCTTCTATTTGAGAGTGAAATTTTCTATTTAGCTCTGGTCTTTTCTCAAGAATATATCAAATTCCACTACTTTTTCCCCTCATGAATCATATTCAGATTTGCTGAATAAGTGATTCTTGGTTTTAATCCCAGCTCCTTTGATTGCCAGGACCTTATGGTAGAAGGTGCTAAATCTTGCGTTATCCTAATTATGGTTTCATGATACTTGAATTGTTCCTTTCTGTCTACATGAAATATTTTCTCCTTGAACTGGGAGTTCTGGAATTTGACTATAATATTCCTGGCAGTTTTTAAAGATCTCTTTCAGGAGGCAGGCAGTGGATTCCTTCAATTTCTATTTTACCCTCTGGTTCTAGAACTTCAGCACAGTTTTCCTTGATAATTTCTTGAAAGATGATGTCTAGGTTTTCTTTTTTTTTTTTTGATCATCGCATTCAGGTAGTCTAATAATCTTTAAATTATCTCTCCTGGATCTATTTTCTGGGTCAGTTGTTTTTGCAATGAGATATTTTACATTGTGTTCTAATTTTTCTTTTTATTGGGGGTGTTGTTTTTACTTGAATTTCATGATTTCCCAGAGAAATTAATTTCCATTTGGTTCATTCTATTTTTTTTTGAGTTGCTACAGATTTCTTTTTTTTATTTTGTATTTATGTATTTTCAGTTTTCTACAATTACTTCCTTAAATCTTAGATTTTCTCCCCCTCTCTCCCCTCTCCCTCCCTGAAACAGCATGCAATCTTATATGGATTCTACACATACATTCTTATTAAATACATTTTTACATTTGTCCTGTTGCATGGAACAATTAAAATGAATGGAAGAAACCATTGGAAAAACTCAAACAAAGGAAAACAAATATGAGAAAATGTTTTGCTTCATTCTGCTTTCCAGTTCTATAGTTCTTGTTATAGGTGAGGATACCTCAAGAGGCCTTTGGGAATGTTTTATGCTCTTGCATTGCTGTGAAGGGCTAAGTCTATCAGAAAAATTCTTCCCAAACTGTGGTTGTTACTATGTACAATGATCTCCTGGTTCTGCTCCTTTCACTCAGCATCAGTTCATATATGTCCTTCCAGGCCTCTCTGAAGTCTTCCTGTTCATCTCTTCTTATAGGACAATAAAATTCCATTACATTCATATACTACAACTTGTTCAGCTATTCCCAGATTGATGAGCATCCCCCAGATTTCTGGGTCTTGGCCACCACAAAAAAAGCTGCTATACATATTTTGTACATGTGGAACCTTTTCCCATTTTTATGATCTCTTTTGGATACAGTCCTAGAAACAATATTGCTGGATCAAAGGGTGTGCACATTTTTACAGCCCTTTGGGCATAGTTCCAAATTTCTCTACAAAATGGTTGGATTAGCTCACAACTCCACCAACAATGAATTAGTGTTCCAACTCTCCCACATTTTCTCCAACATTTATTATCTTCCTGTTCTGTCATATTTGGCAATCTGATAGGTATTATGTTGAAATTCAAAGTTGTTTTGATTTGCTTCTCTCTAATCAATAGAGCATTTTTTTCATATGACTACAGATAGCTTCGATTTCTTCCTCTGAAAATGATCTATTCATATCTTTTGACCATTTATCAATTGGGGAATCACTTGTATTCTTGTAAGTTTGACTCCATTCTCTGTATATTTTAGAGATGAGGCCTTTATCACAGACACTAGCTGTAAAAAGGTTTTTTGCAGTTTTCTGCTTCCCTCCTAATCTTGATTGCATTGGATTGGTTTGTTCAAAAACTTTTCCATTTCATGCAATCAAAATTATCCATTTTGTACTTCATATTGTTCTCTATGTCTTGTTTGGCCATAAGTTTCTCCATTCTCCATAAATCTGACAAACACACTATTCCTTTCTCCCCTAATTTGTTTATAGTTTCAGCTTTTACACCCATCTCATGTATCCATTTGGACTTTATTCTTGTGTATAGCATCAGGCAATGATCTTTACCCAGTTTCTGCCACACTGTTATCTAGTTTTTCCAGAGGTTTTCATCAAACAGTGAGTTGTTATCACAGAAGCTGGGGTCCTTGGTTTTATCAAACAGTGAACTGCTATATTAATTGACTACTGTGTCTTGAGTACCTAACCTATTCCACTGTTCTAGTTCTTAGCTAGTACAAGTAGTTTTGATGAGCGCTGCTTTATAATACAATTTAAGATCTCATAGGGCTAGGCCACCCTCTCTAGCATACATTTTCATTAATTTGCTTGATATTCTGAACCTTTTGTTCTTCCAGGTAAATTTTGTTATTATCTTTTCTAGCTCCAGAAAATGATTATCTTGTATTTTGATTGGTATGACACTGAATAAGTAAGTTAATTTAGGCAGAATTGTCTTATTTAATATATTATCCCATGAGCATACCCATGAGCAACTGATGTTTTTCCATTTACTTAGATCTAACTTTATTTGTGTGAAGTGTTTTGCAATTATATTCATATTGTTCCTAGGTTTCTTTCAGTAGGTAGACTCCCAGATATTTTCTAGTATCTACCATAGCTGTAAATGGGATTTCTCTTTCTATCTCTTGCTGTTGGGCTTTGTAAGTAATATACAGAAATGCAGATGATTTTTGTGGGCTAATTTTGTAACCTGCAACTTTGCCAAAGTTGTTTATTATTTCAAGTAGTTTTTTACTTTATTCTCTAGGATTCTCTGAGTATATCATCATATCATCTGCAAAAAGCGATAACAGTTTTTTCTTTGCCTATTCTAATTCCTTCAATAAGATTTTCTTCCCTTTTTGCTAAAGCTAACATTTCCAGTATTATACTGAATAACAGTGCTGAATTCATTGATCTCCTCTTTCTCTATTTTATTCATGTAGGCATTCAATGATATAAAATTTCCCCTAACAACTGCTTTTGCAGTATCCCAAAGATTTGGTGGGTTGTCTCACTATTGTCATTCTCTTGAATAATGTTATTGATTGTTTCTATTATTTGTTGTGTAACCCACTCATTTTTTAGTATTAGATTAGTTTCCAACTAAGTTTTCATCTATCTTTCTGTGGCCTTTTATTACATTTAATTTTTATTTTTTTATGATCTGAGAAGGATGCATTGACTATCTTAGTCTTTCTGCACTGGATCATGAGGTTTTTATGCCCCAGTGCATGGTCAGTTTTTGTATATGTGCTATGTACTACTCAGAAAATAATACATTTCTTTCTACCCCCATTCAATTTTCTCCAGAGATCTATCATGTCTACCTTATCCAGAATCCTATTCACCTCCTTCACTTTTTTCTTCTTTATTTTGAGGTGAAATTTATCAAGTGCATAAGAAGGTAGTTGAGGTCCCTCACTGGCATAGTTTTGCTGCCTATTTCTTGCTATAAATCCCTTAACTACTCTTTTAACAATTTGTATTCTATACCACTTGGTGCATATATGTTTAGAAATGATATTGCTACATTGTCTATGGTGCCTTTTAGTAGTATATGGTTTCTGTTCTTATCTCTTTTGATTAGATCAGTTTCTGCTTTTGTTTTGTCTGAGATTAAGATTGCTACCTCTACTTTATTTTATTTTTTACATCAGCTGAAGCATAATATATTCTGCTCCAACCTTTTGCCTTTTCCCTATTTGTATCCCCCTGTTTCAAATGTGTTTCTTGTAAACAACATATTGTTGCATTGTGGTTTTTAATACATTCTGCTATCTGCCTCCATTTTATGGGAGAGTTTACCCCATTCCCATTCACATTTATGATTACTATTTGTGGTTTTCCATACATCCTTTTCCCCCTCTTTTATGCTTTTAGTACTCCCTTCTCACTTCCTCTCCACAACAAACTTTTAGTTTTTAGGGGGGGGCGGAGCCAATATGGTGGAGTAGAAAGACTCACATATGCTAGCTCTGAACCCACAGCCCATGGATTTCCTCTAAAAACAACTCCCAACAAATTCTGGAACAGTGGAAGACACACAGCAACACAGTGAAGGAGATTTCCATTCCAGAGAGCCCTGAAAAACCAATCCCAAAGGTCCGTTGCACACCAGACAGGAGTGGAGCCCAGCCCTGCCCTGGGCGCATGGCACCAAGAGGAGCAAGCAGATCCGAGCAGGCTTCAGGAATGGAATCTCCAGCGACAGCGAAGATCCCTCCACCCAAAGACACACAGGTCAGTGAGAAAGATGTCTGGACAGGATGAGAGTGGAGCGGGGTGTCTCCATGACTCAGGTCCCCTTGGGAGGCAGCAGCAGAGGCAGCACCGACCACAGGCTCCCGGAGCAGGCAGGAGCTCTGCAGGAGCTCCATTATGGAAGGTTCTGCATAAATCCCCTGAGAGAACCGAGCCTGGGAGGCAGCTCTGCCCCTGCCTGAGCACCAGAACTTAAGTTCCCATTCAATAACAGTTAGGCCTGCTGCCAAAAGCCCTGAGGCTGTGGAGGAACATTTGAATGTCAGACCCCAAGCACTGGATGGGCGGATCTGGGCGGGGGGGTGAGGGGGAGAGGAATCTCAAAAGGCAAGTAACTGGATGGGAAAATGCCCAGAAAAGGGAAAAAAAAAAGACCATAGAAGGTTACTTTCTTGGGGACCAGATGATACCTCACTTCCTTTCTGATGAGGAAGAACAGTGCTTACCATCAGGTAAAGACATAGGAGTCAAAGCATCTGTATCCCAAATATCTGAAATAGATATCCCATGGGCTCAGGGCAAGGAGAAGCTCAAAAAGGATTTTGAAAGTCAAGCTGGACAGGTGGAGAAAAAACTGGGAAGAGAAATGAGAGAGATGCAAGAAAAGCATGAAAAATGGGTCAATACCTTGAATAAAGGACACCCAAAAAATGCTGAAGAAAATAACACCTTGAAAAATAGGCTAACTCAATTGGCAAAAGAGGTTCAAAAAGCCAATGAGGAGAAGAATGCTCTCAAAAGCAGAATTAGCCAAGTGGAAAAAGAGGTGCAAAAGCTCACTGAAGAAAATAGTTCTCTCAAAATTAGAATGGAACAGATGGAGGCCAATGACTTTCTGAG
>CM053770.1:357755568-357784499 GCA_028658325.1 Potorous gilbertii | reverse complement strand
GATAGGATGGAGGGAAATATAGTTAGTCTTACACAACACGACTATTATGGAAGTCATTTGCAAAACTACACAGATATGGCCTATATTGAATTGCCTGCCTTCCCAAAGGGAATGGGTGGGGAGGGAGGGATGGGGAGAAGTTGGAACTCAAAGTTTTAGGAACAACTGTCGAGTATTGTTCTTGCTACTAGGAAATAAGCAATACAGGTAATGGGGAATAGAGAATTATCTGGCCCTACAGGACAAAAGAGAAGATGGGGACAAGAGAAGGGAGGGATGATAGAAGAGAGTGCCGATTGGTGATAGGGGAAATTAGAATGCTCAGTGTACTGGGGTTGGGGGAGGGGACAAATGGGGAGAAAATTTGGAACCCAAAATTTTGTGAAAATGAATGTAAAAAGTTACATAAATAAATTTGTATTAAAAAAAGAAATCAATAAGAGAGAAAATGTATCAATATTCTTCAAGTAATAAAATGATGAATCATTAAACTGCCTTCCTGAGAAACAGTTATTCCTTGAATAGGGGTAAAAAGTCTATTGAGCAACAACTGGCTCAGGAAATTTTTTGTCTCACGTACTTTAGCCCTTTCCATTACTCTAGAGTGGCAACATCGGCAGTTTGCCTTCTCATTCAAAATGAAGAGAGTATGTGTAATGATCATTTCCCTACTCACACACACCTAAATTTCAGTCAATTATTTTAAACTTAAAACAGATATTTTAGGCTCTCCTCAGGGGTGGGCGTAGATCTGATTTTTATTGTGATTTTTGGAATAGCTGCAATGGGATGATCAATCAAGTCAACAAGTATTTAATAATTGCACATGAATACAGTGACAAAAATGAAACAATCTTTACTCTCAAGGAACTTATGTTATATTGAGGTAAACCATATGAATGTAAATAAGTAAATTAAAATATATTGTGCCCATGTAAACTCTCAGGGTCCTTCTCAAAATTTCCCTTATCACTGATATGTCAGATCCCACAGAACAACCCCAGCTACTTCTCCCTCTTCTGGATTCTACAGATATCCCTGAACCCTTATTTTGGTGCACTCATACCAATATTAACCATCCAGTTATCTCTTCAAAAATATTTGACTAGTTCTTGTTAATAAGAATATCCTATTTATCATTGATTAGCACCCAATATCACTTAACCAATTAATATCAACTTGTTTTATAAAAGAATATTTACAGAGAAGTGACAAAAATAAAAATAAAAATAAACACACACACACACACACACAAGTGTGAGAATGAAGAATATCCTTATCCTTACATCTTTTCAGTTCTTGGAGAAAGTAACCTCAAACTAACAGTTGTAACAAAGCATTCATTTAATTTTTATCCTCAATGAGATTTTGAGATAAAGAAATAACTTTTTTGAGCTTAAAGTAACTGGACTGAAAATTTGAGGGAGGAGCGATTATTCCAAATATCATCCTCATTTTGACTGAGAAAGCAGCAGATGTTCCCACGCTAGCAAAATGTATAGGGCTGGATGACCCATGAGACAATAAATCCTTTAAATCAATTGATGTTCAGGAGATTTTATTTTTCTGCTCAAGGAATAGACTACAGGAAAGCAGTTTAACAATTTATCATTCCATTATGTCAAGATTACTGGTACATTTTCTTCACATAATTTAGTTTCTTTCTCACATCAAAAGGCAATGGAGGAGTCAATCTCTCTTGACTGTACTTGATCCAGTGCTGTGTTGATCAAGTAGATTTTTCAGAGCTACCCTTGTTGCTATACTTGGCTGTCCCCAGGTTCTGCCATGTACTCCTGACACAAGACCTCTAGTGGTTTTTCCTCTAATGGTACTTTCAGTCACAACTCAGTAGCCAACCAAAAGATCTACAAGCAGACCAAGAATAGGGATAGAAAATCTAAGCCTATTCTTTCTCCTGGATGGCCTTGTGACAAATCTCCAAATCTCCAAAACACTACCCTCTAACCACATGTATTTGCTCAAGTCTCAAGAAGGCAGGAGTCTGACTTCCTTGAGACTAACAGGATGATGGCTGGGATGTTGGCAAGGAGCACAGAGCAAGAGAGTAGTACTTTTGCTAAAGCTACAATCACCTCGATTTGATTAGCATTTTACTTCAAGAGTATAGACAAAAAATTTTAATACTATTTTCTCTCTGGTGATCTTTTACCAAAGGGTTCTACCTATGTTTATCAGGTTTTTTTAAGCATATGCATATGTTGTTCACTATATCATATCCCACAGGTTCTTATCTTAATGCTGAAAAACAGTTTATAGAAAAATAACATTTACAAATGTAGACTTGTTCATGGATTATTTTCTCAGAAGTAATTCCTCATTGAGTAGCCTTCCAGTCTTATAGAGAAAATGAATACAAAATAAATGATGTGGGGGAGGAAGGAGGGCATGTAAGAGCATTAAGTGGGTAAAGTCAGCAAACAGTGATGGTAGAAATAACAAGAAAATGAAAGGGAGCTCACATCAAGAAAGCACAAGAAAGAAACAAGCCCAGTTAGCATTAATTGAATGAGTTGTACAGGGTTCAATGGAGGTGAAAGATAAAATCACTAATAAGCATCCATATTGCAAGTGTCCCAGTGAGTTTTAAAAATTGGCCTTTCAATTGACTATAATTAGAGGAAACTAATTTTCCTATCTGATTCATATTTGTATTCTTTGTATCTTTTTTTTTTACTGACTGTCTGTCTTTGAGGAATAATTCCTTAGAACAGAGTCAGAAATATAATTACTTCTTAGGAATCTGAGATGAGGGTACAATTGGAGGACTAAGAAGCCTAGATTTTTTATTGAGGAGGCAGGAAAGCCCCAAACAAAGAACCAAAGGCAAACTAGGAAGGCCAAAAAAGGAGACTGGGGAAGTTATCCAGCTCTCTTTAGACAGAGAGAGAGAGAGAGAGAGAGAGAGAGAGAGAGAGAGAGAGAGAGAGAGAGAGATGATAAATACACACACACACACACACACACACACACACACACAGCAGTACCCTACTTACAGTATCTCAGTCTTTTGATTATTTAAATACTCTGAACATGGCCCTAAACCTAAAACAAACGGTAGAAGGCTGATGAGCACAGTAATCACAAAATCACTTTACTAAAGTTTCATACTTTAGTCCTTGAAAGTGCTCTCAGAGCATTAGTGAATCAGTTAGCATATAATTTTAACAAGCATGGGTAACATAAATTTCCATACCATAGCAGATAGAAGTCAACTAGAATAGAGGCTAAGAGTTTAGGAGTTCTCTTCGGGAGTAATACAGTCATAGCAAGAGCAATATTTGTTCAAAATCTGATGGTGAAGGGAAGAGATATAAAGATAACTTTAAAAAGCAGACATGTAAACATACTATATGGTGCAAAATTGGATAGTTGGAATGATACTACTGAGGCCAAAGTCATTAAGAAAAGAATAAATTGCAACCTCCAACCTCTATTCAAGAAGACAAGAAAAAATAAAATATGTTTTTTTAAATAATCAAAATATCCATTGTATTTTAATCCCCCCATATTTGTACTTTGATGGGTATTTACTTCATTCAGCTACCCCCCAAAAAATTCTTTATGTAGAAAGCATTTACCAACAATTCTGAATAAATGAGTCATGCCATATATCCATGTGTGCAGATATTATTATGTATGCATATAGAAACATACATGTATATATGTGCATATATGCAATAGGACTTTCCATATATGTGCATGATATGTCAATACATACATACATATATATGCATGCATGTGGGAGGGGAAAAGAGAGAAAAAGACAAAAAAAAATAGAGAAATACTACTAGTAATCTATTAGTATCATAGTTACTTTAAATATTCATGTCTATGATTTCATCAATGAAGGGAAATACTGTTAGAAACTCTTTCCATTGAGGTAGACTGATAATTTTCCTGCAATTTATGGTCTTAGAGCATTGCCTCAAGTACTGAAAGTGTAAATGATTCACCTGTAGTTAACCAGTTAGTATTTTTCGGAAGCACAACCTGAACCCAGATCTTCCTGCTTCCAAAGAAGCTTTCTATTCACTACAACAGACTGTCTTTGATATAACTTATTTTGATGAGCATATAAAATACCCTAGTTAAATTTAAAGTCAACCTAAATTTAAAATTACGTGAAATGTTTTTTATTTGTAAGTGTATCATTTAATATGTATTTGGTCTAAAGAAACAAATGACCATCATAATAACGAAGCCATATTACAAAGTGTCCATGTCAAGGAATACCAAAACATATTATTTTATTTACATACTGCATTTCTCCTTCACTACAATTCAGAATCTCATTAAAATAAATGTTATTCTCATCTTCCAACAATCAATGTAAAGGAGGTTTGTGGAATGATAGAATCTGTTTTGGACTGATGACAGGACTGCAAACAATTCAAAATATAGTAACTAAGAGGAAACCTAACAGTTCAAAGAGGGAAGGTGCTTTGCTGGCTCTAAGAAAGAAATCAATCTGGGAAAACATAAGGATGTTTCACCTCTCAGGTAATCTGCCTCTGCCACTTGTGAAACTAACAATGTTCTGCTTTAGTGTCCAGTAGGGCAGTAAGACACCAGCTACCTTTCAAAGAAAGAAAAAACAAACAGGAAGCAGTCCCATCCAGGATTTAGATTTACTTAAGTCTTCAAGTTCTCATTTTAGAAATCCTGGTCTTCTGATTGATGAGATTTCCCTTCATCTAGCGCAGACTCAGGCTCACTACACCACGGTCCAGCTATCTCCATGCCATACTATCTTCTACCTTTTTCAATTCTATATCCGAAGCCTTCCTTCCTTCCCACAACTGCACAATATGTGATTTTTCTCCTGTTAAAAAGTAGGCTATTTGAGAACAGGGACTTGCTGGGTTGTATTTTGTAGTATGACACATTGGCTGGATACAGTAAGTAATTAATATTTTTTCATTCATATGCATAAATGTATGTATGTACTCTTACAGGTAAGAAGTTATTTAAGATAATCTCCAAGATTTCTCTCAATTCTAGGATTTTATTATTCAAGGAACTGAGTTCTTTGATATTTACTCTATTCCTCCAACAGAGTATTAAGAAATATTTTAAGATAAATATTTCATTGAGTGACCGATTTTATTTTTCTTTATCTGAGTCTAAATCATGTCAGAGAAAACTGAGGTTTGGAAGCATGAAAAAAATTTTTTTTAATGGAAATAGATTTTTTTTATTATACCTCACAAAATCATAGTGTGCAAATCAAAACCAAGCTGAATGTTCTTGACGCTAAATCCTCAAGTCCCTATCAATAAAAATAAAAATGAAGACACATTTATGAGCCAAACTCTATGAAACAATTTGATTTAATCATTTCTTATTACTTCTGGCTCATGGTAAATAGTGATTCAAGAACTTAAACATTCATAAGAAACTCTTTTTCTGGATGTTCTTAGTGAAATTAATGAATTCTGCTTCCTGTATACAGCCACTCCCTCTCCAAAATGCCATTATGAACAGTGAGACTGATGTAAATGATACTGTCTATAGACACAGATTATAGTCATCCATCAAGCAAAAAGTCCTACTGGGCAACATAGATCTGGATCAGACCCTGACTATAAATTGAAAGAAACTGGACAAAATATTCAGTTTTTCAGCAGGAAGTGGTAATGAGGAACATTGACCAATAAAGTTTAGGGGTAGCACATAGCCACACACTCAAGGATACTGTTTATCCTTTATTTTCAAAAAGGACCAGCGACATTGTGTGTGATGTCTTGACTTGAGTGTGAATTAGATTTAAATGAGGCAGAGTTGTACAAAATCATCAGTCTCACTTTCTCTTACAGAGTCACCAAAGTTCAGAGGCAGGACAAAAGTCAAGATGACTGATAATAGCTGTAGATAGAGTGGATGACTTTGGCACTTTCGATGTCTGACCTAGCTCTACATGCTTCACAACCAGTGTTTCAGGCACCTTCGTGGCCATTGGAACACATTTTTCTCATCCACTCATTCTGCCAGGAGTAGTATGCTCATGTTTGGATAGATATTCCCCTAACTTATAGCATGCAGAGTTTGTAAATTTCAGCAGCAAGACTTCCAGTGACTAGAATGGACAATGTACATCTTCAAAAGACTATGGGTTAAGTGTGGAATGAAAGAGAGAAAGGGAAAATTGTGAGGACAGTCATGCTAATAATAGTCATTAGATTGCCAGTAATTTCCTCTTATGAGCTTCTGTGGCTCAATGTCCAAGTAGCTTGGACAGATCTTGGGAGTGAGTTCTTACAAGAATGTGCTGTGAGATTTTCACTGGTCTCTGTCATCATGTCATTGTGAGTAGGTCTGGTAGGTGGCACAGTGGATAGAGCACTGGGCTTGGAATCAGGAGGACTCATCTTCACGAGTTTGAGTATGATCTCGGACACTTAATTGTTGTGTGACCCTGGTCAAGTCACTTAACCCAATTTGCCTCAATTTTTCATCTGTAAAAATAGCTGGAGAAGGAAATGGCAAACCCCAAATGAGGTCACAGAGTCAGCTATAACACAACAACAACAGCATTTCCAAAGCATCCTCCTCAAGACATTTTCTTTATTTTTTCCAGAGTAGTAACCACAACAGAAGAACTTGAGTTTCTGTTACATCTATGTTTAGCACTTTCCAAACATGAAGCATTAGAAAAATCCACAATTTTTCTAAGTTACAATCTGTAAATATGATCAACAAGCACTGTGCTATGAAAGTCTCATAAAAAATGAAGTAATCTGTACTCTCTAGGATTTTAAGCTTTATCTAAGAGATAATCTTCAGGGGGATATGATGAGCTGGGAATTCGGGTGCATATTTTTTTTTCTCTGTTGTAAGTGTTAGATCATAGAAGAGGGAACTGAGACTATGTTCTATTTTATTTGTTTTTTGGAGTATTTGATTATCTTTCTGTTTATTTATTTGTTTATTAGCTTGGGGACTCACTCCCAATGATTTTTCCTTCTCACATTTGCACCTGCATACCTTCTGCCAGAATTCCTCCTTTGAACGCCTTTTTCATATGCTATTTACATACATAAATAATAACCTTGGAGAAATGAGGAGTGCAAACATAAGAAACTAAAAATAAAAGAATTTTCTTGCAAATTTCTACAAATATTCAATGCATTCTAAAAATGTAAATAATTATTCTAGACAGGACCTTCATGCAAATCAAGCTGTCAATATTTATGAAGGTAGAGGAAGAACTGGGAAAACAAGATAATCATTTCAACATAAATACTGCATCTTCAGGGTAAAACTAAAAAGGAAAATGGATGGATCACACCACAGTTGAACAGAATTAGTCTAAAGTCTGAAGTCTTTGTTAGATGCAGCATCTGATGATCATGTGACTGATTTCCTTTTTTCAAACACAGGTTTGTGTCTTTCATAGGAGTAATGTGGTAATCTGAAGACAAAATTTGTAATTCTCATTTAATTATACCTCAGCACTGCTAATTAGTAAACAATAACTGAACCATGCTATTCATTATCAACAGACAAGTGGACACATATTACTTTGGGATCAGTAAAAAGTTTTTAAAACAAAACACAGTCTACATATGAATGGATCAGGAATATTTTTTTTTAATTTTGCCTTTGGCAAATGACCCGTTAGTTTTATTCTCTGCTTTCAAATGAGATTTCTAAAATCAGACAGAAGCTGTCACTAGCAAACATAAATTTACCCTTCCCTCTCCACTTAGAGTCCCTCAAAGCACATGCCTCTCCATCATCTCCCAGTCTTCTACAAACATATATACACACACTCTACAAATAATACTCACTCATTATTACCTGGGATTTTCCCCACAAATTCATTAGAGGAAATGAAAGATAATTAGATGACTTTGAGTATACTGGCAAAATGCCATGTAAGGGCAGTAGATGTCTAACAGCTCATTCTTTAGCTTATTGTTGGTTTTTTTAAACGTCTTTGGGGGAAGAAACAGACACACAGACAAACAAAAACAGACAGATGGAGTGAGTGAGTGTGTGTGTGTCTGTGTGTGTGTGTGTGTGTGTGAGAGAGAGAGAGAGAGAGAGAGAGAGAGAGAGAGAGAGACAGAGAAAGAGAGAGTTAAGCTATTTCTAGTATTTCAATATACATGGAGTGCTGATTCTTCAGATCTTATTTACTAGATCAATATGTAATACAAATTCTCTGTGTTCAGAAATCAGGCATTTCAGATAATGTCTTAAAAAGAAAGGCATATTTTCTGCTTTGCAAACTTTCGGTTACTACACTCAGGCTAAAAAATCAAGTGTCTAAGAAAATTACCCATGAATAGAGACAAGCAGTTTACAAAATGTATGAAGAATAATCACATCCAGGACAAGACTTAGGAGACAGTGATGATTCCATAAATATTTGATGATTTGGTGGCTTAGGGATGTTTTCCTAACTGCATCCTATCTCTATTTTCTCATTTGAAAGGTTGTCAATGCAGTTGTAGCATATGCTCCAATAGTCTCCTCTTCCCTTGGTTTTCCTGTTTGACTGCCTAGGAGAAAATATTGTTTGCTCCAGAGTTTTCATGATGATAGGTAGAACTTAAAAAGATTGAAGAAGAGAACGAAAGGATAAGGCATTAGGGAAGAGAAAAATGGCAAAGTGAAAAAAAAGGAGGACTGTAGAGGATTTTGCCTTCCTCTTAAAAAAAGAAGGATGATATAGGAAAATTAGAATTCCCTGGTTTGAGAAAATGCCCTGATATTTTATATCATTTCCCTGAATCAGTATAAATATATAGTATCATATACATATGCACATAAGTATATGCAGGTTTTTAATTTGACCAGTAGAGTCACTTCCTTTTTATGATTATATTTTGTTATTTTGCTATATATTTCTTTTTTAAATTTGATTAATTTACTTGTTTTCAGTTTTCAACAATCACATCCATAAGTTTTAAAATTTCTCCCCCTCTCCCCTCCCCTCTCTAAGATGGTATACAATTTTATACGGGTTCTATGTATACATTCTTATTAAACACATTTTCACATTAACCATTAGAATTAACCAATAGAAGAATTTTAAAAACTATTAGGAGAAACCATGAGAAAAACCAAAACAAAACATAACAAAAGAGAAAATAGTCTGCTTCATTCTGCATTCCAATTCCATAGTTCTTTTTCTGGATGTGGATGGTGTTTTACCTAAAAAGCCTTTTGGGAATGTTTTAGGTCCTTACATTGCTGTGAAGGGCTAAGTCTATCAGAAACAGTTCTTGCACACTGTGGCTGTTACTGTGTATAATGTTCTTCTGATTCTGCTCATTTCACTCAACATCAGTTAATATAAGTCTTTCCAGGCCTCTCTGAAGTCCTGCTATTCATCATTTCTTATAGTAGAATGATATTCCCTTATACTTGTTCACAACTGTTCAGCCATTTTCCAACTGATGGGCATTCCTTCAATTTCCAGTTCTTGACAACCACAAAAAGAGCTGCTATGAATATTTTTGTACATGTGGACCTTTTCCTATTTTTCTGATCTCTTTGGAATACAGCCCTAGAAACAATATTTCTGGGTCAAAGGGTATGTACATTTCTGTAACCCTTTCAGCATAGTTCCAAATTACTCTCCAAAATGATTGGATCAGTTCAAACCTCCACCAACAATGAATTAGCATTCCAACTCTCCCACATCTTCTCCAACATTTATTATCTTCCTTTTTTGTCATGTGAGTCAATCTGACAGGTGTGATGTGGTACCTCAGAGTTGTTTTGATTTGCATCTCTCTAATAGATAGTGACTTCAAGCATTTTTTTATGTAACTATAGATAACTTTAATTTCTTCCTCTGAAAACTGTCTATTTATAACTTTTAGCCATTTACCAATTGGAGAATGACCTGTATTCTTGTAAATTTGACTCAGTTCCCTCTACAATTTAGAAATGAGATTTTTATCACAGGCACTACTGGTAAAAACAAAAACAAAAACCTCTTTCCCAGCTTTCCCTTCTCTTCTAATCTTGATTGCATTGGGTTTGTTTGCACAAAAATCTTTTCAATTTCATGTAATCAAAATTATCCTTTTTGCACTTAATAATATTCTGTCTCTTGTTTAGTCATAAATTTCTCCATTTTCCATATATCTGACAAATACACTATCCATTGCTTCACTTATCTGTTTATAATACCAGCCTTTATGCCTAGATCATGTATCTATCCATTTAAACTTTATTGTGTATATTTAAGGCATTGATTTATGCCCAGTTTCCATGACATTATTATCCAGTTTTCCCAGTAGTTTTGTCAAACAGTGACTTCTTATCTCAGAAGTTGGAGTCTTTGGGTTTATCAAACAGCAGACAGTTATGTTCATTGATTACTGTGTCCTGAGTGCCTAACATATTCCATTGATCTACTCCTGCATTTCTTAGTTGGTACCAAGTGGTTTTGACTATTGCTGCTTTATAAAACAATTTGAGATCTGGTATGGCTGGGATACCTTCCCTAGAATTTCTTTCTTTAGTTCCCTTTATATTCTAGAGGATTTGTTCTTCCAGATGAATTTTGATACTATTTTTTTCTAACTCTAGAAAATAGTTGTCTACTAGTTTGATTGGTATGACACTGAATAAGTAAATTAATTGTCATTTTTGTTCTATTAGCTCCGTGTACCCATGAGCAACTGATGTTTCTGTGTGAAAAGTGTTTTGTAATTGTGTTCCTATAGTCCCTAGGTTTGTTTTGGCAGGTAAACTCCCAAATATTTTATAGAGTCTACTGTAACTTTAAATAGAATTTGTCTTTCTATCTCTTGCTGTTGGGCTTTGTTAGTAATATATAGAAATATAGATGATTTGTGTGGGTTTACTTTGTAACCTGCAACTCTGCCAAAGTTGTTCATCATTTCAAGTAGTTTTTTATTTGATTCTCTAGGATTCTCTATCATCCACAAAGAATGATAGCTTAGTTTCTTCTTTACCTATTGTATTTCATTCAATTTATTTTTCTTCTCTTATTGCTAAGGCTAACATTTCTAGTACCACATTGAAAAACAGTGGTGATAATAGACATTGTTTCACCTCCAATCTTATTAGAAATGAATCTACCTTGTCCCCATTACATACAGTGCTTGCGGGTTGTTTTAGGTAGATACTATTTATTATTTTAAGGAAGATTCCATTTATTCCTATGTTCTCCAGTGTTTTCAAAAGGAATGGGTGTTATATTTTGTCAAAAACTTTTTTCTGCATCTATTGAGATAATCGTATGTTTTCTGCTAGTTTTGTTGTAGATCTGATCAATAATGCTGAGAATTTTCCTAATATTGAACCACCCCTGCATTCCTGGTATAAATCCCAACAGATCAGAATGCATTATTCTTTCAATAAGTTGCTGTAATCTTTTTGCTAGTGTCTTATTTAAAATTTTTGCTACTCTATTCCTTATGGAAATTGGTGTATAATTTTCTTTCTCTGTTTTGGCTCTTCCTGGTTTACGTATCAGAACCACATTTGTATCATAAAAATAATTTCATAGAACTCCTTCCTTACCAAGTTTCCCAAATAGTCTATGTAGTATTCAAATTAACTGTTCTTTAAACACTTGATAGAATTCACTTGCAAATCCATCTAGCCCTGCGGATTTTTTTCTAGGGAGTTCCTTGATTGCTTACTCAAATACTTTTTTGAGATGGGGTTATTCAAGTATTTAAATTCCTCTTCTGTTAATCTGGGCAGTATATATATTTTAAATATTTGTCCATTTCACTTAGATTGTCAAATTTATGGGCACACAGTTGGGCAAAGTAATTTCTAATTGTTTTAATTTTCTCCTCATTTGAGATGAGTTCACTCTTATCATTTTTGATATGGGTAATTTGGTTTTCTTTTTTTTTAATCAAATTGATCAAAGATTTATCAATTTTATTGATTTTTTCATAATACCAAATCTTAGTATTATTTATCAGTTCAATAATTTTCTTTATTTCAATTTTATTAATCTGTCTTTGGTTTTCAGTGCTTCTAATTTGGTTTTTAATTGAGGATTTTTTTTGTTATTTTTATAGTTTTTTCAGTTGCATGCCCAATTCATTTATCTCCTCTTTTTCTATTTTATTCATGTAGATACAATTTCAGTGATATAAAATGATATAAATGATATATTCAATGATATAAAACTTCTCCTAACAATTGCTTTCACAACATCCCATAAGTTTTGGTAGGTTGTTTCATTATTGTCATTCTCTTGAATGAAGTTATTTATTGTTCCAATGATTTGCTGTTTAACCCATTTATTCTTCAGGATTACATTATTGAGTTTCCAATTGATTTTTGATATATATTTCAATGGCCCATCATTACATATAATTTTTATTGTATTATGATCTGGAAAGTATGCATTGACTATCTCTGCCTTTCTGCACAGGATTGTGAAGTTTTTATGTCCTAGTGCATGGTCAATTTTTGTGTATTTGCCATGTACCAGTGAGAAAAAGGTGTATTCCTTTCTATCCCCATTCAGTTTTCTCCAGAGATCCATCATATCTACCTTATCCAGAGTTTGATTCATCTTCTTATATTCCTTCTTGTTTATTTTGAGGTGAGATTTATTAAAATTCAAAGAGGGGTAGGTTGAGGTGCTCCTTTAGTATAGTTTTGTTGTCTATTTCTTCCTGTAACTCCCTTAGCTCCTCCTTTAAGCATTTGGATGCTGTTCCACTTGCTGCCTATATGTTTAATAATGATGTTCTTTCATTTTTGATGTTGCCTTTTAGCAAGATATAGTTTCCTTCCTCATTTGTTTTGATTAGATGTTTCTGCTTTTGCTTTGTCTGAGATTAGGATTGCTACTCCCATTTTATTTTTTTTTTTGGCTGAAGTATAATATCTTCTACTCCAAATTTTACCTTTAATCTGAGTGTATCCCTGTATTTCAAATGTGTTTCTTGTAAACAACCTATTATAAGATTGTGTTTTTTAGTTCATTCTACCATCTGCTTCCATTTTATAGGTGATTTCATCCGATTCACATTCACAGTTATGATTAATATCTGTGTCTTGTCCTCCATCCCATTTCGCCTCATTTGTGCTTTTAGTTCTCCCTTCTCCCTATCCCTCCACAATGGAGTTTTATCTTTTACCACTGCCTCCCTCAGTCTTCCCTCCCTTCTGTAAGCCTGCCTCCCTTTTATTCCCCTTTTCCCTTACTGCTTCTTTTCTCTCTTTTAACTCTGCCTCCCATTTCTTTCCTCTTTCCCCTCCTACTGCCTATAGGGCAAGTTAGATTTTTATTCTTAACAGAGTATGTTGCTCCCTCCTTGAACCCAAATCAGATGAGAGGAAATCTCAAACAATGCTCTTCTCTCTTCAGTCTTACCCTCTATTGTAATATGTTTTTGTGCCTCTTCTTGTGATATAATTTAACTTTTTTTGCATCCTCCTTTTCTCTTCTGTTACAATTCCTTTGCACCCTTGAGTCACTTTTTTATTATCACATGAGTTAATTTATACCCACTCCCTCTATCTATGTATATACTTTTAAATGTCATAATAACTATATAATTTTCAAGAGTAACCAGTATCATCTTTCCATGTAGAGTTGTAAAAAGTTTCCCACATTGAATAATAAGGCTTTTCCCCTTCCATTTACCTTTATATACCTCTCTTGAGTCTTTTATTAGAAGATCAGATTTTCTGGTGAGCTCTGACCTTTTCATTAGGAAAGTCTGAAAATCCCTTATTTCACTGAATATCCATCTCCTTGACTGAAATATTATACTCAATTTAGCTAGATAATTGATCATTGGTTGTAGTCCTAGCTCCTTTGCAAAAAAAAATATCATATTCTAATCCTTTTGATCTTTTAATATAAAATATGCAAGGTTCTATTTGATCCTGTCTGTAGCTTTTCAATATTTGAATTGTTTCTTTCTGGTTGCTGCAGTCTCCTTAACTTGATAGTTCTTGAATTTGCAACAATATTCCTTAGCATTTTCAATTTGGGAACTCTTTCAGGAGGTGATCAGTGAATTCTTTCCATGACTATTTTGCCCTCTGAATCTAATAACTCAGGGTAGTTTTCCTTGATGATTCTTTGGAAGATATTTTCCAGTTTTTTTATCATGGTTTTCCAGTAGATCTAATAATTCTTCAATTTTCTCTCTTGGATCTATTTTTCAGGTCAGTCATTTTTCCAATGATATATTTTACATTTTCTTCTATTGTTTCATTCTTTAGATTTTTTTTTTACTTATTCTTGATTTCTCAGAGTCATTAGCTTCTACTTACCCAACTCTAATTTTTGATAAATTCTTTTCTTCAGTTAACTTTTGCACCTCCTTTTGCATTTGTCCAATTGTTCCTTTTATGAAGTTATTTTTCTTCAATTATGTTTTTTATCTCCTTATACATTTTTCTGATTTTCCTTTTTAATTCTTCAGTGAATTCATTTTTTATATTTTTAAAATCATTGGCCAATTTTTCTTCTACCTCTCTAATTTGACTTTTAATTTTTTTTTCCTGAGCTCTTATAACAATGTTCTTTGGGCTTCAGACCAGTTCATGTTCCCTTTTAAGGTTTCAGATGTGAGTACAGTCTCAATGTTTTCCTCTTCTCAATTTGCATTTTGGTCTTTGTCTCCATATAAGATTATATGGTTTTGCTTTTCTGGTTTCTTCTTGCTCATGATTATTGCCTTTTTTCCTAGCTTTTAAATTGGATGTCTGCTTCTGGAGCACAGGAGACTCAGTTCCATATTTCTTGTGCTTAGAACTCAAAGTTTTGTGTTTTGTGGTCTCTGGTTCTTTCAGCTAGAAGGTAAAATGCTGCAGCTTACTTAGTGCTGACCTTAACGAACTCCCTAGCCTCTGGAGCTGAGAAACTGTTTACCCCTTTGGGTTACCCCACTATCCAAGATTTTTCCTGGGGCAATATTCTCTGGGTTTTTCAAGGTCAAAGAAAGAGTGACAGCACTTATAGTTCACTCTTCCATCTTGGATCCAGGAAGTTCAATTAGGTGACTTTCAAACATTTACTCTGTGGACTGATAGTCTCAGGAGTGGCTGGTGCTATTACCAGGGGTCCTGTGCTTCTCTTTCACTAAGTTCAGCTGAAATCTCATTCTGTGTTGATATGTTTGAGAATCTACATGGTTGCTTTTTATTCCATCTGTCCCAGTGGGTCCTGCTCTGCTCAGCTATGGAGGAGTCTGCACTGGTACAGCCTATGTGCTCTGAGCTCCCCCTGCCCCATGTAACAAATTCTTCCTCTGGACCTTTCAGGCTGTCCTGGGCTGGAAATCTGCACTTCCTCTTCTAGGTTTCCTGGGTGAGGGCTGTGAGAGAAAAGATTGAGGAAATTCCCTGGAATATATCTTGACCTTTGATGACATTTCGCTATCTGACATATGGGTTTTATGACTCCCCAATTATTGGAAAAATAATACTATTAATGGCAATCATTATTTGAGGTTCTCAAAGTTTATGATCCTGAGATTCTAGTTTATGAGTATGAATCTCCAAACAGGTACAAGGTTAAACAAATACTGTAGTAAATAATAATTATTCTTTCTCATCACGGGTTCAGCACAAAGAATTTGCTCCAAAATATGTTACTCATTTTTTATTGCTATTTTTATTGCTATATTTTTATTGCACTTATTTCAATTCAATTTAATAGCTTCCAGTTTAATCAAATATAAATTAAACTCCTATAATACGCAAAGTTTTGAATGAGACATTACGAGTAGTACAAAGCCCAATATAACAAAGTCCATGTCTCAAGGATCTTATAGAGCCTTGTCAGTTTGTTTCTGTTATCACAATCATTGTTGTTGCTTATTTTGTTTTGGAGTTAGAAATTTGTAACCCAGAAAGAGTACTGGAAAATTTTGGGAGGAAATGAATATTTTGATTATTCACTTTTAAAAATTAGTGAGAAAAGGGGGGGTTATTTTTTTAAATGAATTAAGCTGAATAGCATTCTGCTGCTATTTGCAGAGGCCAATTTGTTATACTCAAAGTCAAGTGATTAGACCTGCACTGACACACAAAGATAACAAGCCCAACTCTTGGGCTTATCAATGTATCTACAGAAGGGCAAAGCATACTAGATATGCATTCTTAACTATGTCTTGGTAATACTATTTTCCTTGAAACTAATCATTCTAAAACTTCTCACTTGTAATTCAAAATTGATAATACTATATTTTTATATAAGGAGAAGAAAGGTGATTAATTTTCTAATCTATTTCATTGACCTATGTTTCTATTTTTTAACCAATCTTATAAACTTTTGATAATCACTATTTTGTAATGTAATTTTAGTTCTGGATTTTCTATTTACCTTCCATTTTTACTTTTTCATTGCCTCCTTTGATATTCTAGGTATTTTTTTTATTCCTCCAAAAGAATTATCCTGTTATTTAGTTTAATTCTACAAAGTATCGACTTAGAATTTTGATTGGTATATCACTAAACTTATTAACTAATTTTGATAGCATTGCCAATTTTATATGGACATAGTCCAGCCATGAACATTGAATATATCTTGTTATTTATTGCTTTTTCCCTGTATTTCTTTAAGGAATATTTCATTGTTGCATTCATATGAATATTGAGGGGTTTTGGTAAATTGATTCCCAGATAGTTTATTCATTTTGTAGTTATTTTGAATTTCTCTTCTATTATAATTTTCTGTGTTATGTTATTGTGACATACAAATGCTATTGATTTTTGTGGATTTATTTTATATCTTACATACTTTACTAAAACTATTAGCTATTTTTGTAAGTTTCTTTGTTGATTTCTTAGGAATTTCTGTGTAAATTATTATGTCATCATAATAGAGATAGTTCTCTCTCCTTTTGGTTTTTTGCTTTAATTTCTCTCTTTTGTTTTAGTGCTACTGTTAAAATTTCTCAAACTCTATCAAAATTATTGCAAGAGAAGAAGATATCATTGTTTCATTCCTAATATTTATTAAGAAAGCTCCCAGTACTTCCCCAATGCATATGTTAGAATTTTTATATTGATATATATTTTATCATTTTACAATGTCCTATGCCTACTATTTGAAGGGAATTTTTGGAACATAAATGAGCAAATTTTTATTGTCTTTTCACCAGCTTTTGCTATAATTGTGTGTCTTGAGATGTTTTCATTTTTGTTTTAATTGTGTTTACTGTTTTTCTTATACTGAGCCATCCTAGTTTTCCTGATTCAAATTCAATTTATTCCTGTCATGTTTTTTAATAAGTTGCTTTAGGTTTTATTTTTTGCCATAATAATACTTCAATTTTCAATTGAATTGTTCATTAATTGTAATGTTTAATTATTAATTGATTCACAATTAATTAGTTATTCATTAATTATATTAGTCTATATTTCTGTCTCTTTTCCACATACTTTCCCAATTAAGGTATGGAGATTATGTCTAACTCACACAAATGAGTTTGTTGGATATTCTTATTCTTTCATGCATCTTCATTTGATTATAAAATTGCCTGAAATAGATTAGGACAATTGGTCAGGTCTGTTCTTTAGCAAGACAACTTTGACAGAAGTGTAGAGGATGAATTGGAGTAGGAAAAAACTGACAGATGGGAAGCACATTACAATGCTATTATAATAGTTTAGACACAAATCAATGAGGATATTAACTAGAATGACTCTACAGATAAAGAGAATGGGACAAATTGGGAAAAACTGTAGAGGAAGAATTGACAAGATTTGGTAACTGATTATGCATGGGGATTGAGAGAGAGAGAAAAGAGTTGCGTGATTCTGGGCTTATGCAGATAAATTGTTAATGTACTCAACAGAAATAGGGAAGTGTAGGGGTCAGTTGAGGAGAGAATATAACCAATCTTTTGAGATGCCTACAGGATATCCAAGTGGATATATCTAGCTGACTTTGGGGGATGTGGGAGTACAGTTTAGGAGAGGCATTAGCATTGGATAGAAAGACTCAGTAGTCAGCTCTATCACGGTGATAATTGAACATTAAAGAGGCTAATGATGTTGCCAGTGGAGAGATAGTGATGAGGAAATAGATCAGGATGGAATCTTTTATGACAAGAACACTTGGGAAGTAGTGCATATATTATGAACTAAGAAAGGAGATTAAAAGGAATAGGATGATAAGAACAGGTGGGAAAGGGGTATAGAGGGCTGTCAGATTTAGCGATTATGAGACTGTTGATAACCTAGAAAGCATTTTCTGAAATGTTATAGGATTGAAAATGGAGTAAATAATAAGGAAGTAATATCAGGAAGTGTATAGGATTTCTTCCAGGATTTTGCCAGCAAAACATATGAGAAATAAAGGAGAGTTTGAAGGGCTGACAAGGTCAAGTAATTACTCTTTTAAAGCATAAGATGAACTTAACCATGCTGTAGAGAATGGGGGGAAAAGGCAGCAAGTAAGAAATTGAAGATGGATAATGGGGGGAATACTGATTTGTAATATTAATTGCCTTTTTACTTACTAGTAATTATGCTATAAAACTTGGATTTTGGTTCATATTCGAAGCTTTAGAAATTTAAGGACATGAAAGTTAAACAATTTGTACATTATCACTAGTGGTAAAGTGGACACTGGAATATAACTTTCAGTTCTCAGCCCTATCTATTTCAACTCCAAATGGGGTCCTTATTGAAGCAAATAACAGATGCAAACTTAACTGATTAAAGAGTTCTATCTATAGAACAAGAATCACTTTTCAAAATGCCCTTCTAATATTCTCCCCACCAAGCAGTGTAAAATAATATGATAAAGAAATGCATTACTGTGATTTATTTGTAAGTCATAAATGTGAGTAGCCTGCATCATATTAGCAACAACAAATTACAGAGGGAAAGTGGCATAAATCATGTAATTAGAGAGATGTATGACCAGAAAAGAATAGAGGTTAATAACAGAACAAAGTATAACTGTTCAACAGGATCAGTTGGTATGCAAATAATGTTAAGAAATGTAGAAGAGAGCATGTGGATCTCCTATGGAGTATTTATGGAATAAGTTACATAGGATGATGAGATATAGCTATTTTGTGATGGCAGTCATTGGAGGAAGCATCCACATCAATGAAGATACAGTCCTATTAAAGTATTGATAAAATTTTAATGGAATAAGGATTCAATGGGACAGAGTAGAAAGGGTACAGAATTTGGAATTGTATAACCTGAATTTTAATCCTGTCTCTGCCACTCACTATCTTGTGACTTGGGGTAGGCTCTACAAGCTCTTTGAAAACATTTCTTCTTCTTGAAAACAGAAAGGGGAATGAAATGGTGTACTACACTACTCACTTCTTCTCCACCTCTAGAGTAAGGATCCTATGAATACTTTTGCTTAACCTAATACATTATTTGTTAGGGATACAATTGATTAATGCTTATAAATGTGTACTTTGGTAGTGAGAATTTCAACACAAGTATCCACATTGACTATGCAGTGATATGAGGTAGCCATTAAGATGGCCAAAATAATTAATGAAGTTATGTCCTAATCTACTCTATTTCATTTGAACAAATCAAACCTAAAAGTATTTCCTCACTGAGATGTAACTGAATAAAATATGCATGAAGGAACAATTTACACTACAATTTAAATCTGATACAGTAAAATTTTAGTTATGTGAGCCATTATGCAAATGAACAATTTAAAAATAATTACAATTTTCAACACTAAATCTACACTGAACACAACTTAACCTTCCTTTAATAATTCAGGATATTAGGGGCATTCAGAATAATAATTCTTCTTAAAATTATAATAAATGAAATAATTATAAAAATAATCAAATGAACATAGAAATAAATGGTATCATTTTCCATAAATCTTGTCATTTCACAAGGTAGAATCAAATTAATTAACAAAAATAAATCAAAATTGTTATTCACCTGCACTCTTTTCAGATATCCAGTTCTACTGTGTCTTGATTTCTTTTCCTTCCTCTTTTTCTTCCTTATTTCCTAAAAAATTTATTTTCTTTCCTCCTTATTTACTTTCTTTCTGATATGCTCAATAAGTATTTAGTTATAATTTTGAACTACCGTCAAAGGTATGTGAAACTGTATGTACCCTTTGACACCTAGGTGGTTCAGTGGATAGGGCTTAAAGACAAGAAGACCTGAGTTCAAATATGGCCTCAGACACTCAGACCCTGGGCTAGTCACTTAACCTCTTTTTACCTAATCCATTGGGGAATAAAATAGCAAACAACTCTATGATCTTTGCCAAGAAAATTCCATATGGGATCACAAAGAATTGGAAACAATTGAACAACTGTAACAACAAATCCCTCAACACAGCAATGCCAAAGAGATTTTTTTAAAAGGAAAGGAAAAGAACTCACATGTACAAAATATTTATAATAGCTCTTTTTGCAGAGGAAAATAATCAGAGACTGAGGGGATATTCATCAATTTGGAAACGGCTGAACAACCTGTAGTCTATGATTGTGATGGAATCCTATTGTCCTTGTACTGTAAGAAAAGATGGAGGGGATGGTTTCAGAAAAAAACTTATAAGAACTGATACAATGTGAAGTGAGTGGAACTAGTATAACATTGTACTATAATAATAAATCAACTGTGAAAGACTTAGCTACTTTGATCAACACAATGAGCTGCAATACCAAAGGACTCATGATGAAAAATGTTCTCAACCACCAGAGAGAGAACTGATGTACTCTTATTGCAGATGGCAGTACATTTTTTCACTTTATTTTTTGTGAGTTTTTTCACAATATGGTTAAGGTGGAAATATATGTTACATGAATACTTGGTATTTATACTTGTTACATGAATACTTGGTATTGTATTTCTTTCCTTCTCAGTGGATGGAGGAAAGGATTTGGAACTGAAAATATAGATGAATTAATGAATAAATAGACAGGAAGATAAATAAATAAGTGAATAAATAGAAGTTTTGCTAAACTGTGGGTAGAATATAGCCAGAGCCTCAATTACTAATTCACTAATCCTGACCAAAAAAAAGAGAAGAAAACTGAAGGTTCTCTGATATATCCTTTTCTTGACAAAGTCACACTGGATCTTTGCAACGACCTCTTTGTTTTCAAGATATTTGGTAAAAAATAAAAATAAATTTAAAAACATATGTATATATTTTTGTTTCTCCTAGTCTTGTTTTATAACCTTTCAAATAACTTTCTATATATGCTTTTAAATTTCAAATGTATAATTTTGAAGGCATGATGCAATCATGCTATACTACTATAATTAAAAGGAGCACTAAAATGTACTCAAAGGATCTAGGTTTAGATTCAGGAAGATCTTTCTTCAAATCTCACTTGTAAAACTAGTGATATGACTCTGGAAAACTCATTTAAACTTTGTGTATCTCAGGCAACTGCATGGAACATCCATAAAGACTCTGATCAGTGTTGTCAGCCTTTTCCCAATTTTTCTTAAATATTTTCTGTTTCCATTTTTTTCTCTTACACTTACAGAAGCTACAATTTTTTTATCCCACTTGGATCTTTATTCTTTCTTAGTCATGTTTTAGAGAAAAAAAGTACTAGCAGGAGAGACAATGTGGTATAATGCATAGAAAGTCAGTCATGTATCTCAGAAGATAAGTTCAAGCTATGTTTTTGACATATATTGGCTATATGAACTTAGGCTGGTGTTTCAGTATGTTTCAGTATTCTAGGCAATTTTTTTAAAACAGAGATCCTTAACCTTTTTGTTTCATGGACTTCATTGACAGATGCGCAAATTACGTGCATGCATAACCAGAATGATGTTTTGAGTAATTGAAGAAAGTGGTAAAAAGATGAGTTCTTTTCATCCAAATTCATAGGCTCCTAAAGCTATCTATATATCTTTCAGTATACATGAACTCCAAACTAATGATGGGCTAAAAATAACAGCTATGGAAGTGTTTACTTACATTGATGGAGTGAATTTTATAAAATGTTTTTTTTTCCAGTACCAATGGAATCATAGGTCGATCCCTATCCTTACAGGTCCAGCAATAGAATTGTTAGACTGAACAGCATAACCAGTTTTGTGTCTCTTACTGATACATCGTTCTTCACAGTGTTTGTACTCATCTATAGTTGACTAATTATGTATGAGGGACTATTATTCTACATCCCTACCAAATATGAATATTACAAATAATAGTCTTAACATAAAATGTGGGAGGTACTAAAGATTTAGGTGAAATTGTCCTGATAGAACCCTAAGCACTTGTTTTTTATTGTTGTTTGCTTGCTTGCTTGCTTCTGTCTTAAATCTCTGGTATCAGCTTATTTTCTTTGACACTTGCTGCATTCTCAGAAAATTCAATATATATCGAAAATAATTCAGTTCTTTAAAATATCTGGTTTTTTGAATTAAGGAGAGACCGGAGATGGCAAATTTTGATTGGTGACCTTGGAACACAAGCTCTTAATATCATGTAAAAACTTAACAATTTGTCCTTTTAGACAACAGCCAATCCAAAACTTGACTGGCTTCTGTTTCCTTCACACGGAATGAAACTAAGATGAGTGTTTTCAAAGCTGTTATCATCTCTACCAAAGCCCAGGGGAATCATATAATAGCCGAGCAGCCACATGATGGCAGTCATGCACCACACAATATTTGGGTGCTCTTCCACACATTGGCCATGTCCTGTTATAAGCATATAATGTGCTATTTAAATTCCTTTGTTATAGAGGGATGTACCTACAGGGAATAGTGCTTTTAAAAAGTGGGCCATTGTTTGGAGTTTAGACATCCTTTCACAAGACTTACAATTGGGACTTTCATTTCACTATTCCAAGGACAAAAGTGCTTTTGTATGGGATTTATTCAGTAACTAAGGTATTATTTGGCTGTCTTTTGGTCTATTCAGGGGCATGTTTCATTTTTTGAACTTCAAGTTAATTTATTAAATAATTTGATCAATAAACACATGTATTTTGCAGTCTTGAAATATACTGTAAGTTCCTTTGACTAAATATTTAATAACGTTGATGCCAATGATCTTGTCACAGGGGTTATTGTTGCACACATACACACACACACACACACACACACACACACACACACACACACACACACCACCCCATACCACATCATATACACATACTCTTTGACAAGTTTTCCATCAAACTTCCAAAGATTTTATGTCTAAAGTAGTTCTTACTTTCTTAATGGTGGATAATGCTCTTAAATTATCTCCATAAACCTGCATATTCCAAGAATTTCAATAGAGAAACCCAAACCCATCTCAACTTCCTTGACCTAATAGTAATATAATATAATAATATAAACACCCAAAATAATTTCCAAACACAAATTGCTGTTGCCCATTTCTGTCTACTATTTTTTCCTGGCACAGTGGGAATCCATCATTGTGAAATTGCTGAATGGCTATTACGTACTCTCTTTATGGTAATTTTCAAGCATACATGGTGCATTTCAAATGAGACCACAGAGAGTAACATGTAACCATATTTCTGAAATCCTGGTAACTTGGGCCATTAAATCATTTGAAATAATACTGTCAATTTTTAAACAATCTCAATTTGAAAAAACCTTTTTTCAAATTGTGATAAAAATCTTAGAGAAATAGAAGAGGTTTAATATTCTATAAAATAGACCCTAGCTTCACTATTTCTAAAGATCCTTGATTTAGTCAGTACTTATATCCATTCTCCCCAAACCTAATACCTATATAGCCTCTCTCCACCTTAGAAGGTCTTCACTAATATCTGGCTAAGCTGATAAATAGTCCTCTAGAATGAACCTCTCTAAACTTAGTTTCTAGTATAGACCTCTATCCTTATAATCTCTGTCTTAATGCCCATTGGTATGGGACTCTATCCTTGCTGACAAATCCTCTGTCCTGGGCATGTATGTGGGTAGGAATAGAATTGGTGAGAAGTGAGACAACTCCAGTCTTCACCAGTCCCCCTTTTGGGGATTCTTCAAGTGGGAGTCCCCTTTGGGAATACTCTAAGCAAGTCTTCATGTGCAGCATCAAGTTGACTTGTAGTTTCAAAAGAGAAGATGGAAGAGGCCAACCACACTTCAAGTTGATTAAGGAAAAGACACTGGGAAGACATGAGAAGAGTCAGTACTCTTCATGATTTCCCTATTCCCAGTTTGATACTCTAAAGACTTAAAACTGTTTCTCCTTGGATGAGACACAGGATACTTGCAGTTAAACTGAGTTAGCTCTCTCCCAACAGGAGAGTTCCTTTACCTTGTGGTATATATTCTCCTATGTATACCTTCTCTGATTTTTGTTTTGCTATGATTTAGATAAATTTTGTTGTTGTTGTTTGCTATTACTTGTTTATCGTAGAATGGGTTTTAAGTGGGAAAGGGGTCAACTCTTAGATATAGTACTTGGGACCTTACCCCACAAAAAAGACAAAACAATTAAAACTAAGATGAAACACAACCATAACCTCTAGAAGAATAATATTTAAGCAGACGAATATGCTTCTAGCCTGGACACCCCTCTACTGAGAACAGCAGAGTGGCCTATGGCCCTAACCTCTTGGCAAGAATAAAAATTTCCCTTGGAGACAAGTGGGGGGAAGAGATGTTGATTCTGCTTCCCTTAGAACCATACACTCATAATGAAGGGGCAGCTAGGTGGTGGAGCGGATAGAGCACAAGTGCAAGAGTCAGGAGTTCAAATCTCACCTCAGACACTTGATACTCACTAGCTGTGTGACCTTGGGCAAGTCACTTAACCCCAATTGCCTCATCCTGGGTCATTTTCAGTCATCCTGATGAATATCTGGTCACTGGATTCAGATGACTCTGGAGGAGAAGTGAAGCTAGTGACCTGTGAAGCCCTCCCTCACTCAAAACAAAGTCAAGGGCAAGTCATGTCATTATTTCTCTGATGGCATGGTCTTCTTTGGCAATGAAGGACAAACACACACACCCACACACACACACACACACACACACACACACACACACGATGACTACTCCCTCTACTTCCTTATAGATTTGTCCTCTGAAGATAGACCTTTAGCCCTTTGCTAGAGTTCTATGCAGTAAATACACTTAACAAAATAATTTCCATTTGAGAAGGCAGGTTAAAATAGCACATAGAAAGAACACAAATCAAGGTCAGAACTCCAATGAGACCTGAAGAATAAAGACCATTCTTACTAATTAAAGTAACATTCTTTTTACAAGCCCTACTCTACTCCCACCAATCCCACCCACCTACCTTCATTTTATTTTCAGAATTCAAAGTTCCAAAATATGAAGATTTTATATTAAAGATTCTTCTTGATTCAAGGAGGCAGCCAAACAAAATTTCTACCACTTGCCACTTATAGAAGCAGTTAGGATCAAAGATTTAGAGTTGTAAAAGGCTTTAGATTGCTATCTAGTCATAGGATTACAAGATTATAGCTCTAAATCCAGAAGAGACCTCAAAAGTCCTTTTTTGTGGGTTGAAGAAATTGAGGACAAGAGTGACTTGTCCAACGACAAGCTGAGTAGGAAGTGGCAGAGCTAGGATTTGAAAGAAGCATATGATGATGCCATATCTATTATACTTTTGTGGACCAACATAAGAGAATCTTGACAAAGAGCAAGACTAACGGTTGTTATGTGATTGACAAGTTGTTCTACTGCCATCACATGCTGTTTATTCCATTTTGGGAGGAGGGGTGGCTGCATCAATGAAGAGTTAACCAAAGGGGTGAACTGGGGAGTGGGGAATTGAATTCCAGCAATGAAAACGTGTGAAGCTACCCTTTTGACATTGGTTCTCACTGCCTTGTCTACTAGTTTTCATTTCTCACTCTACCAAGCTTATTATCTTAATGAAAGTAGAGAATGCAGGAAGAGCAGCTGACTTAGTGACAAGTCACACTACACAATAATATTCTCTTTAGCCATTCTAGATATCTCCCAGGCCCTAAAGGTATAGAATCTGGACAAATACATGATTCTTTTTTGCCTTGGGATTATTCAATATGAGAGAGAGAAAGAGAGAGAGAGAGAGAGAGAGAGTTATTGATGGATATGTCACTAGACTTCAAGTTCCTCAAGGGAAGGGATTGTAGTTTTAGTTCCTGATTATCTGATTTGGAAGACTTGAATTCAAATCATAGGTTCATACATTTAGAGTTAGAAGGGACCCAGAGACTGTGGAGTTCAATTGTCTTATTTTACAGATAAAGAAACTGAAAACAAATGAAATAGTGATTCATCCAGGGTTACACAACTATTATGTGCCAGGTGGGAACTCATGTCCTGCTGATTCCAAGTTCAGTGTCCTATCCACTATTTCCTACTACCTCCTAGCCCTTCCACAATTGTATATGTAAGTTCACTTACCCCCTTACTCTCTCCATTTGTAAAATGTGGCAGCTGTATTAGACCGTTGTCTAAATTCCTTCCAACTCTAAGATTCTGTGATTTTGAGAAAATGTCTTTGCCTAACTCCTTGAGAGGACCTAGTGCATTGCTCTGCATGCTAACAGGTGATACATACATTTTTTCATTAATAAAAGAATAAGCTCATATGAAGTGATTAAAAATAGAAGGAAACATTCCTTGCTAAATAGAAAATGGAAAGATTTTTGTTTGTTAAAAAAGAAAAACACATTTTAAAAAGTACGGAGCACCTACTTTGAGTATGTAGTAAAAGTCTTTTTAAAAAGGTGATTTACATGCTGAGAAAAGACACATGGTCAAATCTTCCAAGTTCTTCCTGTATTAAATCAGTCTCCATTGAACCTTTTCTCCTTTCTATTATCTGTATCTCAATTTTAGCTTCATATAATGCCAAAAAGCACAAAAAATAATGAATTGACTTCTGATTTCTACACATGGATTTAATCCATTATCCCTTTGTAATGTTAGAAAAAATAAGTATATTATGGAAAAATTCCTCACTACCATACAAAGATACTGGAGTATTATTGTACCCCCAATAGATGAAAGATATATGGAATTTGGAGAAATATGGGAAGAATTATTTGCAGTGATATAGACTGAATTCAGCAGAACCAAAAAGAATGTAAGTACAATGACTAAAATTATGTCAATTAAATGATAATTATATTCTACGTAATGGAAAAATTAATGAAGGTTTCAAAGATGAGATAACAAAACATACCTCCTCCCCCAACAATAGAGAGGAGGACAACTACTAAAACATAATATTGTGTGTATTATATGACAAGGTTTCTGTATCAGATGATTTTGATTAATTATTTTCTTTTGTCTCAAAGGAGCTTTCAATCTGAAAGAGTCTAGTAAAAGAATGTACACTTTTTCACGGTGATGATAAAATTCAGAAACAATCTCTAGAGCACTTTTGGAAATCACAAAGCTTAGGACACTAACTCTCAGAGGAATTCTGATCCTATCCTAAGTTAATGCATGGAATTTGGCAGCTTAATATGCTTGGAACTCAAAATCAATCCATACAAATTGCTCAGTAGAATATCAATGAATTACCATTATTATGTAGTTCAATGGAAATGTAACCTCATTACAAAATAAACTTTGAAGGTCAAATAACATGTTAAGGCCAGTTCTCATGCATGTCCAAAGATCAGGGAGATTCCAGTCTGCTATTAACAAATCTTTATCTCTTCATTGATTCCCATGAGGGTCCATGTTTATTTTTTGAAGAATGTTTGGAACCAAATGAACTAAGTTGTTTAATGCAAGTATGTATTGTTGTACTCAGCAATAAATTTGGTGTGTCCTATTTCCCTCCACGTAGACCACATAAAGGATAAGGTTGTCCTTTTACAAAATTGCCCTAAATTTGGATGGAAGGCGGATTACAGAAAAGATACTTGGTCCAGAGTCAGAAGATCTAAATTTAAACCCCAGGTCTGTTACTTCTGTCACCTCAGAGAAGTCATCCTACATTCCTAAGCTTCTATTTCACCCTCTGCTAAAGGAGAGATTTAAAAGAGATTATCTTTCAAATCCTTTTTTCATTCCAGATCCCAATGATCTATCAATGTGCTTAATTTTCCTTCTGTTTTTCAGAAATCCTTTCTTCCTCTAGACTTTTCCTAATAATTCAACAAAATCAAAGAGTTGCTCTTGGGAACTGTGCTTCTGCTTGTATGATCACAGCAAGAGACTGAGCCCTCATAGTCCTGTTTTTGTGAATTTAAAGAGTTCTGTGCCTAAATGGAAGTAAGTTGAGTATGCTCCAGAGGATATTAGGCAATGGTGTGCTTTATGACTTCTACTAGCATGTATTAGTCGTGTTCCTTAGAATATGAAATTAAAAGTAATGCATATACAGTAGAAGCATCATCAAGAAAAAGCATAATCAGTCTTTCACAAATATGTGTTGAATTATTTACTTGAGGCAGAGCACAAGCTGTGCCATACTCATACTCACAGCATCCTCTATTTTCATAGCCTTTTGTAAACCTGCTCTATTACTCTATTATCCCATCTCCTGGGGTCCTCCATCCCTTCTGAGCCCTCTCAATGATTTTACCTGTGGTTGGATGGTCCTTATCACTGATGCCTGCTCCCTATCTCTCTTTTCTTTTCCCTCTCAAGTGTTTTGCCCTGGATAAAGGAGTAGGGAAAAAACTTACTTGTGATTGAGTTTTTAATTCGACTTCTCATTTTTCTAATAGATGAGAGCTTTGCTTTATATGCCGATAGCAGGCAGGACATAGGATGGAATAGCCCATTAGAAAAACCCATGTTCCCATTGAGTAAAATAGGAAATGAAACTTCTTTATGGTCAATTTTTTTTTCTGGAATAAGAGTGAAGGTGCTGAGGGAGGAAAAAAACAGGAATACAATAAAACATGGGTGTGAATAGTCTTATAATTTCTACAAAACAGTGTAATTAGTATGCAAAAATAAACTCTCTTCCTCTCTCTCCTATCTCCCCCAAGTTTCCAATTAATTTATTTAAGACCATTTTTCCCCCCTTGCTATTTATTCTCCCCATCCTC
>CM053770.1:357736369-357755068 GCA_028658325.1 Potorous gilbertii | reverse complement strand
CACAAAGTTGACTTCATCCAAGACTGTCTCTTTGGTTTCAATCTAATTTATCCTGTAAATATCCTTTGCTACAAGCATCCACACTTTTCTGTGCCATACAAACCTGTAAAGAGCCCTGGGCCTCATGCCTTGCTGACTGGAAAGCAGAGAAACTGTCTTTAGATTTTAAACATAGGAATTAAACCAGGTGTAAAATTGATGTCTGACAAGCTGAGCCTAAGACAGGGAAGGGGTTGAGTGTCCAATTGAATTTAACTGGATTCAGAAACAGTAGAGCAAGGGGAGTGAATCATACAGAAAGTGAGTATTCATCAAGGAATACCTGCAGGGGTATTTTCCCCACAAAATGACTCAGTGCTGTGTGCATGATCATGCTGGTGCTTGACCATGAAGTGAAAGTCTCATCTTTAAAATGTGTTTGTAATTTCATTAATCTGGGCTGTTTAAAGTAAACAACAGAGACATTTTGAAAAAAAAAAAAAAAAATTTTCTTTTGTGGTCCATATTGTAAATGCTTTAAAAAGAAGTATCACTTGACCAAAAGTTGGAATTGCTTTATCTGTTATAAACTGTTTAAAAATAATTAAAAATAAATAGTTATTCTTTATTTTCCTACCCATTTCATCTTTTCCCAACTTGCTTAAACTTTCTCTCTTCCTTTCTTTGCATTACTATCCAATTGATTTAGATTGCAGACTTACTGATTAGGCTATTAAATTCTGCTGAACTGTTTACTACTGGTTTCCACCAGTCAGAAAAAAAGAAAGAGGGAAAAAAAAATCTTCCTTTTCCTTATCTGTCTTTATCTCTGCCTTTCCCAACCAGGTTAGGATTGGGGAATTAGAAAGAAAAGAATCTCAGAGGGATTTTTTTTCCCCTTATCTTCTACATAGAGTGTGATCAAAAGTCAATGAGAGGAAATAGATTGATTTTCAGATTTCATTAGTCTACCAGGGACACATACACGCTTCTAAATTCCCTTTCTGTGAAGTCTCACAGTAGCTTTTATGGGTGAGAAGGTGTTTTACTTCAGCCTTCTCAAAAGATACTCCTAGTTCCCACCCACCTCCATCCTCCATTCATTGTGAATATTTATCCCTATTAACCACAACAAAGTTTGGGCTCAGGCCCATGGTGGGGTGGTAGTCCCCATGTCTGGCATGGGGGGTGGGGCATTCCTCACAGCCCCTTTTTGACTTTTCTGAATCTCCCTTTCCATTTCTTAATCTGTTCTACTCTATCGTTTCCCTGGGGTGTTTTCTGGTCTTTGTTGTGAGATAATAAGGGCAATTGCTGTTTCCAAATCCCTCTCAACAGAGCTAAAAGTCCCATTTTTGACTAGGCTGTTGATCTTTAAGCTTTATTTTTAGTGTCAAAGGTCCTGACTTTTATCCTGCTGAAATTTGCTCCCAAATTTTCTCAGTCCCTAGGAGCCTCACTGCTCAGTTGTGGACATGATGGGCACAATTTTTCTCATCTCAAGCTTTTACAGCTTATCTATCCAAGAGTCCACAGGAAGCTCATCCCTCTTGACCCCTTTTGAATAGCTGAATTCTGTGGCAAATGCCTGCAAGTCCATTTCCCTGCCTCTTCTGGGAACCTCATGCTTTCCCTTCTTCGTGTACAAATGAGAAGGAAAAAAATCTAAATTTTAGTTTGGGGAACTATTTCTTCTTTACCTTCCTGAACTTCAGGACTTCAGTTCTCCCATCATTTCACCACATCTAGCTGACCTCTAGGGAAGTGCACCCTTGCCCTTGATAGGATAAAAAACCTGGTGCCAGCTGTGATTCAGAATAAGATGCCACAATGAATGCCCAGAGCAAAGTGACTCCTCTGAATGAGCTCATAAAAAAATTGTTTAAAGAAAATCTTCGTTCAGTTCTTTGTCCTAAATAATGAAGCAGCTCAGAGAAAATTAAAAGGAGTTTATTGTAGCACCCAAGGCAAAAGTACTTAGAATGTGGCCAAGCAATGAAATTCAAACCATGAACTGGGGTTTTTTTTGGCATGAATTAAAGGAAAGACAATTCTGATAGGTGTACATTTCTAAAAGAGGATAGACTCCTTCCTTCTTGCCCATCACTGGGAATTTAGACTAGAAATAAGAGATGAGATGAAATCATATGTGGATATGTGCTGACTACCACAGTGAAGGTACCACAAATAATAAGGGGATGGGATCAAAGTTTGTTGTGGTTGTTTAGTCACATTCGACAATTTGTGACCCCATGGAACATAGTAGACAAATGTGTCAGTAAGCATCCCAACATACACAGGGAGGCCTTCTATCACAAGTTCTTAGATCTGCATTCATAAAAGGAAAGGCAACTTTGAGGGGTTTAAAATCCCTTTAATCAAGTACATGTATCATTCTTTTAATCAAGCACATGCAATATTCACCTAGTTCAGGGGAGTCAACACCCTGAACTTCAAAGAAAATACAGAGAAATCAAAAGTCAGCAGACATAGCTCCCTCTGCCTGACCATCAACAGACAGGTCCAACTGTATGACCATAGTTACCAGAGAGAGAAGCACCAATATCTGAGTTTTCCAAGCTGGGGAGGGAGAGAAGGGGGAAGTGGGGGAGGGCTCTTTAGCAGCTTCCCAGAGTCCTCATCTGGGCAAACAAACACTTCCAGTAAGCTCCAAAGTAGACCTCACTCTCAGAGTATTTATACCTTTTTTAGAGCCAGAGATCCTTGAGAACCAGTGCCTCATTAACAAAAAGTGTGGGCCTTCCTACAAATCTTCCTTAATCAAACGCCTCTTAATGGGTAGACCCATTAATGGGTAGAGAAGATCTTTAATCACATTAACAATATACATATATATATATATATATATATATATATATATACTGTTTCTAGATAAAGAAACTCTTGTTTCTGTACTTTACTCCTAGTAAAGAATCTTGATTGATAAAGGCAAAATGCAGTCGGAGGCATTTGATTATACTAAAACAAAAACAGCAAAAGACCTCACTTTTCTTGTCATCACTCTTCCACCCTTCCAGGATCATTGGTCTTACAATCTAAATGGCCATAAATCCTGGAACAAATAGAGACATTATGCTTCTTGATTTATACTAAAATAAAAACAGCAAAAGATCCCACTTTACCATTACAGCAAGACTCTTTTATCTTCCACTGTCTCTCAAAGTCTGTTCTAGTTCATGTTTGCTTCTTCAGTGATATCATCTATCCATCTCATCCTCTACCTTCCCCTTCCCCCTTTGTCTTTAGTTTTTCCCAACATGGGGATCTTTTCCAGTGAGCCCTGTCTTCTCATTATGTGGTCAAAATATTTAAGCTTCAGTTTCAGTATTTGATGTTCCAGTGAACAGCCTGAATGAATTTAAATATTGACCAATTTGTCTCCTTTGACGTTCAAAGGACTCTCAAAAGTCTTCTCCAGCACAATTCGAAAATGCTGATTCTGTGGTGCTCAACTTATAGTTTAACTCTTAGAGTCACATATTGTTACTGAAAAAAACATAGCATTGACTAAATATACCTTTGTTGGCAAGATGACATCTCTGATTTTTAGTATGCTTTCCATATTTGCCATAGCTTTCCTTCCAAGAAGGAAGGAACTCTTTTAATTTCATGGCTACAGTTGATATCTCCACTGATCTTTGAGGCCAAGAATATAAAATCTGAAACTGTTTCCATTTCTTCTCCCTCTATTTGCCACAAAATGAAGGGACCAGTTGCCAGGATCTGTGTGTGTGTGTGTGTGTGTGTGTGTGTGTGTGTTAAGCTTCAAGTCAGTACTTTCCTCTTTTACTCTTATAAACAGGCTTCTTAATTCCATTCCACTTTGAGCCATCAAAGTACTATCATTTGCATATCTGAGATTGTTGATATTTCTCCTGGCAACTTTAATTAAGACTTTTGATTCACCCAGCCCTGCATTTTGTATGATTTACTCTACATATAAGTTAAATAAACATAGTAACAACATACAACGTTGTCATACTCCTTTTCCAATATTAAACCAAATCATGTTCAGTTTAAGTCATGTTCACTTCTAACTGTAGTTTCTTGGTTTGCTTACAGGTTCCTCAGGAGACAAAATGATCTAGTATTCCCATGTCTTTGAGTACTCGTAATATTTTATTGTGATCCACACAATCAAAGGATTTAGCATAGTCAATGAAACAGAAGAAGATTTTTTTCAGGAACTCCCTTGCTTTTTCTATAATCGAGCCATTTGTTGGCATTTGGGTCTCTATTTCCTCTCACTCTTTGAAAACCATCTTCCTTTTCTGATAATTCTCAGTTCACATATTGCTGAATCTTAAGCATAACAATACTGGCATGTGAAATGAACATAGCAGTTCAGTAATTTAAACATTCCTTGTCATTGCCTTTCTTTAGGGTTGGGACATAAACTGATCTTTTCCAATCCAGTGGCCACTGTTGATCCAAATTTGTGGGCATATTGAGTACTTCACCAGTACCCTCTTTTAGGGTTTTAAATAGCTCACCTCCACTAGGTTCATCGTTAGCAGTTCTTCCTAAGGCCCACTTGACTTCACCAAAGTATCTACCACCTTTTCCTAGAGACTAGTTTTCCCTACTCTGGAAGATAAATAAGACTGGAAACAATGGGGTGACTCCAAATGACAGGACACATTTCAATACTCTCATATCACCATGTTAACTAAAACTTCATATAAAAACATATCATCATTTTACCTTCATTCAGCATTCAAGGAGCAGCTATTATATACCCATTAGGAGATTCCTTTCCTTTCCTATTTCTATATATCTCATATATATATATATATATATATATATATATATATACACACACACACATACACACACACACATATGCACACATGCTTATATATACACATGTGTTTATATATGTTTTATATGTACACATATTTATATATGCATTTTGTATGTTTTTATGTGTGTTTATATATATGCATGTATATACAAATTTACTTTAAGTTATTTCATTGTGTTGTAGCTTTTAGCTGAACTATTCATGAATTCAAGTGCCTGTTGAAGGAAAGGAGGTCTATTTGGAATTCTATAATTCACTGGACTTTGCCACTAATTGCCAATCTTGTTGTGCAGTGTACTGGGTTATTTTGTTGTTTTTAGTAATTATGCAATATCATCTCAACTTTACTAAAATTACAAACGGTATAGGACTAGAACTCAGATCCAGTCTTTCCCACTTTATGAATGAGTTTATTTTAAAATCATTTGTTTGGAACCCATTATTCATTTTCCTTTAGAAAAGAAACTAGGTTCTCAAGGTAGCCCATTAAATCTATTTAAATCATCATATATAGGATGCAGCTTGGTATAGTGACAAAGCAACAGCCTTGAAGTCCAGATGGCCCGAGTACAAGTTCTGCTTCTGACACATACTATCTTTGTGACCATGGGCAAATTACTATACCAACAATAGCTATTGATACTAGAGTCACAATTATCCTAGATTTTACAAAGGAGCAAAATGGAGTTCAGAGTTTAAATGAATTGCTCTGCAAGCCTAGTGTACCTTCTGCAGTATTAGAAACCACTTTTCTCCTTACTCTGAGTAGAGACAGCTCCAACAGCCCGGGTTTGCACTAGATTAAAATGTAATTGAAAAAAAAAAACCCTAACAAAATAAGTAAAAATGTAGCATAATATTAATTTGTTTTTTTTTCTTTTGTTAATATGCAACCTGTAGGGATGTGTGTATTACAGTCAGACACCACTACTTTAGACTAAAGTATCTGCATAAGAACAGATTCAATCACTGCCCAGGAATTCGGGATGACTTTGTTGTTGAGTCCTTTCAGTCTGAATTCTTCAGGAACATATTTGGGGTTTTCATGCAAAGATAATGGAGTAGTTTTCATTTCCTTCTCCAGCTCATTTTACAGATAAGGAAACTGAGGCAAACAGGGATGCTAACTTGCCCAGGATCACACAATTACTAAATGTCTGAGACCAAATTTAAACTCAGTTCTTCCTGACTATACACCCATTTCTCTATCTACTAGCTGATTTCAGAATTGATTACTTAAGGCAAATTACTTCATTGGAGAGATGAGATAGTAAGCATGGGCTGCCACAAACCCCTCTGAGTCCTGTTCCAGACCCTTTATACTTCAAAAACATGTCCTTCCTCTTCTCTTACTTATCTTTCACCCCCTTTTCAATTCCCTTTTGAATGATATCTATCGTCATCAGTATATAATCTCCTTCAAGGCAGCGATTATTTTTCTTTTTGTATATATAGCCCCAGCCCTTAGCACAATGCCTGACATAATTATTAAGTAAGCATTTAATAAATGCTTATTTCCTTTTTTCCCTCCTTCCCTCCCTTCATCCATCCATCCATTCACTGCCTGTTCATATTTTTTGGCTGTCCATTGTTCAGAAACTGCCTGTTCTTGCACAGTTCTTCCCTAGCCTTTGAAGATCCATCTTGGAGAGAAAACACTATCTAAGACACAGGGCCCTGTAGAAATTTTTTCTACATTGCATTAAAAACTAGTCCTAGATACTCATACTTTTTTATGGAAGTGAGGAATTAGAGTAAATAATCTCCAAGGTCCCTTATTTTCAAAACAAAGGGGTATAAGTAGGATTTTAAGAGTTCAGTAAAACTAATAGCATTATTTCAGGGAGGCTCAGGTATTTTTCCAAGCAGAATCAAGGCAGGATATAAATATTCTGTTAGTCAGTGTAATAAATCTTTCACTAAGGGGATTAGTCAAGGATTATCTTAAAAGAACATAAGGTAATGTTTTGAAGAATAGCTAGAAGACTTTTTCTACAGTCTGGTCAGCCAAAGGAACCTATCCCAAACTATAAATCCCTTTCACTAACAGGGGTTCTTGGGAGATATCAGCCTTCAATGCAAGGGTGAGATATCTTCCTCTCCCTGTGTTCTGCACCTCAGGAGTGCAATGAGGTCCCAAGTTTCTTAGCATAGAGTAAACATAATAAGTGTTTTCTCTCTCTCATCCATCTAGCCATCTATCTGTCTGTCTATCTATCATCCTCTCTTCTGTTCTTTACATCTCCCAGAAGTTTTACACACATTTGCATTTGGTTTATTCTGCAGAATCACCCTTGAATGTAGGTTCTCTTCCTTTTTGTGAGGAAAACAAGACAATGAATAACTTCCCAAAAGTCACAAGAAAGATGTAGTGGGACATGGAGTCCCTTTATCTCCTGTCACTGTCTTTGCTTTTGGGGACTCATTCTCATTTAGGTTCAAGTTTCAAACATCAGTTTCAGTTTTGAGAAAGATCCACTGACTGAATCAACAACTCAGATCATCAATGACAGATACATCTCCAACTTTAAAAGAGGTTAATAAATAGGTAAATAAGAACTGTCAAAAGCATTTCTGGTGATATGTGGCAGATACATATCTCCCTCCTCTCCCTGCTCCTGCTATAATTGTTTTCTTAAATGTTTCTCATAATATGATGGAAATTGGTTGAAACACATTACTTTTTGCTTATAAGATTAAGAAATATCAAAGACAGTCTTTAGATTCACACTAGTTAATTCCATCCTTGAAACATATATTTTCCTTGATACTTAGAGAGAAAAAAAGTAATTGTTAGATAAATATGTTAATATTTTATTCCTTGTTGTAATACTTAGATCACAAAAATTGACTCCTCCACATAATGGTGGATACATATATCTAACTTGATATCCATATTTATATCTATACTTCTATTTCTATCACTGAAGTTCCATATTAATCCATAGCTATAGATCTACATCTGGACCCAGGAAGTTCTGAGGTCATACAGACTGGGTCCAATCTCATAACACCAAAAAGGTATATTCTCTTTGGATTGTTATGAATACAACCAGAGTTGTTTCAGGAAATTCTGAATACAAATATATTTAGAAATTTAATCTTAGCTTCCACTTGTACAGTGATAGTCAGAGCCATAGTTTTGGTTTCTACAAATGTGGATGGTAGTGTCCCTAGTTTCTTTACAAACAGTAAAGGTAACCAATCTTTGGATTAGGAGAGTTTATATATTGTCCCACAAAAATGCAAGAGATTCAAAGGATTCACAAAAGACCATAAGTAATCAACACAATTTTTCTTCCTCTACTTTGATTTCTACTTTTCTATCAGTCCCAAAGTTATTGCAGATCAGTGCCATTCTGTGGTGTAGAGCTTTCCCAGAAGAGTGCTCAAAGCAATAAGCATCTATTAAGTGCTTTCTATGTACTAAGCATTGTGCAAACTGCTAGAGTTATTCAAAAACACACACACACACAACAAACAAGTAAATTAACAAAAAACCAACTCTATGACATGAGGGAGTTTGCATCCTGAAAAACAATATATCAATACTAGATATATATTAGATATGAGCAAGACACATGCAGAATAGATAGAAGACAATCTGAAATGTGAAGGGATTAACAGCTAGAGAAACTGGTAAAGTCTTCCTCAAGTAGGTAGCACTTAAGTTGAGTAAAGTCAGAAAACCTAAGAGCCAGGAACTGAGGGGAAATCAGGCAACACTCTGATACTTCAGCACAACACCCAGATATTTCAGAATCCTTTTCTCTTACAGGGTGCTACATACACATACCCTACCAGACTTGCAGTACCACTCTGTGATTTGAATTCCTTTCACAAAAAACATGTTTTAGAATTGCTATATAGCTAACTTTCTTCCCCTTGGTCCTCTACTATCTAAATAATCATTAATAGTACAGGAAAAAAGTTGTCTCTTTTCACCTCTTATTTCCTGGATTTAACCCTTTAATGATCATCTAGTTCAGGGCTTCTTAAACTTTTTCCCATTCCAGATCCCTTTTCCTGTTTTGGCAGCATTCATTGGCCTTTGATAACCTGAGGGCATCTGAAGTGGAAAAAAACCAAAATGCATGTTTTGTATTCAGAAACAAAGCTGCAGTAAAGTTGCAAGATGCAACATAGGCAAGTGCTGACAGAAACACCTTGGATTCCTTGTGTATTTGATTTTTAGTCAATTTTTGATTGTGCATTCAGAAACCTTTAACTGTTGCCAAATTTGTCATGACCCTATATGGAGTCACATCCCACAGTTTAAGAAGAACTGAAAGAATTTTCTCGTTTCCTATTTCTTACAAACTCCCCTTCTTTTCCTAAAAAGCCAGATCTCTGGGCTCTTGAATTAAGAGTTCTTTTCAAGGTATTTATTTTTCTTTTAAATAGTATTTTCTTTTTTCAATTACATGTAAAGTCAGTTTTAACATTACTTTTTAAAATCAAATTTTGAGCTCCAAATTTTCTCTCTCACATTCTTCCCTCTCTCTGTCCTATGATGGTAAGCAATTTGATATAGGTCATATATGTGCAATCATGTAAAATACATTTACATGTTAGTCATTGTGAAAGAAGAAACAGAACAAAAAGGAGGAAAAAACTATGAAAAAACTAAAGTGAAAATAGTATGCTTTGATCTGAATCCAAACTACATCAATTCTTTCTCTCGATGTGGATAGAATTTTCCATCATGAGTCTTTTGGAATTGTCTAGGATTGCTGTACTGCTGAAAAGAGTAAGCTAGTCAAAGTTGATGTTGTACAATGTTACCGTTACTGTGGACAATTTTCTGATTCTGTTCGTTTCACTTAACATCAGTTCATGTAAGTCTCTCCAGGTTTGTCTGTTTTTTTTTAAATTCCTCCTGCTCTTCATTTCTTATAGCACAATAGTATGCCATTATATTCATATACCACAACTTGTTCAGCCATTCCCCGATTGATGGGTATCCCCCTTCAATTTCCAATTCTTTGCCAAGAGTTGGCAAAAAGCTGCAATAAATACTTGCACATGTAGGTCTTTTACTCCTTTTTAAAATACTTTCTTTGCGATACAGTTCTAATAGTGGTATGGCTGAATCAAAGGGTATATACAGTTTGATTGCCCTTTGGGCATTGTTCCAAATTGCTTTCTAAAATGATTGGATCATTTCACAACTTCACCAGAAATGCATCGTTGTCCAAATTTTCCCACATCCTCTCTCACATTTATCGTTTCCCTTTTCTGTCATATTTGCTAATCTGATAGGTGTGTGGTGGTACCTCAGAGCTATTTAAATTTACGTTTCTCTAAACTAGTGATTTAGAGCATTTTCATATGCCTGTAAATAGCTTCACACAAAAACTGCCTGTTCATATCCTTTGACCATTTATCAATTGGGGAATGACTGCATATTCTAATAAATTTGATTCAGTTCTCTATATATTTGAGAAATGAGACCTTATTAGATACACTTGCTGTAAAAATAGTTTCCCAGTTTTCTGCTTTCCTTCTAATCTTGGTTGTATTGGTTTTATTTATGCAAAACCTTTTTTAATTTGATATAATAAAAATAATCCATTTTGTATCTTGTAATGCTCTCTGTCTCGTTTGGTCATAAATTCTTCCCTTCTCCACAGATCTGACAGGTACAGCAATTTGTTTCTCTCCTAATTTGCTTACAGCATCACTGTTTGAGTCTAAATCTTGTATACCTTTTGACTTTATCTTGGTATATGGCATGACATTCATTTCTATCTAGCTTCCTCCATACTATTTTACCAGACATTTTCACAAATTATGAGTTCTTATCTCAGAAGCTGGCATCTTTGGGTTTATCAAATAGTAGATTGTTATGGTCATTGACTACTGTGTCTTGTATACCTAATCTATTTCACTGATCCACCACTGATCAATTTCTTAGTCAGTACCATATAGTTTTGATGATTGTCACTCTATAATATAGTTTTAGATCTGGTGTAGCTAGACTACCTTCCTTTGCTTTTTTTTTCTTGATATTCTGAACTTTTGTTCTTCCAGATGAATTTGGTTGTTACTTTTCCTATCTCTATCAAATAATTTTTGGCAGCTTGATTGGTGTAGCACTGAATAAATAATTTAGGTAAAATTGTCATTTTCATTATGTCAGTTCAACCTATTCATGAGCAATTGATATTTTTCCAAGTATTCAGATCTGACTTTGTGTCTGAATTTTTGTAATATTTTTGTAATTTTCTTTTGTAATTGTTCCCATATAGTTCCTAGGTTTGTCTTGGCAGGTAGACTCCAAAGCGTGTTATATTGTTTATAATATGAAAATTCTCTTTCCATCTCTGCTGGGCTTTTTTGGTAAAATATAGAAATGCTGATGGTTTATGTGGGTTTATTTTTTTATCTTGCAACTTTACTAAAGTTTTTAATTATTTCAAGTACCTTTTTAGTTGATTCTCTAAGTGTACTATCATATCATTTATAAAAAGTGGTAGTTTTATTTTTTCATTCCCTATTCTGATTCCTTCTATTTCTTTTTCTCTTATTGCTAAAGTTAACATTTCTAGTACAATATTGAATAAAAGTAGTGATAATGGGCATCCTTGTACTGCCCCTGATCTTATTGAGAAGGCTTCTAGATTATTCTTTTACATATAATGCTTACTGATGGTTTTAGATAGATATTATTTATCGTTTTAAGGAAAGTTCCACTCATTCCTATGGTTCCTAGTGTTTTGAATAGGAATGGGTGCTGTATTTTGTCAAAAGCTTTTCCTTAATCTTTTGAGATAAAAATATGATTTCTGTTAGTTTTGTTATTGATATGATCAATTTTGCTGATATTTTTATTAATATTGAACCAGTCCTTATTCCTAGTATAAATCCCACCTGGTACAATCTCCTTGTTAATATTTTATTTAGAATTTTTGCATGAATATTCATTAAGAAAATTGGTCTATAGTTTTCTTTCTCTGTTTTGGTTCTTTCAAGGCAATTCCTGAGACTCAAGAACCCTTAAGAAATCCTTACTCTCTGACTAGAAGACTAGATTGTGGACATTATCAATTAAAACAATATTTCACTATTCCCTTCCTCAAAAAAGTAGGGTTTAGGAAATTTATTCATGAATTCTTAGTCAAGTGGATGAATTCCATGTAATTCCACTATTCTCATCCCAGATTCTGCCTTCTTATAGGATAGAAAAGTCCACTTTCTTATCTCTGACCTATTTGAGAAGCTATGGGGGAGTATATTCAGCTTCCATATGCTTATACTTCAAGGCAGCCATTAATGATTCCTGGGGAAAAAGAGAGAAATCCATCCTAATCCCTCTACCCCAACTCTGAAAGGAAGATGCACCAAAAAAAATTCTAGAAGGAAACAAAAGGAGACTGATCTCATATGTTAGCTCACTTTTAGAATCTAATGCAAAGAAAAGACTCTTACTACAGGAGTATATTCATCTGATTCCCAGACACACAAATGATCTTGAGGATAACTTTCATCATTGACACTTAACTAAACATTACCTTTTGTCCTGAATCCAAGTCCCACCTCTTACACATAGGAGATGTGTGACCTTGAACAAGTCTACATGTGTATATGTATATAAGAAGTATTGAACATGGACCCAGATGGCTCAGGAGGAGAAAGTGAGGTTGGTGACTTTACATAGCCCCCTCCTTACTCAAAACAAAGTTAAGTGTAAGTCATGTCATCATTTCTCTGATGCCATGGTCTTCCAGAATGAAGTATCAACATAAACTATGAGTAGACCAAGCTACCAAGCCAGCACATCCTCTCTCTTTTATCTTCCTCTCCCCTTCCTTTGGGGCTTTCAGGTTTACTGGCTAGATGTCCGTCCTTCCTTCTTTCCTTCCTTCCTTCCCTCCCTCCCTCTCTCCCTTCCTTCCTTCTTTCTCCTTTCTGAAACCTATAGGTTGGACAACAATAGGTCCCTGCCCAAGCTCCACTTAATGGCTAGCTTACAGTGATTACTAGTGTAACAGTTTCTGTTGATTTAGTTGTTTTTTTTCTTTTGTTCATTAAAAGGGTCATTCCCTGCCCATTTATTAAAGAGCCCTATTCACTAAATGGGTATTACCTCCCTCTAAATGAGTACCTGAAAAGACCAGCCTAAAAAGGCAAAGGTCTCCCTTCGCATCCTGGATCATCTCCAGTCATCCTAATGAATATCTGGTTACTGGATCCAGATGGCTCAGGAGGAGAAAGTGAGGCTGCTGACCTTGCACAGCCTTCCCTCACTCAACACAAAGTCAAGCGCATGTCATGTCATCAATTCTCTGATGTCATGGTCTTCTTCAAATATGAAGGATGAACATAAACATAGACAAATCTGAAGCCTGATAAGGGAGAGGTTGTCAGGCACAGTGAAGAGAGGTGAGTTTATTATCAGGAAGACTGGAATTCAAGATATTCTCCAGATTTTTCTTGATTATATCAAATGTCTATGCAGTGCCCAGGTGATACTCTAAGAGAATAAGCTACAGAGCTCAAGTCTGTCTGTTGTTCAGTCATTTTTAGTCATGTCTATCTCTTTGTTAACCTTATTTGGGGTTTTCTTGGCGGAGATATTAGAGTAGATTGCCATTTCCTTCTCCAGTTCCTTTTATAAATGAGGAAACGGAGGCAAGAAGGGTTAAATGACTTGCCCAGGGTCACACAGCTAGGAAGTCTGAGGTCTGATTTGAATTCAGGAAGATGAGCCCCCCTGACTCCAGGCCTAACACTCTATCCACTGTTCCATCCAGCTCTCCCTTTCTTTATTGGCAAAGGAAGGGCTTCACTGATAGCTCCTTCTACTGATGAAATCTCAGCTTTAACCTTAAGGATATTCACTTCTATACATATATAAAACCATATATCTTCGCATATAGTTTTGTGTGTATGTTTAGATCTGTGATTTCAGTACCATTGGACAGTCCTTCTGATGAAACACATTCTACCAGGGAAGATCAGCAACTCTTCCATACAGTCTATCTACCTAGGTCAAGAATAGGACCCATGCTTTCATTAGTATGGAATTCTGGATTTTTCATTAATTTAGCTTAGTACTTTATTCTTTCTTTTCTCTTGAGAAGTAGTATGCATAGTCTATAGAAACATAACCTTAAAGCCAGCAATACCTGGGTTCAAGTACCTTTGGCAAGGTACTGTTGGCAACTCTGTGAGACTGTAAGCTGCAATGCAGATATCAGTCTGTATTAGTAGCTGTAGTTTCTTCACTGGAAATTCTTCTGTGGAAATCATCTGCTTATTGCTATTCTATCCTGCCTATGCTCTCCAATCAAAGAAACCCAGCATACCCACATCCACATATACACATGCACAATAATCATAGAAACATAATGTTTGGGCCTGATTTTGGATAATATGATTTATTTCTGCTTTATCTCTTACAAGTATTAGTCAGCTATTCACCTTGGCTCATATTAAATGAAGTCTGAGAATAGAATTTATTTTTGTTTAATTAAAATAAACGGTATAATCTAGAAATGTTGCAATTTTTAATGCTTCTAAATCCAATATCAAATATCAAGTTGGTCCTCAGCTTTAGTTTACTTGTGTGTATAAAAATACTTCTTTCTCTCTTTGTCTCTCTCTTGTCACTCTGTTTCTTTTTATGTATTTTTCTTTGTCTCTGACTCTAACTCTTTCTGCCTGTTTCTCTCTTTCTGTCTCATACATATACATGTATGTAAATAATATATATGTATATTTATATATTTTCATATTATATAAATATGTATACACAAATAGAACAAAGAATACTGGGAGAAAATAGGGCAAATATGAATACACTGCAAGAGATACACACAACATACATACAGATACATATACTTAAATGCCAGGGCTGGTGAACCTGCAGCCTCAAGCTCATATGTGGCCCTCTAAGTCTCAAGTGCAGCCCTTTGACTGAATCTTTGGATCCAAAAGATACTAGTTGAGGACCTAGAGGGCCACATATGACCTTGAGGCCAGTTGACCCATCCCTGGTATATGAGCATCCATGCACATACATATATACATACATACATACATGTGCATTGTATATATGTGTATATATGCATATGTGCATGTATATCCACATGTTTAAACCACATATACATGCACATATTCTGTTCCAGAAGATAGTTTGTATGCATACACATATATTTGTGTGTGTGTGAATATTGTTGCTGTTGTTTGTGGTGTTTGTCCTTTGTTCTCGAAAAGGACCATGACATGGAGATAATGACATGACTTGCAGTTGACTTTGATTTGAGGGAGGGAGGGCTGTGCAAAGTTAGCAACCTCACTTCCTTTTCCTGTGTATCTGAATCCAGTGGCCTGATATTCATCAGGACAACTGGAGATGGCCCAGGATGCAATGGGAGACCCTGGCCCTTTCAGGCTAAGGTCTTACATCATTGTTCCTTAGTGAGATACACCCATTCAATGAATAGACTTCTTTAAGTAGTTGCTCAAGGGATAACCCCTTTAATAAAAATTAAAAAAAAAAAAGATGAAAGTGGGAGGAGAAGACCCTCAGGATTCCCAGGTAAAAGAGAAACAATTACTAGTTACTATCCCTTTCTTTATACATACGCATATGCACACATATCCATTCATATGTACAAAAATACACATCCATATAGGTACTGGCATTCATATATATATATATATATATATATATATAGTCTCAGCAGATTCACCATGCTCTACTGATGTCCAGTTCTTATTTTTGTGTATATAAAGAGAATATATGCTTATATCTTGCATGTGTCAGAAAGAACACACACACACATAAGTACTATCTTCAAGTAGATTCATATCTGTTTTCTAGGGTGTACACAATACATATATGTATATACGTGCACATATATGTATATATGTACACATATGTATATATAAAGATAAACATAATATATACATACATATAGAATATACATGCATAGATACAGATATAGTTTTAGGTTAAAGATACATACAGTTTTGGGATAAAAGAAAACAAAAAGATGATAGACCTAAGTTTTAGTACCATACCTTCACCATCTCTAGGATTTCAATCTCTATTTTTCAGTTTCATCCTTGGTAAAGTGGGGATAATGAGTGCTACCCCTATCTATCTCCAAAGGAGATAGAGTCTACAAAGAAGATGAATAATCTAAGAGTTTACCGTAGTTCCCTGAAGAGAACTACCTAAATTTAAGGTAGTATTTTATTAAGCTGGCAGTGATGGGTACAGACTATTGTCCTCCTTGAATTCTCCTTTAATATTCTCATTTGACCTGGCAGTCTCCGAACTTTTCTTTATCTCTGTGCTTAGGTCTCTGTTGCACTCCCCACCCTTGATCCCATCAAAACCCCATTCTCCAGGTTGCTGACCTCTCCCATCAAGATCCTCCCTAGGTTGGATCTGTATTCACCCCAGGGTACTGAGTCATTCCCATCAAGATTTCTTGACTTTTCAGGTTGACCACCCCGATCAAGACCATCTCTGGGGCCCCAGACTACTTGGTGGTACCTGGATTCTTCCCTCAGTCTTTTTCTGTATTTAAGTTCCATCTCAGCTCCATGAAGGTGCTCAGATTCAATCCAACTTAGACTTTGTCTAACTGAGATTCTATCTGGCTTGCTTAATACAAGCATTACAATTGCTTAGGCTCCTTAAGAGTCAACCCAGTATGATGAATCTTTAATAAACTTTGTTTTTCTTTGGCTTTCAGAAGGCTTGTGTCAAATTCATTAGAGTATGACCCAGTATGTCAGTATTTCAGGGTCCTCAGCACCCTGAACCTCAACAGTAGCTTATCATTTTTCTCTTGAAGACAGGCTCTTAAAAAGCAATGGCTTATGCTCTAATTCCATTCCCAGTAATTTCACATTAGATTTTCTTATTCTAGATACTAATGTTTACACCCGCTTTTACCAATTTGGACAACAGAAGTGCTAATCAAGTTATCTGACACCATTCTCCATCTGTTCTCCTTGAGACAATTCCAGGTTTCAACATAGAAAACCAGAGATGTTTGCTGTCGCTTTTCCAATACCAGAGGTTTTTGTTGTAGTTTTTTCTTTTCTAATTGATTCAGTGGCAATGGTTTAACAACTGTTTTTGCTTTTCTTTGTATTCCTAGCTTTTAAAAACAGAGTGCTTGACACATTTAATTAATCCCCTCTCCTGTCCTACCCTGTCCTTTCCTCTCTCCCTCCTACTTTGAAGCTTTCTCCCTTCCTCTGTTCCTTCCTCCCTTTCCTGTTCTTCCTTCCCCACCCACCTCTAGTTTGAATTCCAATTCTACAACTTACTATCTGAAAGACATGGGACAACTCACTTCTCAGAGTGTAATTTTCTCTTCTGGAGCAGTAAGTTGGGTTAGATGGCCTTAGAGGCTCTTTCCATGATAAGGCAAACAGAAGCTGCAGTGATAGGCTTCTTGGTTTTGTTATTCTGTTTTTTACATTCCAGAAGAAAGGTCTGTACTGGAAGATTTTTACTAGCTATAACACACCATTCTAGGTTCTTTCCACTCTTCTAGATGAAAGACAGAGGATGTCAATGGCAAGTTATTTTTTTATAGGGAATGTTTGTGATTGAGCATTTTAAAGTGTCCCTCATAACAACAGGTTCCTCTTTTTGCAAGAGGCAGAGGGTATATCAAGTCATTTCAGTGAGCAATTAGAAAAAATCTCCATGTTTTCAATCCTTTCCTCACAGAATGTAACTTTGTTTTTTTGGTTTGATTTTGTTTTGAGACATTATGACATGATAAACAAATGAGATATTTTCTTCTCTTATAAAGTCTTTAATCTTATTGTTACACATTCCTGAAATGATTATTCATTCAAGAAACTGTACTATTAGCTAAGTCTTTAAAGTAAAGAAGAGCGATGAGTTAACAAAAATCCACAGAGCAAGTCTGTCTAAGTAAAAACCTTCTTGTTGTTCAAATCAAACATTTATTAAGCACTCCCTGTATGAAAAGCAGTGTGCTAAGCACTAGGGGGAAAGACAGAAAGTTAAGTACAGACATGATCCTGTCCTCATGAAGCTCATAGTCCAGTATAGGTAGGACAATCCAAATAACTGTAATGTAAAATATAAATAGTATCAGGGATCCCTAGACCAATCTTCTCTATTACCAAGTATCTTTTTTTTTTAATAGATCTTACTACCACCACCCCTTATCACAGAGTTAACACCATCCTTTTAATGACATGCTACTGGCCAGTGTTCAATCAGGATTAAGGAGTCCTCTACAGGATTATCTAAGGAGCCACTGAATTAAAATTATATATATATATATATATGTATATATATATATGCATATATATACATATATATATATTTAAATTTATTTATTTAACTTTTCAACATTCATTTCCACAAAATTTTGGGTTCCAAATTTTCTCCCCATTTCCCCCCTCCCCCACCCCAAAACACCAAGCATTCTAATTGCCCCTATTACCAATCTGCCCTCTCTTCTAACATCACTCCCTTCCCTTATCCCCATCTTCTCTTTTGTCTGTAGGGCAAGATAACTTTCTATATCCCATTACCTGTATTTCTTGTTTCCTAGTTGCAAGAACAATACTCAACAGTTGTTCCTAAAACTTTGAGTTCTAACTTCTTATCATCCCTCCCTCCCCACCCATTTACTTTGGGAAGGCAAGCAATACAATATAGGCCATATCTGTGTAGTTTTGCAAATGACTTCCATAATAGTTGTGTTGTGTAAGAGGAACTATATTTCCCTCCATCCTATCCTGCCCCCCATTGCTTCTATTCTCTTTTGATCCTACGTCCCCACCCTGCTTATCCCCTTCTCCCCCCCTATCGTGTATTGTAATAGAGGTTTTCATGCCAAAATGAGTGTGCATTTTATGCCTGCCTTTAGTTGAATGTG
>CM053770.1:357690487-357735869 GCA_028658325.1 Potorous gilbertii | reverse complement strand
CATTTGGCTAATTCTGCTTTTTAAAGCATTCTTCTCCTCATTGGCTTTTTGAACCTCTTTTGCCAATTGAGTTAGCCTATTTTTAAAGGTGTTATTTTCTTCACCATTTTTTGGGTCTCCTTTAGCAAGGTGTTGACCTGCTTTTCACGCTTTTCTTGCATCTCTCTCATTTCTCTTCCCAATTTTTCTTCCACCTCTCTTACTTGATTTTCAAAATCCTTTTTGAGTTCTTCCATGGCCTAAGTCCAATGAATATTTATTTTGCATGTTTGGGATACAGAAGCCTTGACTTTTATGTCTTTCCCTGATGGTAAGCATTGTTCTTCCTCATCTGAAAGGATGAGAGAAGATATCTGGTCACCAAGAAAGTAACCTTCTATAGTCTTATTTTTTTTTCCCTTTTGGGCATTTTCCCAATCGGTTACTTGACTTTTGGGTCCTTTGTCAAGAGTAGGGTATACTCTGGGAATCTGTGAGAACTCAATTCCTAAGATGGCACCATCAAGCATGTGCTAGTCTGCATGCAGAGAGGGATTTTTGTGCCCAGAATCTTAGCAGTTACCTCTCCACAGCCACCTGGCCTTCAGTTCTGCCAAGTCAGCACTTGGGGCTGATTTTCAGATAGGTTGGATGGGCAGGCCCTCAATTCAGTGTGAGACAAAGACCAGCTCAGCCAGGGACTCCACACAGGGCTGAGGTAAGACTCAGCTCTTCAGTGCCCCCAGGGGTTTTTACACTCCAACAATGGATTGGTCTGTATGGGCTGCTGTGCAGCCTCTGTGGCCCCTGCCTGCTGCTGGAGCTATGGGAAGGCCCTTCTCCCTTCACAGCCAGCTGAAAAAACCTGGTCACTGACCTTTGCGCCTGTGGATTGAGGGATCTGGGAACCTCTGCTAGTGGGACTGGGGATTCTGTGACTGGAGATTCCGCCCCCAAGGGCTGTTCAGGAGCTGTGCTGCATGGCCAAGTCTGGGCTGGGTTGGTCTCTGTGCTCCACTCTGCATGCAGTGCAACAGGCATCTCCCATGGGCCTTTCAAGTCACCCTGGGCTGGAAATCTCCTCCACTCTGTTGTTCTCCACTTCTGCTACTCAAAAATTTATTGAGAGTCCCTCTCTACAGGTATTTTCTGGGCTGTGTGGGGAGACCCTGCATATGTGTGTCTTTCTATTCCGCCATCTTGACTCCGCCCCCCCCAGATAATATATTTTGAAGAAGACAAATTCACTAAAGATTTTTCTGAATGTGAATATGATTAAGCCCAATTAATTAGGAATAGATTATAAATATTATAGTCATTTTGTATCTTGATTCTACAACTATAGTTTGCCTGGGCATGTAGGCAGTCAATAAGGAACTGATTTTAACAGTAGTACTAGCAGTCAGGGTCTCAAAAAATCTTCACTGGGGCTTTCTCAATGTCAGAAGATTTAGAGATAGGATTTTTTAATTATAACACACCTGGATGAACAGCATTTAAATCTGATTTATATTATCAGATCAACATTATATGTTTAGCCACATCTTCAAGCATCAATTAGCATCTCCTAAATGGAAAAAGTTTCATTTGTGGTGGGTTTAATCAAAACTTTCCCCTTCTCCAAACATCAAATATAAGACCAAGGCATGACAGCTTCAATGTTGTCTTTGGGTTTTATTCTGAAAACAAAACAACCAACCAAATGATGTAATTTAGAACTGAATCAGTTAACCTCTTCTCTTTTTATCTCCTCCCCATTAAAATGCTTACATCTCTTAATGTCCAACATCCTTTTAGACCTTAATGTACTCAGACTCAACACATTAGGTGCAAGATATGAGATGATGAAATATTTTGAATCTGATGAATTTAACATGATTATAAGGACAAAGAATTGAAGATATTTAATGGGAGTTGGTGATGCCAAGACAATAGTTTAGGAAACAGACTGGGACTAGATATGTAAACCTGGGAATCATTTGTAGAAAAATGATATTTGATAGGGAGTTGATGAGATCAATAACAGAGGGAGTGCAAAGAGAAAAGAAATGGCTTAGGACACAGAACTAGATACCATCTATAAGCAGGGAATGGTATAAGGATGGTGACAGAGGAAACTGAGAAGGGGCAGTCAAGTACGTAAGAGAACTAGCAAACAACAGTATCATGAAAACCCAAGGATGAGAATGCTTACTATGTGATGGATGCTGCAAAATGCTCATAAATTAAAAACTCTGTAAAACTCAACACTGGAACCATTGTAGATGTTTTTATTCTTTCATTTTGTCCAAAGCATTACATTGAGTATAGTCACTTAATGATGAATGATGATTGAGAATATAACCAGGATAATTCAGGGCTACATCCATTTTTAAAAATCTTATTTGGTTTGTAAAAAATTTCCAAAAATACAAATAAATCTGAGCCTGGGTTTTCTTCACTATTCTAACAACATTTAGGCTTTGTTTACATTTGTACCAGCAACATTTGCTGAAAGGTGAAATACTCAACATCTGTTTATAAATGTAGTGCTAAGCAATCTAGATGGACGGATTCCCATTCCACCAGCTTCTTCTATTACCCAATTATTTGGTTTATATAGGCTATACAGAATAGTTTCTGTGTCCACAGTGCTCATCTTTAGTGAGTTTTATATCATTACTTTATAAATCTTTGAACACCACTTTTAACTCCCTGGAAGAATAACTGTTAAGGGAAACAGTAAAAGGAGGAAGACTCAAAGCCGCAAACCTACTAGAATGCTGGCAGAGGGGGCAGTTAGCTGTTTGGTAAGAGCTCACAAAAATTAGAACTCAGCTGAATCTATATTGAGAAGCAAAAAATGTACATGTCATAGTAGATGACTGAAAACTAGGATAAGAAAGTATAATAAAGAAGGGAGTTGCTGGGGAAGAAGAGCAGGATGAATTAGCTTCTATTTCCCTGGGGCACATACCCAAGGTTATTCTCAGATTTTGTTTATCCTGATCTATGCTAATCCCATCATGATTTTATTCCCATCCTGCTAATTCAACATTACAGATAATGCAAGACTTGTAAGCACTGTCTAAACTGTTCTCTTACTTCTGTAAACATTCACATTTTGGTTTTAAGTCCTCTATTGTGAAAATCTATAGACACTTATGTTCCATAATTTATGTGCAGAATTTAATTTATGCATCCTTTTGCAGGTATTGTTTTAGAGTCAACCAGGGAATCCCAGAAAAATTTCTGAGAAGTCTGGGGTTAGTTTTCATCAGTGAGTGCTGGTAGTAATATGACCAACTTGATAATAAGATGAACATTTCTTGAGTACTGTAACTTTATAAAATGTGTCTATCATGTTAACAACATACTTATGAGGTCAGAACTATTATTTCTACTTAACAGATGAACCAATGGAGTCTAAATGAAGTTATGACTTGGCCAAGTTGGTGCAGTTATTGAGGTCTGAAGCAGTATTTCAGTCCAATTCTTTCTGACTTCAGGGCCATCCCTCCATCCAGGCAATGCTTTAGTCTTTTAGTCCCTTCCCACCAACTTGGAATGAACTTGGACCAGAGTAGTTAATATGGTGTGCTAGAAAGGGTAAAGAACTTGGAGTACTGAACTTGAAGTCATGGGTCTATATCAGTAAGGATCCTTGCATATACAGTAGGGCCTGCTGTACCGGTTCTTTGATCTGCTTTTCTAAAAGTAAAGCAACTTTTGAGGGGTCAACAATCTGCTTTAATCAAGAGTGTGTGTGTGTGTGTGTGTGTGTGTGTGTGTGTGTGTGTGTGTATGTATACATATACATATGTGTGTGTGTATATATATATATATATATATATATACATATACATATATACATACATATATACATGATTCACTTAGTTCAGAGGGAAAATTCAGTACTCTGAACTTGAGAGAATATACAAACAAATTACAAGCATAACTTACAAACAGAAACAACAACAGATTTCCAAGTGTCCAACTATAGACAATACATACATCATTACCAGAAAACACCAACATCTGAGTTTTCAAAGCTGGGAGGCTTCTTAAAGCAGCAGCTTAGAGTCCTCACCTCAGAATATATATGTATACATACATATGCATATACATATATACACACACACATACACACACACTCTTTTCTGGGATGGAAGGCATGACCCTTGTGACCCAGTGCCTCAGAAATTAACAAAAGGTATGAGAACTATTAATGGGCAGAAAAGATCTTTAACTTTCTCTCTCCCCCTCCCATTAATATTACAGGGTCTTAAGTCAAAAATCTTTGCTCTTGCATTTTTCTACCTGTGACCTTGGGCAAGTTGCTTAACCTCCTGCACCCTCAAAATTTTGCCCTTCACAGACTTCAGTGCACTCTCAAAAACTGTCTCCAGAATATTATGTTCAATTCTAGAGACAATGGTTTAAGAAGGAAATTGATTATCTGAAGGATACCCAGAGGAGGGCAACCAGATGGTAAAGGGCTTTGAGCATTTTAGATCAATTAAAGGAACTGGGAATGTTTAGCTTGGAGGAAAGATGACTCAGGGGGATAAGACAGCCATTTTTTAATATCTAAAAGGCAATCATGTGGAGAAGGGATTAGACAGCTTCTGTTTGTCCCGAAAAAGCACAGCTAGACCTAAGCAGTGGGTAGAAGTCACCAAGAGGCAAATTTAATCTTAAGGCTGAGAAAAACTTCCTAACAGCTGGAACTGTGTAAATGTGTAATGGATTGCCTACAGGTAGGAGCTAAGCTGGATGGTCACTTGCTAGATATATTAGAGTGGAGATTCCTTTCATGTATGATTTGGATTAAATGGCCCCTCCTTAGGTCCCTTCCAACTCTCAAATTCTGTTATTCTTCTTAGAAATAAAGATAGTAAGAAGGCGTGCAGATCGAGATGTTGAAATTCTTCAACTCCATGAACTTAAAATTCAGGAACTTAAAACCCATGATGTCTGTATTTTGATATTATTGACTGATTACCTTTATAAACCTATGCTTTTATTTATACATTTTAAAACATTGTTCTGAGAAGGGGTCCATAGGATTTACCAGAAAGCCAAAAGGGGCCATTATACAGAAAATGGGATGATACAAAAAAGATTAGGTATCTTTGATCTAGGGAAAAGAAAAGTATTTGTTTATCTGTGTAAAGGTTGTTTCCCCAAGTAAAATACTTCTTTAGGACAGGGATTCCTTTGTTTTTCGTTGTTGTTGTTTGTTTTTTATGCCTAGTATAGTACCTGACACAAATTTTATCCTAGTAAGAACCCGTTTAATAGAATTAAATTGATATTCAAAAAAAACCCAAACAAACAAATCATGCAGTTAAGCAAAAAAGGAAAGGACAGAACAATAAAGATGATAACATCTAACATTCATGATGTGCTTGGACGTTTAAGAAACATGTATACATCATATTTCATTTAAAATATATCCCTATTCAGTAAAGCCTTTTATGATTTTCATTTTTCAGATGAGGAAACTGAGTTCCAGAGAGGTTAAGTGACTTACAGATGATCGATCACACAGCTAGTGATAATCAGGAGGACTTGAACTTGGATCTTCCTGATTTTCAATGTAGTTCTCTATTTACTCTTCCACTGACTGCAGATGAGCAACTCCCTGAGCCTGATGGTCTTGTACAAACTTCAAAATAAAAACAGGCAAAAATTCTTTGTCCTACATTGAGACAAATAAATCTGAGTTCTGTGGGCCAATAATAGTTGAGTCTAAAAGGGGTAGGAACTGATAAGAACTTGCCAAACTGCATTGATGAACATTTATTTGTTCGTTTTGGCCCTTTATTTCTCACATACAAGCCGCAAATTTAAATCCTTAAAGTTGTCTCAATTACTCACTTAATAATGTTGAATCCTGGAAGTTAGTCATGAGAAAAGCCACAAACATTTAACTGAAGTTATATTTGCATGCCAATTAAACAAGGGTACAAGAATGAATAAAAACAGAACCTTTCTCACATATTGCATACTTATTTGAGCCAATTCCTTGTGCCTTATTCTGTAATCTCAGCATGGTGTAGTAGAAACAGCAACTGCACACAGGACTTAGGGGATCTGGGTTCACATCATACCTTAGACACATACTGATTGTACGGTTATGAATATATGACTTAACTTTTCGATTTTGCAAAGGAATGAGATATGGTACGGAGAAGGATCATCGTTGTTCCTTTTATATAATTTCATCTATGTTCTTGCTCAACAGTGACATTTAGGAGGAAAGGGTATTGAAATGAGTGGATTGTAGAGCAGAGTAGAGTATAAACTTCTTAGGAATAATTAGAGTCAAACACTCTTCCAACTCACATTAAACTCTAATCCTCTGGTTATGTTATCAGCAACCAACATCCCTCTTTATCTTCCTCCCATGCGTTCCCACCCCACTGTCTTGGGTCTTTCTTCCAAAGGGCCTACTTTGAGAATCACTTGTATTTAATTAGTACGCCTCAAATAAGGTGTATTTAAAATAGGATCTAGTCTTACTAGAAACAATTTAAATTAGGAAAATATATTTCATTTTTCAGACATTATTAATTTATCTAGTGGTTTTTAGAACTTGACATACAGATGATATCTCCATATAGACAGAATTAATATATTCTGATTCTAAAATCATTTAGGACTTGTCATTAACTTATGAAAAATTACTACCCAGGTTTAAAAGAGTAAATGGGTCTTTATTGCACTGTAAACATCTAACATGGTGGTAGGTACACTAGGAGATGTTTCAGAAATATATGCCGGTAAGACGTTTGAATCGGGAAATAAAAGTCAATGGGAGAGTGTCAGTGGTAGAATCAACAAATTTAATAATTGTACAGTGTAATTCTGGACAGAGATTTTAGAATTTGTCATACAGTCTTGAATGGTTTAGTTATATCAGTTATAGAAATATGTTAATGTTCTATTTTTAGCAATAAATGAAAAAAATGTTTTTCAATATCTAAAACAAATGCAGCTGCCAACACATTTCAGCACCAAATGCATACTCTGAATTTTTGAAACTGTTTGTTACTTGAAGTTAAAGACTAAATAGCTGCAAAATATTTTCAAAAAATCATCTTTCATTTGTTCAATGTGTTCACGCTATCATCACATACAATGATTGAGTTGAAATAAATTTAAAAAATTAAAAATTTAAAAAATTATGAGGAAAAAACTAAATTACTGCAATGACCTCATGTCAAAATTACTGGTAAAAAGAGAAAAATTATAAATTATTTTGTATCTTAATTAGATTGTCTTACACAGAAGTCTTGAGAAAGACTTTTCTGTTTATGTGATATAGGCCTAAATAAACAAATGATTCCACAGAAAAACAGGCAGTAAAGATAATATAACTAATACAATCTGAATATTGGTATATTTCCAAGAGGAGGAGGCTAGAGGAAGAGTGCACTTACCATAAGTTAGCTTTACAACAGAAGATCAATGTGGCTTCCATATTCTATTTCACAGTTTTTAAGCTAAGTAGTGAAGCCAAATTTTGTTGCAGTACTGAGTCTTTAAAAATCATTCTTCTGAAAATCTTCCAAATACACCTTTAATATATTTGAGAAATATGATCAATGGCTAGGGAGGTGAGTTATTTTCAACAGTTCTTATCTGAGCTGAGTTCAAAAAAACACCCACTCTCCATATGTACAAAGTAAACAAAGGGAATTCATCTGAGAGATGGAGAATAGTTTGATCAAGTTGCTCAAGAAACTTCTTGGTTTCCTGTTCTGCAGGGTCTATACTTGGCATGAGAATGTCTTCTGTTCCATTTTGAAGCAGCTGTTCTAGAACCCACAAGAGAGAGAAAATGTTCTCATAGCGTGTCACATCATATCCAGCTTGGACCTACAAATAATAAAGAAAAAAATAATCTTGGTGAAAATACTGTATTAGCCAAACTTAGAAAATATTCCAATATTCTCAGACAAGGAAAATAGTATGTTGCTTAACTACCTTCTCTGTACCTTATAGTTTGTTATATGAGAGCAAAAAGGAGGTGAAGACAGTCCCTTGACTCAAGTATGTTATAATTTTAGGGTTCTTCTTTTTCTCTATAATGGATTCTAAGACCCCATTCTCCTCATTTACCATTAGAAAAATGCCTAGAAATTTATTCTCATACTTTCTGTTGTCTGAAAATGACAATCAAGTAATTATATCCAATTATACCAATGTGAAATAAATAGATGCAACTGAGTTAAGGTTTATTTATTTGAGATTGAAGTTGATCTCTGTTCGTATCTATGGGAGCCAGGAGGGGCTTGCCTGTTCATGGGCTTCCAGTGAAGATTATTATTGAAAATGTAATGCACAATAAATATTTTACTCTTGTTGATGTTATCTTGCAGTGCTGGCTGCAAGTGAAATAAGGCCATGTAAGGTCTGCAAAGCAGACGACTAAAAGCACAACTTCTGGGATCTACTGACATCTGTGTGATGGCAGAAAATGGTTTCATTATCCTTATTTCTATAGGAGGGTCTCCGTCACTGAATTCTATCGGCTCTACCAACTGTAACAGCACATAAACGGAAAATTGTTCCCTGCCTCCCCCAATAGATCAGAGGAATGTGTAGTGCTGAAATAAAAATACACAAAGATATTCTGAATACAAATAGAAACAGACAGCTCCACACTGCCAGGACCTTCTTTAGCAGATCTGCTACAAGAAAAGTGCTTTCCTCACAGCGACAGCATGAGGTTGATGGTAATTATTATTCTCATTTACAAATGAGGAAGCTGAAGTTCTCAGTGGTTTTAAAGTGCTTCTGGTCATTCACACAACGAGAATTGAAACAGAGTTCCCCTTTTCCTAAATCTAGGGCTCTTTCCATTATGCATGCTACCAAACACATGGTTTAAACTATGGAAATTAGTAATGGAAGTCTAAACAAAATAAAGTCACCTCCTGACAGTGGTCCATGACTTAGACTGTTAATAAGATGTGCCAAATAAGGTTACCCTACCTTAAGCTTGTTAAATTTCAGTTTTTAAGACTCTACAAGAAATAATGTGGCATAGTGTTTAGAAATGGATTCAAAGCCAGGAAGAATCCTGTTTCAACTTTTGCTTAAGTCATTTAATGGTTCTGCGACCTAGGCATGTTCCTCAATCTTTCAGTGCCCCCAGGTAACTCTCTTACTGTGTACATTACAAAGGTGAAAATTTGTCCTGCAGAGGAAGTTCCTCACCCAGAGACCCAGCAACTTTGAAATCCTAGGTCCAGTAAAACACATACACACACACACACACACACACACACACACACACACAACTAAACAGAAAACTCAATAAAATATCCTGAATACCATAACATTTATATTTATACTTAAAACTTTTATTTATACCTTTTGCTTTGGTCACTTTTATTTCAAAATATATTCTCTCCCCAGCCCAGTTAACTTGCTCTTGGAACAGCAAAAACAATAAAAAGACAAAGAAAAACAAAAGCTGTTCTTCAAAGTTAACATATCAATCAAGTCTGACAATATATGTAATAACCCAAACCCAAAGTTCCTTACTTTTTCAAAGAAAGGCATAAATTACATTTTCTTTTCAAAGAAAGGCATAAATTACATTTTCTTCATCTCTTTTTTGAGGATATGCTTACTACCACATATTTTTAAGCAACTTTAATCTAACAAATCTGAGAGACTTTATGAACCTATTTCTAATTCTTGGTTCAGAAAGTAAAAAAAATATGCTTATGTTTAAAATAAATCAGGTAACAGGCCAATCCAACTTTTCATTCAACTTGAAAATAAGACTTTGGCACTGATATTTTTGTTTCCTACAGAACATTATTGTAGAAAAAAAATTCTAGAGGAAATCATGTGCATTTTCATACTTACTTTTAAGGTTTAGTGTAACCTTTTTATTATTTATGTTCCATGATCTAGAATGTCAGGACTGGCGAAATTTGCTCTGGGTCAAATATTCCGAAAGATATGTGATCTGGTTATTATAAGTATTGTTTCTGTAGGTAACAGTCCATCTAGCTTGGCTCATCTTGTATGATTCTTGTTGCTGTCCTTTCAAAAGTTAATCAAAAGGGATCTACCCAATGTTCTAATTTTCTCATTTTCTTACATAGAGAGTTTGGTGATGTAAAGGATACTGGACTTGATTTTAGCTCTGAAACTTGCTAGTTATGTGACACAGGGCAAATCACTAAAGCCTTAATCTCTTCTGCAAAATGAGGCTAATGCAGAGCAGAGTCAAGATGGCAGAGTAGAAGGACAGACCTGCTATGGCTCTCCCCACAAAACCCATAAAATACCTGTAAAAATGACTCTAAAATTCTAAAGCAACAGAAGTAACAAAACAACAGAGTTAAAGAGATTTTCAGCCCAAGACAGTCTGAAAAATCTACAGGAAAGGTCTATTGCACCAGACTCAGAGTGGAGCCCAGCCCAGCCTTGGCCATGCAGCACAACAGGGACAGGACTGGAGCAGGCATTAGGGTGCAGAAATCCAGGTTAACAGCTCCTGTTCCCAGATTGCTCAACCCATATAAACCAAAGACAGCTTCAAAGGTCAGTGAGAAAGCTCTCTCATCTGGGTAAGAAGGGAGCAGGGTCCTGCCCTAGCCACAGCCAGAGGCAGTTACAGCCTATTATTGTTGGAGCCCTAGACCTAAAGTCCCTGGGGGAATCAAGAAGCCAATCTGAATCTCAGTCCTGAGTGGCAGCCATGGGATGAGGAGGAGCACTGGCCTGGTGGAGCTAGAGAGGGTCATAGAGAGGGAATCCTACTCATAGATCTTAGGAAGAAAACTTGTGGGTGCTCCCAGACCAGAGTGAAAGCCAGGAGAGGAGCATACCCCTCTCCCTTGATTGTGCCACTTTGGAGGAAATGAGAAATTACAGGTCCCTAGAGTATACCCTTCATTTTACAAAGGACGTAAAAGTCAAGTAACTGGCTGGAAAAATGCCCCCCCCCCCCAAAGGAAAAAACTAAAGACTATAGTACGGTATTTTTTTGGTGAACAGGTATTTTCCTCCATCCTTTGGATGAGGAAGAGCAAAGCAGTAGAGGAAGGCATCAAAGTCAAAGCTTTTTCATCCAAAACCTCCAAAATAAATTTGCAATGGTCTCAGGTCATGGAAGAGTCAAAAAAGATTTTGAAAATCAAGTAAGAGAAGTGCAGGAAAACTGAGAAGAGAAATGAGAGCGATGCAAGAAAATCATGAAAAGTGAGTCAACAACTTGCTAAAGGAGATTAAAAAAAACACTGAAGAAAATAACACCTTTAAAAATAGACTAACTCAAATGGCAAAAAATGTCCAAAAAGCCAATGAGGAAATGAATGTTTTAAGAAGCAGAATTAGCCAAATGGAAAAAGAGGTTCAAAAGCTCACTGAAAAATATAGTTCTTTAAAAATTAGAATGAAGCAGATGGAAGCTAATGACTTTATGAGAAACCAAGAAATTACAAAACAAAAACAAAATGATGACAAAAAATGAAGAAAATGTGAAATATCTCATTGGAAAAATAACTGACCTGGAAAATAGAGACAACAGTAGAGACAATTTAAAAATTATGGGGCTACCTAAAAGTCATAATGGAAAAAGAGTCCAGACATCAACTTTCATGAAATTATCAAGGAAACCTGCCCTGATATTCTAGAACCAGAGGGTAAAATAAACATTGAAAGAATCCACTGATCACCTCCTGAAAGAAATCTGAAAAGAAAAACTCCTAGGAATACTGTAGCCAGATCCCAGAGTTCCCAAGTCAAGGAGAAAATACTGCAAGCAGCCAGAAAGAAACAATTCAAGTATTGTACAAATACAAGTAGGATAACCTAAGATTTAGAAGCTTCTACATTAGCAGAGCAAAGGGCTTGGGATATGATATACCAGATATCAAAGGACTGAAGATTAAAACCAAGAATCACCTACCCAGCAAAACTGAGTATAATACTGCAGGGTTAAAAAAATGGTCATTCAATGAAATAGAGGACTTTCAAGCATTCTTGATGAAAAGATCAGAGCTGAATAGAAAATTTGGCTTTCAAACACAAGAATCAAGAGAAGCATGTAAAGATAAACAGAAAAGAGAAATCATAAGGGACTTACTAAAGTTGAACTATTTACATTCCTACATGGAAAGATAATATTTGTAACTCTTGAGACTTTTCTTAGTATTTGGGTAGTTGTAGGGATTATATACATATAGCCAGAGGGCACATGGAAAGTTGAATAGGAATGGATGATATCTAAAAAAATAAAATTAAGTGGTGGGAGAGGAATATATTGGGAGGAGAAAGAGGGAAATGGAATGGGGCAAATTATCTTTCATAAAAGAGGCAAGAAAAAGTTTTCTCAATGGAGGAGAAAAGAGGGGATGTGAGAGGGAAAAAGTGAAGCTTACTCTCATCAATTTGGCTTAAGGAGGGAATAACATGCACACTCAATTTGGCATGAAAATATATATTATACTATAGGAAAGTAGGGGAAAAGGGGAGGAGAAAAGTGGAATGTATGGGGGGGCGACAGAAGGGAGGGCAAATGGGAGGAGGGAGTGATTAGAAGTAAATACTCTTGTGGGGGGACAAGGACAAATGAGAGAATAGAATAAATGGGGGCCAGGATAGGATGGAGGGAAATGATTGTTATGGAAGTCTTTTGCATTAGTACACAGGTATATCCTATACTGAATTGCTTGCCTTCACAGTGGGGATGTGTGGGGAGGGAGAAAAGAAGAGAAGTTGGAACTCAAAGGTTTAAGAAAGAATATCAAGAATTGTTTTTGCATCCAACTAGGAAATAAGAGTAAAGGTAAAGAGGTACAGAAATTTACCTTGCTCTGTAAGAAAAGAGAGAAGGTGGGGTTAAATGAAGGGAGGGGTGAGAGAGAAGGGAGGGCATATTAAGGGAAGGAGTAATCAGAATGTAAGATGTTATGGGGTGAGGGAGGGGACAGATAGGGAGAAAATTTAGAACTCAAAATCTTGTATTGCAAACTAAAAATAAATAAATTAAAATAAAAAAATAAAATAAAATAAAAACCGGGGTAATAATATATCCTTCAAAGAATTATTTTGAAGATCAAATGAGATTATATATGCAAAATGCTGGACAAACTTCAAAGCTTATTATTAATTTTTCTTGACATTATGAGAGTGCCAGTGGATCAGGGCTGTCCTTTGGTTAGCTGTCTTCTGAAGCAAGATCAGCAAATCATCTTTTCTGCTTATATATTACACAGATGACACACAGTACTTTGCTTCTTTTTCAGTTTCTTGTTCATAATGTGTTACAGTCTATTCTTTTTCCAGCACGCATCTTCTTTTGCATTTAGGGTGAAAAAATTGCAATTCTTTGAGATTTTAATATTTCATGACTGATTGGACACTGTTGAAAAACAGTGTATCAGTAAACCTGGGAACTCCCCTGTTATGGATTACTTCTGTGAAATGTGTTAGAAGGGTAAGTGGTAACTGAGCTAAATGAGATCATCTGGGCACCAAGTTGGAAGGGTCACGAAGGGATGACTGTCAGATTGATCTCTATGACAGATTTCAAGGACTTGTGTTACTATTTCATCCATCTGGATCTTTCCTCCACTGATACAGATCCAAAGGCTGCTGTGTTTTTAGTCAGTTGTCTTCATGAATTGCTGTGGCTGAAAAATTTACCACAATGAGATCAACCAGAAGAACCTTTCCAAACTTAGGCCAATTCTTAGATATTAGACTCATAGATTGCCAGTGGGTTACTAGCTATTAATCACTAAACACAACAACAAAATAAAATATTTAGTGTTTAGGAGATTTGGAAGAGTTACTGAAATTAAGTCCTTGGAACACAATCAAAGTTCTTTGTATGTAACCATTCCTTTTAAGATCATTATAATATTAAAGATTAATTGGCATCCTTGGCTGACACTGGGCAAAATTCTCAAGTTGGTGAAGTTTGTGATTGGTGCCTACCATGCTCTTCCTTAAGTTCTTCCTCTTTCTTTTCTATATTCTCCCTTTGCTTCCTAACTTTGTCAGCATCCAAAGCATTTATCTGTTTTATCTGACTGCCAAGAAATCTCAGTATGGAATCCTTCCTGGGCTTGTCCTATTATCCTCTTTTTCTCATCCTCTTCTTTCCACCAAAACATACATGAATACCTGTCCCATATTCTTTTTCCTTAGATTGCTGATCTCTACCAGACAATCTGAAAAATTAATTTATCTAGCTTAGTGTTAACAGCTAAGAGTGGCTACATTTACATTTTAAGAAAGGCATTAACCCTAGGAAGACATGAATGTGGCACTACTTGAGGTATTGGGATGCTTTTTAAATGTCACCTCAGTTCTACTTCCCAGTAGTCCTTGGCACATCTCTTTATTAATGTTACAGCATTCATTATGTTCAGATGGTTCCTGTTGAAGTAGATTCCCCAAATTCTCTGGTACTTTTAAAAAATACTACTTTGCTCTATGAACCTACCTTATATCAGTGTGGAATTATTTATCTCTACATTCATCCTTTGAGCCTAAAATGCTGCCTGAGATGGGCAATCGGTGGATGTGCAGGAGGGGGTTGTTTCAATTTACTATCTGTGAGAACTGAAAAACAGTGGTTCTGGGAATGGATGACCTTAAGTTTCCATACTTACTAGACATCTGATTGTTTGCAAAACATTTAATCTCACTGAGTCTAGGTTTCCTAGGCTATAAAATGAAGGTGTCTGGAGTATATCTTTATACTTCCTTCCAACTCTAATATCTTCTTATTATAAAAATCCTGAGGGAAGGTTTCAATCTTCTACCTCTTAAGTCTTTTGCAAGATAAATACCTTTCTTTAAAATGGTTTGGGTATAATTTTATATAGAAGACCTCTTAGTTTCTTTAAACCTATGCATTGTTCTTAGTTGCCTCAGTTACAGACTAAAAAAGGTGGAAAATAATGATATGAAACCACTTGTATTTCTCTAGCACCAAATAAAAAATAACATCTAAAACCCCACTATAATACACTTTTTTTGAAATTTGGTACTTTTCAGTTTGTAGTGGAAACATTTTTTAATTTCAAAATGTAATACTTCTTTAAAGCTCTTTATGTAATGTTACAACTTATTTCAATGTCTCACAAATAATATCCATAATGTTACCATTAAGCTAGGCATTAAAACTCAGTCAGAAATGACAACGATACCAAAAGTCACAGGATCACAGATTTACACCTGGGAGGGATCTTATAGGATATCAGATACAATTTTCTTATTTTACAGATAAGTAAACTGATGCACAGAGAAGTTAAGTGATTTACCCAGGGTCACACAACTAGTAAATATCTGATGCAAGATTTATGGGTCTTCTTGACTTCAAGTACAATGCCACAGTGACATGCTATCTTGACTAGGTGTTTACTAAAAAATGCACTTAGTCAGCCAGTGACTAATCTTAACCACACTTATTTCCATATTAAGAAAAGTCATGTGCATTTTATTTTACATTAAATATTATGCTTAGAACACATCGTTTTTCCAGTGTATGATTGGAAAAATTTTGAGGTCATAGAAAAAAACATTATTGATTGGAAAAAGATGGGGTCATACAGTAAGAATGAGAAACAAATAATGGACATGTTTTCAGCTCCATTGTTCTTCCTACAATGCCAGGACAATGCAAGGCAGATGGCCACCACATTGGATGGCTACAATTTATGAGCAAAGAAGATCAGGCAAGGGTCAAGCATGCACAAAAGGGGTTATGATCTATATCTTTAGAGGGAATATTTACATCAATGAGATCCTGAATCCACTGGAATACGGAATAAAGAGGGGAAATCATTTCAGGATCCAGGAACTGCATGACCTGGGTCATTATTTGATCTTGTGGTAAAAATGTCTAAGTAAGAACTTATAACATATAACACCTATAGATTTCTTATAAAGGAAAACTCGTTACATTTACACAAAAGATAAGGTACATGAATGAGAATGTAAAAATAAGCAAAAGGCATGCAGACAAGTAGTAAGATACTTTGAAATAAATGAGTTGCTTTACAAGATATTTAAACATAATATGGCATTAAGAACTATTGCTGTAAAAGCAAGAACTTCTTGAAAGAAGAAATCAGAATGCTGCACAGAAGAAAAAACAAATCACAGAATACAGTCAAATAGCTTAAGTGCTGAATGAGAATTTTTCTTGTAGGCATTGACTACCTCAATGCCTTCTATTCTGAATTATACTCAATAGAAGCACTAAGAAAACTAATCTTTAAAATACAGTTCTCAGAAAATGAATGACTCCAATATTTGCAAATAGAAAAGTTTATGAAACAATGGGTATACTTTGTGCCAGGTATCATATCACTATGGTACCAAGGACCTGAGGTGGGCTTTATCTGTACTTGGCTATGGATTATAGTTTTAGAGTTGAAAGGGCCCTAGTAGTTTAAGACCAATTACTTCACAACGGAAGAAATTGAGTCTCAGTGCGGTTGTGACTTGCCCAAGGTCACAGGCATAGCAAAGAGAAACAGATTAGAATTGGAATTGAAGCAATCAGGGGAACCTTTCCATCCCAAACTACAGAATGAGGAACTCTTCCTGGAGGTGAGGATGCAATCTGGTCATAACTGGTAGGAGGGCCCCTATATTAAAAATATGAACAACTAGAGGCTTCTGATTTATGTTCAGGTATGCTCTCTGACCTTCCCTTCCCCAGAACTAGGGGTTCTGTTACAGAAAATGCATGTAGACATGCATTGTGACACTTTATGAAATAAATGTTGGAATTACAAGATGTTTAAATATAATTTTTTCATAAGTTTTGGTTCCTGAGCCAGGAAGAAATGCCCACTTGGTAGACATTAAAAGGAGTGATTCTGCTTTCATGCTTTCTTTTTCTGTCTGCTGAACATGACATGGCTTATGACCCTTGGGCTTCACAGACGAGGAAAAGGTAAGCATCATGCATGTCAGTAAGAGTATATGTTGTCTAGGTAAGCTTGACAGTATATATCAAAATGTGTTTCTATGTTGTGTTTCTTTTCCTGAGTACATGTGACCAGTGATGATGTGAGATGATGGTCTTTTCAAACCTAGTGACTACCTCAAGAGTTCAGAGTTTCTAGGTTCCTCAGGCCATGCTGACAGCTTTGTGAGAAGTCTTCCTTATACTACTACAATGTGAGGACATTGCCAGCCTCAGAAGGATGAGCTGTTGATACTAGGCTGGCCAGAAGATATACCATGAATGAACTTCCCAGGCAGCAGATCTGAAAAGTGAAATGCCTGTTCATGCTTTAAGTATCTGTCTTAAGTTATTGGGGATAGGGGTGGGGAAAGGAAGAGAGAAAAAAATTAGCAAGTGAGGAAAAAGAAAAAAACAAACTAGCAAATAAGCCTGGCTGAGAAATATCCAGCAAATCATTTCACTTCTCTAGTGAATTTATTCATCTGTGAAATAAATGGGTTCAATGCAAGAAACATTTGTTAGTCACTATGTGCATAGCAATTGATTTGTGCATTGAAGAGATTCAAATAAAGCACTAGGTGAAGCCTGAATGGGGTATGGCCATTATTACCATTGAATTAGGTAATCAGAATAACTTTTGTTGATCTTTGCAGAATGAGTAGGAATGGGGTGCTACAAGCTTAATTTACAATGTTCCTTATAGGACAACGGTGTACTAGGAGCTCATTCTAAAATGTTCATTTTAGCCCTAAAATTTTAAGATGCCGTGGTTAAATGTTCTCCTCTCAATTTAGGGAGACTCAAAGAATCACATAGAATAATATGAGGATTGCTGCAAAGCTGTTATGCTAACCAAGTGTCAAAGTAATACCCAGTGAGCAAATGAGATGAAATGCATTTATATATCACTTTATTCTCTTTGAATCAGTTTCTTCATACAATTCATGCATTTGCTCTCAACATTAGGTATGTGTAAAAAAGATGAATCTACCTCCTTGGTAGTGAGAGTAAAATGAGACAATATATGTGACTGAAGAATTAAAGAAATGTTTGGGGCTAATTAGAAGTTGCTTAGAAATGAATTTTGAGCTTGAAGGAAGATGTGTGGAACCAGCTCTAATTCAGGCCAACCTGGTTGTTCAGGCTTGAGAATGTACAGAATAAGACACAGATCAAATAATATTGAACAAAAAGTTTATTTAACAAAAGCATGAAAAGTATATTTAGGAAAGGTACAACATTGATTCAGGTGGGTACCACTCCGTTCACTTTCACATTTGCCATGGTCATGTCTTAGTTAGATGGTTTGTCCAGGTGCTTGATTCCTCAAGCACTGGGCTTTTATATTTATGCTACTTGGAATCTAAATTAATAGCTGGAGATTTAGCTCCTTGACCTAATTAATTTTTAAGTATTGTTTCAGTAAGCTTTAGAGAAAAAAAAGCAAGCAAAGACAACTAGCCAATCCAAATGATATTGGGCTTACTACAGACTCAGAAAATCCTCTTCAAAGATTTGAAGCCTCCAATACTAAAATCAAAACAAAAAAGATTCTTCACCGAAGGCTTAAGTCACTGTGGTCTTCTGATCAATCTAAATGCACTATGATCTTCCTATTATTCTTGTGGGGTTCATGGAAGGGCTTTTGATTTATAATTGAGACTTGCTTAACAGTAAGTGTTAGAATCTGTCAGATAAAGAGTGAGCTTGCTCAACAGAAAAGCAGGAGTATCCATCTTGAAGACCCAATGGGAATGATTCTAACAGCAGGCATCTTCTTCACTTTTAAGATGTGAGGGGTACTGAAGAGTGAGAATTAAACAGTGAAAGAATCCTTTCAAAGTTCTGTTTTGGTGGCAAATTGATCAATTTGTTCAAATTTATTCTAGGGGAATGCAGATCTATATTTGTTTATACTATCCAAAGTAAAGTATAGCCTTCTATTCTAATAAAAATTAAGAATAACAAAAGGTTTTTAAGATAAAATTAGACTTAAAGAAATTTTGCCCTGGGTAAACCTCTGGGGGTACATCTTCCCACACAAAGGTTAGGAAATAATATAAATTAGAAATTTTAAAATTCTCATGTATCTTTGAAGATGGAATGACAAATTAGTCAGTCAATAATCATTTATTAAATTCTTACTATATGCTAAGCAATATAGAGAAAACATAAAAATATTCCCTACATTGAAAGACCTTACATCTTAACAAGGGTTGTGTGTATGTGTGTGGGGTTGGGGAGGGGAATGACAATATGAAAATAATTAGTGATTTACAAGGTATATCTACAATAGATGGGAGGTAATTTTAGAGAGAAAGTCAGCTAGGGTAGGGGTGTATGAGGACCAGGAAAAGTCTTATGCAGCTGTTAGGTCTTGAAGGAAGGAGGAGAAGAAAAGAAAGGAAGCAGCTAAGATAAACTCGGAAACTGAGTTAAGGAGGGAAGGCATTCTATCAAAGGGAACAGACATTGCAAAGGAAAGGAGATGGGAAACAGAATATCCTGGGTAAGGGGACCAGCAAGTAGTCCAGATTGGCAGGGCCTCAGAGAATATAAACTGAAGTAAAATGTGAGAAGACTGGGGGAAAGTAAGGGGACAGATTATGATGAGTTCTAAATGTCAAATGACTTTATATTTTATTCTGGATGTAAGAAAAGTCACCAGCATTTACTAATAAGGAAATGACAATGTACACCTCTACATTTAAGTATAGTCACTTCAGCATCTGAGTGGATGAGTGACTTGGGGAAAGACATGAGGAAGGGAGACCAATGAGAAGGCCCTAACAATAGTCCAGGGATGGGGTGATGAGGGCTTGTACAGGGCTAGAGGGGTGACTATGGGAGTAGAGAGAATTGAATGCATATAGAAACAAGAGAAGTTGTGAAGGCAGAAACTGTAAGATTGGACAGTGGATTGTATATATGGGGTGAGTGAGAATGAGGATCTGAGAATGGTAATGAAATTGTCAGCCTTGAAAACTGGGATGCTAATGACATTCTTAATAATATTATAAAAGCTGGGAAGAGAGGAGGCTGGAATGAAAGAAAATGAATTATTTTAGACTTGTTGAATTTGAAATGCATATAGAACATTGTGATGGCAAGCAAAGTAGGGTCTTTTGCTGTTTTTGTTTTAGTATAATCAAGTACCTTTGATAGAATCTTGCCTTTATCAATCAAGAGTTTTTACTAGGAGTAAACTATAGAAACCAGAGTTTCTTTCACTAGAAACAGTACAGGTATTTGTATTCTTAATTATTTTAATGTGATTAAAGATCTTTGCCACCCATGAATGGGTCTGACCATCTGACCATTAAGTGGAGTTTGATTAGGGAAGATTTCTAGGAAGGCTCACTTTTTGTTAATGAGGCACTGGTTCTCAAGGATTGGGATGTCCTTTGGCTCTAAAAAGGTATAAATATTCTGAAGGTGAGGAGCTTATGACTTGAAGTGTTCTGTTTGGCCAAATGAGATTTTGGGAAGTTAATAAGAAGCCCCCTGGCTTTGAAAATTCAGATGTTGCTGCTTTCCTCTCTGGTAACTATGGTCATATAGTTGGACCTGCCTGTTTATTTGTGATATATGTATTGATTATGGTCAGACCTCTGGAAGTAATATCTGTTGATCTTTTATTTCTCTGTATTTTCTCTAAAGCTCAGGATGCTGACCTTTCCCCCTGAACTAGGTGAATGATAAATGTGTGTCATTAAAGGGAATTGTTAACCCCTCAAAAGTTGCTTTTCTTTTTATAAATGCAGATCTAAGAACTGTAATAGCAGGCCCCTGTGTATGTTGGGGTGCCTACTGATACAAGCATCTAGTTAGAAATATCCAAAAGACAGTTGGTAATGCTATATTTCAGGAGACTAAGGTTGGATATATAGTGTTCTGGAGAATGTCTGTAAAGGGATGATAATCGAATGAGATGACCTCACTGAGAGAGTGTGAGTATACATACACACATACATACTTTGTTTTGTCTGTTTCTTTTGTTATGATATGAACATTAATTATGATTATACTCTATTGCATCTTCATCCATATCATGCTTACTCTCCACGAATATCTCCTGAAAAGCTCTGCCTAGGCCCTCTTATTTACACATATACACACATATATACATGCATGTATTATTTACACAATATGTATAATATACACATGTTATACATATATACATATATATATATATATATATATATATATATATATATATATATACACACACATATGTGTATAAATAATAAGAGGGCCCAGGACAGAGCACTTGAGGGGACATTCATGGACAGTTAGCATGATATGAATGAAGATCCAGTAGAGATTACTGATGAAAAGTATTAATGGAGATAAAAACAGAAACAAAATCAACATCACACAAGGCTAGAGAGAAGGAATATCTAGGAAAAGAAAGTGTTCTAAAGAGACAAACACTTTAGAAACAAAGAAACTGAGGATCGAAAAAATGGTCTTTCAATTTTCCAATAAAATGAATAGTGGTAGCTTTGGAGAGGGCCGTTTCAGACTACTGAGGATTAAGTAGTGGTCAGCACTCTTGAGCTAGTTGTCAATCCTCATGAAAGAAGGCTTTATTCTGTATCATCACGGTATTCTAGGGAGTGGTATTCTTAAATGTAGACTTATTAAATATGGAAACACATCTAGGTTAAGTTTTTGGGAGGAGAGAAGAGAAGGAATTATTTAAAGAGGTTTGGAAGAACTCTCAGAAACAAGGAGGGGAAAAAAAGACTTGTAGTCCCTCACATCTTTGGGGCTTTAGCTTGCACCCCTTGCCCTATCATTTTACAATTCCTCTTCAAAATAATAAACTTAAAACACACTCAAATTAAACTCAGAAACAAGGCTAGCTCTAAACATTCTAGAAGGTGTAATTCTTTAGATCACAGGATTTTAGCAAGGCTTTCATTGCATCTTAGTTACCTTAAGCAGGTCTACCATCTGTGCCCCAGAGACCATTAAGTGAAACTGGAAATATACCTTTCCATGGAACTAACCTCAACTTTACAAAGGCCATGAAAATCACTTCAAAAAGAAATTTGTTATTTAGTGGTCAATTCAGTCCAAAAATTCTACTCACATGTTTAGATAAAAGCAGAATAAAGGACTAAGGAGGTTTGGAATGAGGTGGTCAGTAGCCATTTCCAAGTCTGATTTTACTCATGCTCCTTCTTCTGTCACTTCCCCAAACCCCCACCAGGAGAACAAAAATTATAAGGAAGGAGTAAGTCAAGGCAAGTGGCTATTTTGGACGGGGTGCAAAATTTCACTATTTAAATCACCTTCATCATGTATCTAAGGCAAAGCATAAAAATAAAAAAAGAAGTCATAGCTGTGAGACTAAACCACATAGAGTCTGATACTTGAAACAAAGACACACCGGATGGCTATTTCTGGGTGAAAATCAAATGCCCAAATAGTCAGGGGGGTGGAGTTGAAATCAGCAAGAAATATTTCTCCTTGGAACATTGAAATAAAGATTATTGAACACACCATCCAAACCTGCCCAGTCAAGCAGAAGAGAGATTTTCTGGAGCAGCATCTATGAATGCTGGGCCAGGCAAAAGCCAGAGACTGGAAACAAAATTGCCTAGAGCTGCTCAGCAAGAGCTCAGATAAATTTGCCAAGGAGAGCATTAAGTGCATCTTTTTTTTTTTTTAAACAAAGCAACAGATCCGAGTCCATCAGCAACAATGAAGAAAATTGATTATAAATGGCCAAGGTTCTCTAATAATTTAGTTTACAAACTTGAGGCCAAATTTGTTTGGCCTCAGGCATCGCTCTAATTACATCCCCATGGGCACTGTTGATTGTCGGATTCCTAGAAATGAAAAGTAGTCAAATTTATCTAATTGTCTCCCTTCCCATTAATGTTCTTTAGTATATTCAGTTCATTAGAGCTGCATTATTATCAAACATTGAGTGAAACTGTCTAATAGAGGCAAGGAAAAGCATTTTTAAAATCTCTTTACAGGTGATCCAAATACAAAATGTTTAAAATAAAATTTTATAAGCTTTTGTGAACTTCTGGATCTCTTTGGTGTTACATGGAATTTGAATTCTTTAAGAAGAATTACTAGATTCAAAAAAAAGGAAAGAGAAGACTCCACAACTACCAAATAGAGCACTAGACCTTCAGTCAGGAAGACCTAAATTCAAATCTAACCTCCAACAGTAGCTATGTGACTTTTGGCAAGTGACAACCACTATTTGCCTCAAGTTTCCTCAATTGAAAAACAGGATTAATAATAGTACCTATCTCCCTGGCTTCTTATGAGGATTGAATGAGATAATATTTCTAAGTATTTTGCAAATCTTAAAGTGCTATATAAATGTTATTTAATGGGTCAGATGTTTTAGCTAAGCAGGCACCAGTGTTTAGCAATGCAGTAACATGGGAGTAGTACTTCAGAAAAGACCTTCAAGATGGAAGCTAGCAATAAGCCATGAATAGATAAAGTAAAGGGTAAACATTGCTAGGAGTTGGGTCCTTCACAATCTGTGATCCAGTTTCTGACTGAATGAATAGTAATTATAACTGGTAAAGCAAGTAAGTTTTACTGAATGACTCAAGAGAATGGTAGTATTCCTATTTGTAAAGTCAAGCAGTAGCTACAGGAAGAACACACAACAACAACAACAACAAAAAACGAATAAAAAAGTTTATGGCAATCTATGAGTTAGAATTAAGTAAACAAGTAATAATTTCTTACTTGTATTTTATATACTCATAGTTTCACTGATGATTCTCAAAATAAAACTACAAAGTAAAAACAATATGAAAGCAATTTAGAAGATTAATAAATATATACAGCATCTACCGATGCACTGGTTAACACTGATCTATATGGGCCCTTCAAGCTCTAACTTTTCATGATTCATTCAATAGTAAATCTCATTGATTTAAAGAAACAGTTTAACATAAACAATACATCCACATACAGCACTGGAATGTCAAATGAATCACATTAATGCATATTTACTAGCATTTTATAGAAGGGTTCATAAGCTTAATTTCACAAATAATTTTCCTTTAATATTTTTGTCAATGACTTAGTGTAACAGTAAGTACTCCAACATACACAGAGGGGCCTGCTCCCACAGATTCTTTGATCTGCATTCATAAAAGGGAAGGCAACTTTTGAGGGGTTAACAATCACTTTAATCAAGTACATGTATCATTCCTTTAACTACGCACATATGATATCCACCTAGTTCAGGGGAATTAGCACCCTGAACTTCACAGAAAATACAGACAAATCAAAGATCAACAGACATGGTTTCCTCTGCCTGAATTCAACAGACAGGTCCAGCTGTCTGACCACAGTTACCAGAGAAGGAAGCACCAACATCTGGGTTCTTCAAGTTGGGGGGCTCCTTTAGCAGCTCCCCAGAGTCCTCATCTGGCCAAACAAACACTTCCAGTCAGTAAGCCTCCAAAATAAAATCTCACCCTCAGAGTCTTTATACACTTTTTAGAGTCAGAAGGCATCACATCCCTTGAGAACCAGTGCCTCATTAACAAAAGGCATGGGCCTTTCTACAAATCTTCCCAGGCCCGACAATAAGTAGGAAAGATCATCCTTAATCACATTATTCAGAGGCATTTTTTGTAAAACCAAAAAAGTGAAAGATCCTAATTTGATTTCCACTACACTTAGATAAAGGCATAGATGAAATGCTTTTCAATTTTGCAGGTGACATAAATATGAGCAGGGTATAGCTACACAATGGATGATAAAGTGAGAATCAGAAAGTATCTTGACAAACTTAAATGTCTGGCTGACTCTAATAGGATAAATATCTGATCATCATCCTGTGTTCAAAAGAATGAGCTTCCCAGCTTCTTAAGTAAAAGATTGGGGAGATATAGTTAGAAGCAGCTTGCCTCAGAAAGATCTGGGGATTTTAGTAGAATTCAAGTTCCATCAACAATGGTAGCCATTAAGTGTAAATGCAACACTGGGTTGAATAATAAGACACACCTTTTGTTGATTTTTTTTGACTGATTTTTCTTGTTAGGTGCACAAACTCCTTGTTGAATGCAAACTTCTTGAAGGCTGGGACTGTTTCATTTTTGTCCTTGCATCCCAGCTCAGTGGTAGACACATACTAGAAGATTTTTTCATTGACTCATGAACTAGTTATTTATATGTATAATTATCCCCTTAATAGATTATAAGTCCCATGAAGGCAGAAGATGCAGCATAGTAGTCAATATGGAAAGGGCACTTAATTTATACTTGTTAAATTCAATAGTCTAGGAAGAAGGGGATGAATTCCTCAATTAAGGAAATTTCTGGGTAAGGAAAAAAGGGAAAACTGTATTATATACTAAAAAGAGTATGCAACTTAAAGGAGACCTTATTTTAAATTCCTAGTCAGTTGCATATTAGCTATAGAACTTCAGGCAAGACTTCTTTTCCTCTATATTACAGTTTCCTTATCTGGTCAATGAAGGGAATATATTAAATTATTTCTAAGTTTCTTTCCAACTCTAACAGTTTTTTGATTCTGGTTGCTAGAAAAAAATTATAATTGACAGGACTTGGCATTGGGCTGAGGAAGTGGTTTAAGGAAGATGAAAGAGTCAAAGATGAATCAGATTATCAATAGAAAGAGAGAAATTAAGAGAAGGGGATTTTTTTTGGGGGGATGGTGATAATGGTTTCTGACCTTGCTAAGCTTGAGATGTTCAAGAAACTTTCAAGTGGAGCGATATATCTAGTAATCTGTTAGAACCATGAAACTGATGAGATTGGTGTGCTGGGATCCTAGTATTGTAAAGTAGAATTGCTTGGAGTGAATTCACACACTAAAGCCTTCTCTTAATCAAGTGTTAAAGAGTTTACTGTAATGTTTTAGCAAAAGTGGGCAAGAGTCCTTATGGAAACCTGCAAGAGAATGAGGATAGTGCTGGGATTTATATGGAAAGGGGGCGTGACAAAGTAATGTCAAGGATGCTAATTAGGCAACCTAAGTGTCCAGCTACCTTTGGGAGCTATGGACAGGAAAGTGCAGGGAGTGTACCAGACACTGAGGGGGTTTCCAGAGGTATAGGCCTTGAGGATCTGGTGGGAGAAAGCTCTTGGTCCTTGGGCCAGCCATGGACAAAAATTCTTTGACCAGGTACACTCTATTTGTTTTGATAAGAGAATGTGTTCTGCAACAAAAGAAAATTTTCTCACAGGATAGGGAAGACTAAGAAATTGGGAGGCTTCCAGAGACATGATCTGACGTTGGGGTCTGAAGCACCCCATCAGAACTGAAGCTCTAGACTCTACTGGAGATAAAAATTTGGGAGTCACCTATACACAGGTAATAAATAAGGCCAGATAAGTGGATTTATTTAATCACATTTAAAGATTTTGAGGAGGATGAGGAGGCAACCCATGAGACTTTCTCAGGTCAGTTTGAAAAATAGGACAACCATGATATTATAATACCTTCATAGTCTAGAAGGAGAGAATGTCAAGAAGAAATTAGTCCACAGTAACAGGTGGTAGTTAGATGGTACAATAAATAAAGTACCAAGCATGGAGTCATAAAGACTTTGAACTATTATTTTGAACATTATAAGTACCCAAATTAGATACAAAGAACTTATGAAGGAAGATGCTATCTACTTCCAGAGAAAAGAACTGATAAATAGATGTATAGAATGATTTTCAATACATACACACACACCTTTGTGTCTAATGGTAGTAGTCATCTCTAGATTGGGTGAAGGTAGGGAAGAAAAAAAAGGAAAAAAGTTACATTACAACTTAATTATATATTTAAAAGGAATAGCAAGTTGTATATTACAGATGTTTAGCTTCATGTGCAATCACCTTTTTAAAAAATTCTGTTACAGAAATGCTTGATTTGCTTTGTAAATTAAAAATAAACACATTTTTAAAATACTCATCTTTCTTTGTTCAAATATGACCTCAGACTCTTACTAGCTGTGTGACCCTGGACAAGTCACTTAACCCTGCTTGTCTCAGTTTTCTCAACTCTAAAATGAACTGGAGAAGGAAATGGCAAACCACTCCAGTATCTTTGCCAAGGAAAACCTCAAATGGAGTCACCAAAAGTCAGACACAAGTCAAAAGACTGACTGAACAACAACAACAACATGTTAAAGAAAGGCTAAGAAGGATAAGGAGAGAGGCCAATATATTTAATGATAAAGAGGTCATCAATGATTTTGAATATAGATGTTTCAGGACTGTGGTAGGGAAAGAAAGCAGATTATAAGGTGTAAAAAAGTGAGCTAGTGATGAGAGAGTGGAAGTAAGGTGTAAAATATAGGGACTATTTATTCTACATGTTTGATAGCAAGAGAAATAGGGAGAGATAGGTGGGTAGTCTGATCAGGGGAAGTTGTGGACTTTTGTTTTTACTATGGAGGTTCTAAAGATTGAACAGATGCAGGGAGTATAGAGGAAGAGATTGAAGTAACATGAGAGAAAAGGACAGACTGATGGAGTGAAGTCACAAGAATGGGTTTCAGGTTTAGGTAGTAGGATTAGCCTTAGCATATAAGAGCTACCTCTTTTTCTGACACCAGAGGAAAAGAGACTGAGGACATGAAGAGGTTGAAAGGAATGGAAATGGAAGTTATGGGACTGCCTATTACTTGTCCTCAATCTTCTCAATAAAATAGGGTGTAATCTGAGAGTGGAGTGAGGAGGACGGAGAGAAATTAGAACTTTGAGAAGAAAAGAAATAAGTTTGGAATAACCAATGTTTGGAATGCCTTAAGTTGTCCATAGAAGATAGAAAACAGGTTTGCTGATGTTAGGAAGAGCTCAGTGAAGTTGTCCACACAACTGTTGTGAGATCAATTAGTACAACTTCATAATTTTCTCTAGCACAAGTCTGACAAACTCCCAGGCAAAAACTGATGAAAAGCAAAATTTAATCAAGTGGAAATAGGAGCAGAAGCAGAGATAGTGAAGAGCTGATAGAAATAAATGCTAACAATATCAGGAAGTGCCCTCAAACACAAAAAAGAAATTAGGATATTTTTTAAAAGAGCTCAGGAAATGAAAACAACTAAAGGAATATGACACACAGATGTCTGAGACCATTTAATGAAAGGGTAAGCATCTTCTAAGGGTTTTTCTCCTCTCCTTATTTTGACCTTCCACTTTCTATCTGTCCTGTTCCTGGCTCCATCTCTATGTATACCTCTCTGTGTCTGTGTCTCTGCTTTAAGAGTAAAAGCAACACTAGAAGTACACAGCCATACGGAGAAAAAGTCCCAGATACTGAGCAAATTGATTTCTGCAAAGCTGGTCTGAGCAGTAATCCATGGTAGAAGATGAATACCATTTAATGACATTTTGACAACTTTCTTTTACATTGAATTTCTCATTTCCTCAAAAGAAAAATTACTTAGTGGTTAGTAAGTGGTTTCAAAATCTATTCAGACTATTTGAAACAAAATTTTTCAGTTACAATTTAAAAGTCATTTTCTAAAACTCCTTTAGTCCTCCCTACATACCAGAGATATGATACCAATGAACATATAAGGTAACAGAATGTAGCAGTATGATTGCTTGCATTTTTATTTTAATAATTTAAAAAGCTGCCTTCAGACTAATATTTTTTTTCTAAATGAGCCACCTAATTTCCAGTTTCCAAACTAATTTACCCTCACTGAGCAGAACAATTCAGGTATAGGAAAGTGTCAATCCTTTATCCTGGATACCATTGTGTTCAGGAAAATCCATTAACCAGCTTTCAAATATTTTTTCCTCTGTTTTTCAAAGGTGCATTTATACTTTCTTGTGCTATCTGTTCCTGAATCATGAGGAGTGGGCATAAGCTGGATTTTATGTCATACACTATGTTTGAAGATGATACTTTCAATATAAACAGCAAAATTTAAAAAAAATCTACTTAAATATACATGTATGGACACGAACACATATACACACTACAAGGAGGATTCTTTTTTCTCCAAACACACACATATACATACAAAAAGGAGGATATTTTTTCCTCCACCACCATCATATTAGTTGAATGCCTTTATAATGTAAATTACTGGTAAATTCTAAAATTGTCTTTAATTATCATGGCTGCTTTTTTAAATGTCAACCGAAAAAGAGAAATGTGCAAAAATACAGATATGAAAAATACTTTCTTCTACTTTATTAAGTGCAATTACCCTCAGTTGAGCACATTTAAGATAAGCAAGAAGAGCGTAAAAAAGTTCAATCTAAAAAAAATTATAATGTAAATTCATGGACTGCAGAATTACCTATACTAGGGAAACTGCAACTCCAGTTTTTTATCCTTATAAGTTCATGAAGAAACTAAGATCATATTTAGAAGTCACTCTGATAACTTTAAAGTGCTCCATAAATTATTATTATTTCAAGGTAATATGGCTTGGCGACCAAAAATGCACTTTTGCAGGTTACTTACAATGTGGCAGTAGATCTCTAGAGAAATCTTATCCCTACTCTGGAAGGAGAAAGAAGAAAAAAGAACCATAAAGGAGAAGTAAGCCTAAGTAGAGAACTATTTGGGCTTGTTTGGGAGTAGGTCAGCATTTATATTCTCACAGGTATAATGCTTTGATATATGGAATGAATGTCTCTGTTCAAGAGAATCTGCAGTTCCCTGGGCGAATTTGTTCAAAGGTAGAAAAATAGAATACAAATAAGATGGCTGTGTGAATGATCATGCTGACGCCTAATTCTTTTTCATTACCTTAAAACAACAAGAAATGTGCTAAATGAAAAGAAAGCAATCTTTATAAGGACAGGCTCACAGGAAAGCAAACAAAACAGCCCCCTCCACCCCAGCAAACCAGCACAAACACGCTGGAGAAGTAAGTGTACAAAGAAAATGCAATATACTGAATAGCTGCCGGGGGCTAAGGGAAGGGGAATGAAAATGAGAAGAAACTCTTCAGAAGAATGGAATAATTGTATAATAACAATACTAGAATTCCATAAATGAGAAGGGAACTAGTACAGACAAACGGGGGATGGCTGAGAAACTTAAAAGAATTTAAAAGAAGACATGAGGGCATTAGAACTCAAAGAATTCATGTAGGTAAGGGAAAAATTGTTTAGATTAGAGCATATTGGAGGAAACTTAATAAAGGAGTGAAGACTGAAAAAAATAGCAGGGATGGACTTTAAAAAGTGTCAAGATGGAAGAACAAATATCACAACATAAGCTAAAGAAAAAGAAACAACAAAAAACAAAATGTTTGAACCATCTACAAACCCATGCAAATAACCTTGAAATTTGGTGAGGTGACCTGAGATCCATTAAAAAAAAAACCAAACCAATAACAAAGAAGGAATAAGGAAAAATATTAGAAACTGCTCAATCTAATTTTATACCAATAGAACTGAGAACTTAAATGAGAATGATGACCTTTTCAGAAAGTGGAGATCCATTAAGTTGTATACACTGTACTTATTTTTAGACTTTTTCAATGAATTGATCAGTTACGCTGATATTTTCCTTATCCTTGTTTTCTTTTTGTACTTAAAGTCATTATTTGTTACAGGAGACGGTTCTCTGGAAGGGGAAGGGGAAGAACGTACCTCCAAGGGAGCTCATGTAGCACAAAAAAAGACATCAATAAAAACTCAGAGACGTTGCCTGGCAAGATGCTGAATCAAGGGACAAGGATCAGCCACAAGTACTAAAGAGTCAGAAAGGAACACTCTTGCTACCAACGTTCCCAGCACTTTCTAGAGGTTCAATATCAGAAACATAACATTTTATTAATAAAAAAGACATTAAAGAAGAGGGGTAAACATCTGCTTTCCCATGGGATCCAAAACCTCAAGACTTTTCCATCTCACATGCCGCTAGCTGAAGCCTGTGTCGTCAGGGCCCTTAAATGTAAGCCCCAGAGGAGGGGCATTTTTTTTTTTTACTGTATCCTCAGTACTCAGCACAGTGATTTGTACAAAGTTAATGCTTAATACATGCTTCATTCATTCATTTGTACAATATTTGAATTACTTACTGCATCGGACTGTTGTACATAAAATGCTTTGCAAATCTTTAAGCATTATAGTAAATGTGATGACTATTCCTATCAGTGATGGGCACAGGGACTCAACTTACGATTTCACTGGTTTTATGAGGAAACTCTGCCAGGATGTCACTTTCTTGGCATCTTATAGCCTTACAGACTTGCCCACAGCAATGACAGATTAAGTTATTTGCCTAGGAGCATACAGCCAGTATGTGAGATAAGCACTTTTTTGGTTGGGGAGCAAAAGGGGTTGATTTTTTCTTTGTATCCCCAGTGTGGAACATATTAAGTATGATGTTTGTGGATAATGAGCATAATGAAGATGAAGCAGCAAAGTGAATGCGGGTCTTCCTAGCTTTATATCCACTACAGCATGCCATTTAAAAAAATTAATTTATTTTTAATTTCTGGAAAAAAACAAACATATCATAACAAAAAGATGGTTGCACATGAAACTGCAAATCCGATATGTACAACTTTGTATTCTTTTAAAATATATAATAAAGTCAGCATGTAATTTTTTTCCTTTTTTCTTGTCTCCACCCAACCTAGACTAGAGGTGGCTAACATTAGACAAAAATACATACATACATACGTGTATATAAGTATATACACGTATGTATGTATGTATGTGTATATAGATATACATATGTGTATATCTATATACACATACATACATATTTTGTTTATTCTTTCGCTGGATGAAGATTTTTTAAAATGTTTTTATTATAAAAAGAAATATCAGATATTATAGGAATAAAAAAGCAAAATAACTAAAATTATTTCTATTTGCAAATAATATGGTACTTAGCTTATGCACAAATAAAATAAATTCAGTTAGAATGCGAATAAAAATATGGGCCAGGAAAAATATTTGTGTTAAACATTTCTGATAAACATCATATATATAAAATTTATAAGATTAAGAACAATCCCTCATCAATTAAGGTGTCAAAATGTGAATAAATTAATAAAAAAGCATGTATTAAGTGCTTTCTATGTACCAAGCACTAAGTGCTGTGGATACAAAAACAAGCAAGCAACATCATATCTTCTCTGAAGTAGCTTAAACTCTAAGCAGGGAAGAAAATTCATGAAGGCAACATGAACAGAAAAGGAAGGGAGGTGAAAACAGCCAGTAAGTGGCTTAGTAGTCTGCATCTAGTCAAAAAAGGGTTAACGTTCACCTATGAAGACTGTGGACATGTATGACACATTCACTGTGCAAAATACCTAACAAATGTGTATAACCATGCATTAACAATCCCACATTAGCCATATGAAAAGAGACAAAAGAGGGAAGGGGAGTGGAACAATGATGCTTTAATATATACTCTGAGTTCATCAGCTCTGTATCTGCAAGTGGATAGGATGCTTCCCCCTGAGTCCTCTGAAAGTATGATCTATCACTCTGTGGATTAGAGGAACTAAGTACTTCAAAACTGATTACTTTATGATGTTGTTATACTATAAATTGTCCTTCTGGTTGCTCATACTTCCCTTTGTAACAGTTCACGTAAGTCTTTCTCCCTTTCATCATTTCTTACAACACAATAGTACTATATCACATTTATATACTATAATGTGTTCCGTATTCCCCCAATTGATTGGCATTGATGGATCCCCAATTAATTGACTGGGTTTTTAATTCTTTGCCAACTGTGCTTTTCCCTCTATTCCATTCTCTTACTTTTGCTTTGCTTTTACCTCATCCTCTGCTTTAGAGTATATTTTGTTTCTGACTACTATGTCCCTTAGTCATCTACTCTCATACTTACTCCCCTCCTTTTCCCTTAATTCTTTTCCTTCTATTTCCATGTTGGGGGAGATATATTTCTACGTCCAACTGTGTGTATACGCGTATATGTGTACTCTTCTCTCCTTTAACCAGTTACGGTTAAAAGGCAAGGGGCTGTGAGGCTGGCTACATTGATTCCCTTTAAGAGGTACGTAACAGAGTACAACTATACTTATCCACTGCACCTAAATATTGCAGCTCTAGAGTATGGAAGTTCAGAACAAGGGACTCTAGCCGTACAGTAATTAACATGAGGAAAGAGAATCCTGATCTGACACTCACAAACTGTCAATTCTTCCCACTAAAAATTAGTTTTACACACACACACACACACACACACACACACACACTTAATAGTAAGTAAACCTACTTACCATAATTTAGACATTTTATGTAGATTATAAAATATATAGAATGAATAAGTTCTTCCTCTGTGAGTGAGCTATGTCAGCTCAAACTACAAGAGACTCTAATTTCACCCAAGGGAAATTCCCTCATGTCTCCAGGGAAGCAAGTTGGAATTCGGGGACATTTTTGAAGAGCTTGATTCCTCTACTTTTCTGCACTTTCCAAAGTCTGTCTCTCTCATTCTGTGTGTATGGAGTAGGTCTCCAAAAGAGTCTAGCACCAAGTCTTTCCTCTGAAGATGTCACAAAGATTGTCTCTTCTCTCCAAAGCTAATACACCAGCTCTATCCTTCACACAGGGATGCCTTATTGCACCATCATCCTTTCTACTCCTCAGGAGAATTTTATATAAAATGTATCACGCTTGGCAGGAAACATAGGTTATTTTTCCTTCATTAATAATGCAATAAGTAGGGTAAAGCCAAGATGGCAGAGTGAAAGCAGGGACAAACATGAATACTACCACAAATTCCTTCAGATACCTTTAAGAAGTGATTATGAAAGAATTTTAGAGTGGTAGAACACACAGGGAAACAGTGTGGCAGATTTCCAGCTCAGGACAGACAGTCATGTCAAAGGGAAGAATCTGTTACATGGGGCTGTAGGAGCAGAGTGTTCAGGCTGCACCAGCACAGAATCCACCACAGTTGAGTGTAGCAGGAATGTCCCAGGAGGACTGAAGCAGAAATGGAAGTGTGGATTCTCCAAATTATTGGCTCAGGATAGGAGGCCAGTGAAATTGAGTGAGAGAGAAATGCATGGTACCCAGTAACAGCAGCAATCACTCCTGAGACTATCAACCCATGGATTAAATGTTTGAAAGTTGCCTACTTGAACTTCAGGGAGCCAAGATAGAAGAGTGAAGTGTGGGTGCTCTCACCCTCCCACTGTTGACCTTGAAAAATCCAGAGAATGTATTCCCAGGAAGAATCCTGGAATAATGGAATCAACAGAAGGGGCACAGTGGTCTCTCAGCTTGGGAGGCTAGGGAGATTGATGAGAAGAGTACCATGTACTGTGGCTGAAAGGGACATGTGTAGGACTAGAAGCATCCCAGAAAGCATCACCTCAGCTGACCAGGAGGAGATCTTGAGCCCCAGGGGTGTGGAGATAGTAAACTCCAACACCAGGATCCCAAGCTTGCCTTAGCACAGTCAGGGGAATTGATTAAACACCAGTGCAGAGAAAGATTCACCAGCCACTGAGCCTGTCTGTGTTTTAGCTCAAGCCTAGAGGAGGAGGAGAACTGCAGTGGCCAGACCACCCCTGCTTAACCCCTCACACAATGGGCTTCAGTGCAACCCTAGAGAAACTCACAAAGACTCCACCTGGCCTCACTCATGGTACACACCAGCCAGCTCACCACTAGGTAAGCTGCAGCATTATATACCTTCAAGCTAAAGGATCCAGAGGTTACAACATACAAAACTAGTAACTAGTCCTCAAGTTCTCAGCACAAGAAACATGGGACAGAGCCCCGGTGTCCCAGAAGTAGAGATTCACTTTAAAAGCAAGGAAAAAAGGCAATCACCATGAACCAGAAGCAAATCAGAAAAGTGAAGATCATAGAATTTTACCAGAGAAGAACAAAATACAAATTCATAAGAGGGCAGCACTGACAATATACTCGCATCTGAAACCTCAAAAGGGAATATGAATTGGTCTCAAGCCCAAAAAGCATTCTTGGAAGATCTCAGAAAGGATTTAAAAAATCAAATTAGAGAGGTAAAAGAAAACCTGGCCGATGATTTTAAAAATACAATTGACAAAATGAAAAAAGAATTCACTAAAGAAAATAGCTCCTTAAAATGTAAAATTGGCCAAATGGATAAGGAAACACAAAACCTAACTGGGAAATTTGGACAAATGAAAAAGGAAGTACTAAAGGTAACTGAATAAAACAATTTATTAAAAATTAGAATTGGGTGAATAGAAGCTAATGATTATGAGACATCAAGAATCAGTCAAACAAAATATAAAGAATGAAAAAAACAGAAGAAAATATAAAATACCTCATTAGAACAAGAACTGACTTGGAAAATAGATCCAGGAGAGAAAATCTAAGATTTTTTGGTCCACCAGAAAGCCATGAGGAAAAATAAAAAGAGCCTGGACAATATCTTGCAAGAAATCATCAAGGAAAACTGACCTGGAGTCTTTAGATCCACAGTGCAAAACAGGCATCAAAGACTGCACTGAACACTCCCTGAAAGAGATTCCAAATTAAAAATGCCAAGGAATATTGCTGACAAGCTCCAGAACTATCAAGTCAAGGAGTCCAAGCAACCAGAAAGAAACAATTCAAATATTGAGGAACTACAGTCAGGATCACATAGGACCTTGCAGCTTCTACATTAAAAGATGTGAGGGATTGGAATATTATCATATAAGGCAAAGGAGCTTGGACTACAACAAGGATCAATTACCCAGCAACACTGAGCATAAGCTTTTAGGCAAAGTGATGGACATAAAATGAAATGAGGGATTTCCAGACCTTAATAACGAAAAGGCTAGAGTTCAAAAGAAAATGTGATCTTCAAATACAAGACTCAGAGGGGCATACAAAGGTAAACAGGGGGAAAAATAAAAAACCTTTTTATTCAATATGGGCAAATTGTTTACATTCCTATATGGGAGGATGATACTTGTTAATCTTGAGAATTGTATATTTATTATGACATTTAAGAGGGTTATCCTTCCTTCCTTTCTTCCTTGTCATTCCCCAAACCCCAAACTCAGTGCACTCTGAAGCCCATAGGTTAGAAAACAATAGATCCCTGCCCAGGCTCCACTTAATGGCTAGCTTAGAGTGATTATCAATAGTAATAGTTTCTTGTTCCCTCTCAGTCTGATTTAATTTTTTTTTCTTTTGGTCATTAAAAGGGTCATTCTCTGACTACTTCTTACAGAGGCTTATTCACTCAATGGGCCTTACTTTCCTCTAAGTGAGTACGTGAAAAGGCCTAACCTAAAAAGGTCAAGGTCTCCCATTGCATCCTGGACCATTTCCAGTCATCATGATGAATATCTGGTCACTGGATCCAGATGGCTCAGGAGGAGAAAGCGAGGTTGGTGACCTTGCACAGCACTCCTTCAATAAAAACAAAGTCAAGTGCAGGTCATGTCATCATTTCTCTGATGTCATGATCTTCTTCAAAAATGAAGGACAAACACAAGAACATGTAAGAAGGTTTTACATAGACAGAGAAGTGGGTATAAATTAACTGATATGATGATAAAAATGTAATTAAAGGATGCAAAAGGATAATTATAGGAGAAGAGAAAAGGAGAAGGCAGAAAAAGGTAAATTACATCACAGGAAGAGGCACAAAAATATACAGTACAGGGAAAGAGGGGAGGGAGATGGGCATTGTTTGGGCTTTTACTCTCACAGGTTTTGGTTCAGGGAGGGAACAACATACTTATTTAGTATAGAAATCTAACTTGCCCTACAAGCAATAGAAGGAGAAAGGGGAAAGTAAGGAGGGACTTAGAGGGAGGGAAAAAGCAGCAGTGAAAAAGAGAGAAAAGGGAAAGGGAATAACAAATGGGAGTTCAGACTGAGGGAGGTGGTGGTCAGAAGTAAAACTCTTTTGAAGAGGGGAAGGGAGAAAGAAAAGCATAAATGGTAGAGCGAATAGGATGGAGAGAAAGACACAGACAATAATCATAACTGTGAATGTGAATGGGATAAACTCTCCCATAAAATGGAGGCAGACAGCAGAATGGATTAAAAACCGTAATCCTACAATAGCTTGTTACAAGAAACACTTGGAACAGGGGGATACAGACAGGATAAAGATAAAAGACTGGAGCAGAATATATCATGCTTCAGCTGAGGCAATAAAAAAAGGCTAGAAATTCTAATCGCAGAAAAGGGAAAAGTCAAAATAGATCTAATCAAAAGAGATAAGGGAGGAAACTATATCCTGCTAAAAGGCACCAGAGACAATGAAATAATATCATTACTAAGCATACATGCATCAAGAGGTGTAGTATCTAGATTCTTAGAGGAGCACTTAATGGAGTTACAGGAAGAAATAGACAGCAAAATTATAGTGGAGTATTTCAAACTCCTCCTCTCTGAACTTGATAAGTCTAACCTCAAAATAAACAAGAAAGAAGTTAAGGAAGTGAAAAGAATTCTGAATAAGGTAGATATGATAGAATTCTGGAGACAACTGAATGGAGATAAAAAAGAACATACCTTTTTCTCAGGGGTACACAGCACATATACAAAAATTGACCATGTACTAGGGCATAAGTACCTCATAATCCAGTGCAGAAAAGCAGAAATAATCAACACATTCTTTTCAGATTACTTCACATCTTTTCAGATGCAATAAAATTATATGTAATAAAGGGCCATGGAAGACAGATCAGAAATTAACTGAAAACTAAATAATCTAATCCTGAAGAATGAGTGGGTTGAACAACAAATCCTTGAAACAATCAATAACTTCATTCAAGAGTAGGACAAAAATGAAACAACCTACCAAAACTTATAGGATGCAGTGAAAGTAGTTCTTAGTGGAAGTTTTCTCTCATTGAATGCTTATAGGAATAAAATAAAGAAAGACGAGATCAATGAATTGACCATGCAACTGAAAAAGCTAGAGAAATAACAAATTGAAAATCCCCAATTAAATACCAAATTAGAAATACTGAAAACCAAAGGAGAGATTAATAAATTGAAATTAGGAAAACAATTCAACTAATATAAAAAACTAAGAGTTGGTTTTATGAAAAAAATCAATAAAATTGATAAGCCATTGGTCAATTTGATTAAAAAAAGAAAAACAAATTATCATTATCAAAATTGAAAAGGTTGAACTTTCCTCCAATGAAGATGAAATTAATTCAATAATTAGAAATTATTTGTTCAACTGTATGCCCATAAATTTGACAATCTCGGTGAAAGGGATGAATATTTAAAAAAATATTAATTGCCCAGATTAACAGAAGAGGAAGTAAAATACTTAAACAGCCCAGTCTCAGAGAAAAGGAACTAAGCAAGCCATCCATGAACTCTCTAGGAAAAAGTCTCCAGGGCCAGATGGATTTACAAGGGAATTCTATCAAACATTTAACGAACAGTTAACTCCAATACTATATAGACTATTTGGGAAAATTAGAGAAGGAGCTCTACTATTTTTTTATGATACAAATATGATTCTGATACCTAATCCAGGAATAGCCAAAACAGAGAAAGAAAATTATAGACCACTTTCCCTACTGAATATAGATGCAAAAATTTAAATAAGATATTAGAAAAAATATTACAGCAACTTATTATGAGAATAATACACTTTGATCAGGTAGAACTTATCCTAGGAATGCAGATTTGGTTCAATATTAGGAAAACTATCAGCACTATTGATTGTATCCACAACAAAAGTAACTTTAACCATACAATTATCTCAATAGAAGCAGAAAAAACTTTGGACAAAATACAACATTCAATCCTACTGAAAATACTGGAGAGCACAGGAATAAATAAAACCTTCTTTAAAATTATAAGTACTATCTACCTAAAACCATCAGTAAGCATTATATGTAATGGGGATAAACTAGATACATTTCCAATAAGATCAGGGTGAAACAACAACATCCATCCATTATCACCACTGATATCCAATACAATACTAGAAATGTTAGCTTTAGCAATAAGAGAAGAAAAAGACATTGAACTAATTAAAACAGGCAAAGAAGAAACTAAGTTATCACTCTTTGCAGGTGATATGATGATATAGAGGATCCTAGAGAATCAAAGTAAAAACCTACTTGAAATAATAAACAACTTTGGCAAAGTTGCAGGATAAAATAAACAAAATAAACCCACATAAATCATCTGCATTTCAATATATTACTAATAAAGTCCAACAGCAAGAGCTAGAAAGAGAAAATCCATTTAAATTTACAGCAGACAATATAAAATATTTGGGAGTCTACCTGCCAAAACAAACCCAGGAATGATATGAACACTATTAAAGAACACTTTTTGCACGAATAAAGTCAGATCTAAGTAACTGGAAAACATCAGTTGCCTGTGGCTACACTGAGTTATATAATAAAAATGACAATTCTACCTAAATTAACTTATCCAGTGCCATATAAATCAAACTACCAGAAAAATATTTTCTAGAGCTAGAAAAGATAATATCAAAATTCATCTGGAAGAACAAAACGTCCAGAATATCAAGGGAATTAATGAAAAGAAATGCTAGGGAAGGTGGCCCAGCCATATCAGATATCAAATTGTACTATAAAGCAGCATTCATCAAAACCACTTGGTACTGGCTAAGAAATAAAGAAGCAGATCAGTGGAATATGTTAGGTACACAAGACACTGTAGTCCACGATTATAGTAGTCTATTGTTTGATAAAGTCAAGGACCACAGGTTCTGGTATAACAATTCATTGTTTGGCAAAAACTACTGGAAAAACTGGATAACAGTATGGCACGAACTGGACATAGACCAATACCTGACACTGTGCACTAAAATAAAGTTCAAACGGTCCCACCATGTAGGTATAAAGTATGACACTACAAAAAATTAGGAGAGCAAGGAATAGTTCATATATCAGATTTATGGAGAACGGAGAAATTTATGACCAAACTAGAGATAGAGAACAATATGAAATGCAAAATCTATAATTTTGATTACATTAAATTGAAAATTGTTTCATAAACAAATTCAATGTCATCAAGATTAGTAGGGAAGCAGAAAACTGGGAAAGAATTTCTACAACCAGTATCTATGATAAAGGCCTCCTTTTTAAAATACAGAGAGAAGTGAGTTAAATTTACAGGAATACAGTCATTCTCTAATCGATAAATGGTCAAAGAATATGAACAGGCAATTTTCAGGGGAGTTAAAGATATCTATAGTCATATAAAAATGCCCTAAATCACTATTGATTAGAAAGATGCAAATCAAAACAACTCTGAGGTACTACATCATACCTATCAGCCTGGCTTACATGACAAAACAGGAAGATGATAAATGTTGGAGAAGATGTGGGAGAGTTGGAACACCACATCATTGTTGGTGGAGCTCTGAGGTGATCCAACCATTCTTGAGAACAAATTGAAACTATACCCAAAGGGCCATAAAAGTATGCCTACCCTTTGACCAGCAAATCACTTCTAGGGTTGCATACCAAAGAGATCATAAGAAAGGGAAAAGGACTCACATGTTCAAAAATATTTATAGCACCTCTTTTTGTGGTAGCCAAGAATTGGAAATTGAGGGAATACCCATCAATTGGAGAATGTCTGAACAAGCTTTGGCATATCAATGTAATGGAATATTATTTTGTTATAAGAAATGAGGAACAGACAGACTTCAGAAAAACCTGGAAAGACTTATTTGAACTGATGCTGGGTGAAATGAGTAGAAGCAGGAGAATATTATACACAGCAACAGCCACAATGTGCAAGGACTGTTTCTGATTGACTTGGCCCTTCACAGCAACGTAAGGACTTAAAACATTTCCAAAGTAATCTTCATGCAAAATGTCATTCACATCCAGGAAAAGAACTATGGAATCTGAATGCAGAAAGAAGCAGATTATTTTCTCTTTTGCTATGTTTTGGTTTTTCTCATGGTTTCTCCCATTCATTTTAATTTTTCAATGCAACATGACTAATGTGAAAATGTGATTAATAAGAATGTATGTGTAGAGTCCATATAAGATTGAATTTAATCTTGGGGAAGGATGCAGGAGGGAGGTGGATAAAATTAAAAACATATGAAAGTGATCATATGAAAAGTGATATGAAAGTGAAAACTGAAGTCAAATTAATAAAAAAATTTTGTTTTCTTAAAAAAATAAAGTAATGTATATCTTGCTCCCCAAAAGAACAATTGCTCTTCACTAATTATATGCAATACAGATAATTATATGCAATGCAAATAATACTGCTTATACAATATAGACAAGCCCATATTCAACTCATTAAATAATTGTTTAATACCTTTTGTGTTCAGACTATTGTGCTAAGTAGTAAGGAGGTGGAATGTTTCATGGTGAGAGAAATTGTGATTTGGAAGTGTTTAAAAGTGAAGTACTAGGTATACGCTATTTATCCATAGGTCAGCTCCATTTATGAAGCATATTACTCTACACCAAAGGATACTCCAGAAAGCATTAGAACCCAAGCACATATATACTTCTCAGAGTTTGTTATTGTACATGATTTGGCTCTGCCCCTTCTGTCACTTTCTAGTAGATATGTCTACTATGGTGGTTAATTTTTACAGCACTTAGATTATAATTTGTAGTATCACTTACATCTTTACATCCATTTAATCCCTGCTAATTTTCTGTAAGGCATATTTGTCATGGGGCCACTAATTAATATAACTCCCAGAAATTCATCAAAGTAAGTTCACATCAAAGCACCAATCCTGCACATTCCCTAGTTTTCATTTCCTGAATCACTCCTCTTTCTCCCTGTCAGGCAGGCCCAGACTTGGAAATTTAATTTTTCCCTAATTTCTCCTACCTGGAAAAGTTTTTTTCTTTTTTTAACACATGACAAAACCTTATCAGAGAATCATTTTCCAGTCTAGTGACATGACATTTTGGAGTACGGAATATTCTATGAGTTTCTTCTACATAATGGTTACAGCAGTTAGGTGATAATACAATGCCAGCCTTGCTCTCAGATCTCCAGGTCACATTCTCTCTTTTTTTTCAGGTATGCACATTAGATTTATGTGTCTGTATATCACTGAGCTGATCTTAGGGAGTTTTCCTCTTCATATACAAACTGAGACTTCCTATCATACTATCTCCAGAACAAGTGGAGAGAAAGATAGCACCAGCTGTTGTAAGTAGATTACTCACCATTCCATATTTCAACATTTTTCTTTGAAAAATATGTCATTGGCTTATTCTGTTATTTAAAGGCCTTGTGCTCTTTTGGCCCTACTTGACCCTGATATGCTGCAGTTAGGGTACAGTTGCTACATTTATAAAAAAGACATATTCTTGTTCTTAGGGAGCCTATGTTCAGGTCATAGATATGATGCATGCAGTCCAAATGTCGTGACTAATCAGGATGGAGGTGTAGTATAGGGTTTATGAAGTAGGTGGTTTGGATTGTGTGATAAAGCATAGGCAAGATTTTAACAAGGTAGAGAAGAAAAAGATGGTCAGGAATAGCATGAGCAGATGCAAATGTAGGAAGGCATAGAACATGTAAAGATAAGAGAGGCTAGTTCAATTTGATTCTAGTCTAGAGATTGTAAAGAGGAGCAGTTGGAGATATAACAGGATAGGTGGCACTCAATTGTGGAAAGCATTGCATACTAAGCTGAGGACTTAAAATCATGACAGTTATAATCATCCAGGTGCATGGTAACGAAGACATGAAATAGGGTAATGGCTATGGAAATATTGGCATAGACCACGTAAATATAACAGATGATAATTACTTAGGCACCATGAAACTTCTAATCTGAGGTCAAGTGTAAGATTCTGAACTGAAAAATTAAACCAATTGCAAACAACCAATTTCTTCAGATACCTTCTAGAGCAAATAATTACCTAGGCCAATGAAAATAAGGGCAAACAGGCATAGAAAAACATATAGAACTCAATTTTCTCATAAAATAAAATGCTACAGGCAATTCGAAGATGGGCATTTCAAGCTACAAGTAAAAGCATTAAGTTCTCCTGGTAAGATTATTATGAATACAAGGACCAAAATGTACAAGGAAGCATATATGAGAAAAAGTTTTAGATGGGTAAATTTAATTACCATGCACTCATTTTGAGTTATCAACTGCTATGTTCTTGCTTTTGTGCTTCTTACAAGAAACCAAATGAGCCTTGACATCCATTTTAAATCATATGTTAGGCTGCTCATCTCATGAGCAACACAATTTTGCTTACACATTAAATTCCTAGAAATATTAACAACAAATGTGAATCTTGTTCAGTCTTAATACTTATTTTCTCTGACCGATTATCACTTCAAGTCAACTGGGGAGAGAATTTTACTAAATGATTTATAATTATGGCACTGTCATCATTATAATAATCCTTTAGGACAGTTTTAAAGAGTTACTTGCAGTCCATGACTGCTGAAATCATCTCCTGATGCCCTTAATTGGGTAGATATATGGTGTCAACGATAAAAAACATATTAACTGACAATTATGGATGGCAGTATACTTGGTGCTAGAGACAAAATGATAGAATCATAAGTAACCATCAAACAACTGCTATTCTAGTTTGGTAAGCTCAAGAGACTTGAGAACTGCAGTGTCCTTGCAGTGTCTTTCACAAGTCTTTTGACTCCATATCCCACATCTTCCCCAGAACATCGCACTGTGTCAAAATATGGAAAGAATTTATGTATGAGTTATCTCAGGGAATTTACAATAGCAGACAATCAGAGGACGTGAGATTTTGAGCTAAAAGGGGCCTTGTAAGGCATCCACTCCAATTTCTCATTCTATCTATAGATGAGGAATTGAGGCTCAGAATAGCTGTGAGATGTAGCTAAGGTCACACACAGTTAACTGACAGAGTCAGGCTTTGAAAACATCCTCTAATTTCAAAAAAAAATTATCTTTGCTCTGCTCCATTCGTTTTCCCTGTGGTACATGTTTTCAAATCATCTTCAGAAGGGATTCACTGCTTGGCTGTACTGACCAGGGATCTACATCACAGCTGGCTCAAATACCTTGGGCATATTACAACTTATCTGAACCTTAGTTTTCTCATCTGCAAGATGTAACTTAGGAGTAGGATTCTTAGATACAGATACTTTCTATCTCTAAGACTGTGTGTGTGGTGTGTGTGTGTGTGTGTGTGTGTGTGTGTGTGTGTGTGTGTGTGTGTGTGTGTGTGTGAAACTAAGGATTGGTGTAAGGGTGACATGGCATTTTCTGGATATAAGCTCAATTGCAAGATTGCAAAGAGAATTGGGAAGAAATTAAGACATTTTCTCTTGTATGATATGTAATACACAGTTTACATTTCAGTGATAAAATATGGAAAAAGAATGAAGTAGATTAAATACACACTGAAAAAAATTTTTATAAAATAATTAAGAAATGGAACTGGGGGAGTAGCAAAGATGGCGGAGTGGAAAGATTCACATACACTAGCTCTGAACCCACAGCTCATGGATTTCCTCAAAAAGAACCCCCAACAAATTCTGGAACAGTGGAAGCCGCACAGCAACACAGTGAAGGAGATTTCCATTCCAGAGAGCCCTGAAAAACAGACCCCAAAAGTTCGTCGCGCACTGGACGTGAGTGGAGTCTAGCCCTTCACTGGCCGGATGGCACTGAGAGGAAGCAGATCCGAGCAGGATTCAGAGATGGAATCACCAGCAGCCGTGCATGTTCCTTCACCCACAGGCACACAGGTCAGTGAGAGAGACTTCTGGGTTGGCTTGGAGGGGAGTGGGGTGTCTCTATAACTCAGACCCCCTCGGGAGACAGAAGCACAGGCAGCGGGCGACCAGAGGCTCCTGGAAAAGGCAGGAATTGGGGTCCATTACTGAAGGTCTCTGAATAAACCCCCTGATGAAACTGAGGCTGGGAGGCAGCCCTGCCTCCATCTGAGCACCAGAACTTAAGTTCACATTGAATAGCAACCCTACCCCGTGCTGAAAGCCCTGAGGCTGGGGAGCAGTACTTGAATCTCAGACCCCAAGCACTAGTTGGGCAGATCTTGGCAGGGGTGGAGAGGAATCTCAGAAGTCAAGTAACTGGATGGGAAAATGTCCAGAAAAGGGAAACAAAATAAGACCATAGAAGGTTACTTTCTTGGGGAACAGATGATACCCCACTTCCTTTCTGATGAGGAAGAACAATGCTTACCATCAGGTAAAGACATAGGAGTCAAGGCCTCTGTATCCCAAACTTCTGAAATAGATATCCAATGGGCTCAGGACTTGGAAGAGCTCAAAAAGGATTTTGAAAATCAAGTTAGGCAGGTGGAGGAAAAACTGGTAAGAGAAATGAGAGAGATGCAAGGAAAGCATGAAAAACAGGTCAATACCTTGCTAAAGGAGACCCAAAAAAATGCTGAAGAAAATAACACCTTGAAAAATAGGCTAACTCAACTGGCAAAAGAGGTTCAAAAAGTCAGTGAGGAGAAGAATGCTCTCAAAAGCAGAATTAGCCAAGTGGAAAAAGAGGTGCAAAAGCTCACTGAAGAAAATAGCTCTCTCAAAATTAGAATGGAACAGATGGAG
>CM053770.1:357659457-357689987 GCA_028658325.1 Potorous gilbertii | reverse complement strand
AAGATGGGGTAAGGGAAGGGAAGGATGACAGAAGAGAGGGCAAATTGGTGATATGGGTAGTTAGAATGTCCAATGTATTGGGGAGGGGCGAGGGGACAAATGTGGAGAAAATTTTGAAACCCAAAATCTTGTGAAAATGAATGTAAAAAGTTAAATAAATTTATTTAAAGATAAAAAAAAAAGAAATCCACATTAAAACAACTTTGAGATATCATCTTGTGCCTATTAGGTTAATTAACATGAAAGAAAAGGAAAATGCACATACTGGAATGATTATGGGAAAATTGAGACAGTAATGCATTGCTGGTGGAGTAGTAAACTGTCTTGAATATTTAAAGAGCAGTCCCATGGAAAAGGCAAGAGACTTGTCATACTTGTGTGCAGAGAGCAAAAGCAGGAATAGGTAAGAATTCCAAACAGCCAATTTAGACTTGATATTAGGAAAAACTCCCTATCAGTTAAAATTGTCCAAAATTGTAATGGTTTGACTTGAGAAGTGGTGAATTTTTTAGAAGTCTACAAGTAAGGACTGGATGATTAGCTACTGTGTATGTTATAGCATAAACTTCTGTTGGGTGTGAGTTGGATTGAATGAGTTTTTCTCTTCTGAGATTTTCTCTAACTCTCAGATTCTGGGAATAATGTAACTCGAGACAACCATATTTCTGTCATGGGTCATGGTGATACCTCTGAAGTACATTTCCTTTGCATTAAAATCTCTGGTTCTTCTTGCTTGTTACTCATGCTTTGTGCCTTTGCATATAGATTTGTAAGGCCTTGGATTTTATTGTTGGCTCTTTTCTCATTAAAATAGTTTTAGCTGATTTCATGGATTTGCCTCGTATCAGCTTCTGGACCTCTTCTTCCTATGTAATATCTACTTGATAATTTGCAGCTACACATTGCAGTTTATTTTTTTCTCTTTCCTTTTCAATTTTAAGTATAATTATTTTGATTAGAATGGTAATACTCTAGAAATGTATTTTTGTTATTCCATCTTATGTATCCCTGGCCAGGTTTCTGTTATTTCTGTATTTTAAGCATTGCTGTAGAAACCCATAGCTGGGTCTCATTTCCAGTCTCTTACTAAACTCATTTTCCTCATTATGAAGCATAGTGTTAAACATTTGATGGGTGCTAAACATTTGCTGAATTAAGTTTAATGAAAAAGGTGGAAAGATTTGAAGCTAACAGTTCACTGGCTAATGCAATCATATCTTAGTAACAGAAATACAGTGGTCAGATTATGAGTGGTGAGTTTATGGTATTTGTGTTTCTCCAACTTCATGTGGAATATCATGTAAAATTACCCCTACTATTTTTCAGTAGGGATATTTAAAAGCTCCATATTACAATAATAAAGATATTCCAGTTTCTGGAAACCACCTTATTGTTTAAATTATCTGATAGATGAAAGCACTGAAACACTAAAATTTAAAAAAAAACTATGGAGAAAGAGAGTAGTTTCTTTTATTATTGGAAGGACTAGCATATTAAAGAATTGCTTTATATTGATTCCAAGGGAAAATAAGTTGTTATAGAAAACAAAAGCAACTCAATATAATTCAACAAACAGAAGAAACTATTTAATAGTCCGTATGAACCAACAATTCAATTGGATTACTATTTAAGTAGTATGCTGAAAGTATTTACGATTAGGAATATCATACAAGTAATTCCTGTCTACATAGAAGGTAAAGTAGATATTTTCTAAGGTGCTTTCCAATTCTTAAAATTCTATGATTCCAAATAATACTAATCTCTTTTGAGCATCCATTAGGCACTGGTTCCCCAAAATTGAATGACTCATTCTTCTAACCAAAGTTCATACAAAAGTGCTGGGAGAATCCCTCTGGCATATTGCTACCAAGAATTTGTGCCCCTGTTTAACAAGAAAGAGGAAATTAAAAATTCATATGCAGAACTCCTAACCTCTATCTTATCCACTTGTGCACAGCCTGTTCCAAGCTGCATTTTTTCTGATAGAATGATTACTGACTGAGCTAGCTCTCTTAGAATTTATATTCAGATATGCATAATTTCAGAAAACATGTGGTTCTCTTTAATGAAATACATTTTCTGTTTCTTGCTAGGAGCTACGTTCATCTGTCTCTTTATCTTGCTTAAAGAACACATGCCTATTTTGTTGCTAAATGTTTTCATTCTGTGCTAAATTAGCTTATTTTAAAGAAATGCAAGTATAAGATCATATAGACTCCTATTCATTTCACACTCAATTTTTTTTTTTCAAATGAGCTCCTCATTTCTTTAATTTAAGGAGTAAGTTGAACTGTGAGTGAAATGCATAGGTAGAGTTAATCAGATGTAAGATAAAAATAGCAAATAAACAAAACTATCCCCTGGAGATACAATAGGTAAAGGATCTTTAAGTCTTTTTTCCCTTACTAAATTTACTTTTTCATTTTAATTTGCCCTTTAATTTACATATTACCCCAACTATGTGAGCATGATAGTTCTTGGAAACATCTTATATCAATATTCAGTGAGGTCCAGATGTACCCCCAAGCTCCACCAGCATTCCTGTCACACTGTGGATTTAGATCACGCTGTTTTTGTAATAGTACTGCACATGCTACTGCACAATAGAGATATTCCAATATGAACTTTCGGTGAAAGTGCAAATGAAATTGAAGTTATCTCCTAAATCTTTAAAGGTTTTCTAATTTTCCCAGAAGTCTTTTTAAAGAAATAAATATTAGAGGAATTATGACACAAATTGGTAGATGTCATACCTGAGTAGAAGTATGATCCACATGGGTAGAGATCTTTTTTTATTATGTGTGGAGAATTATTGGAGAAAAAGTTCACATAATTTGTAATTACAGTTAATACACTAAGAAAGAAGGACTTTGAAAGGAACTACACAACCTGCAGAGTATTAGAGTAAATGGAATGGAAGCTAAATATACCATATGTTCTGTAACCCATCCGCTTTTCTAAATTAAGTGAAATATGTTTATGTTGGTGAAAAAGAAAACCTCCACTAAAATGTATTGATTTACAAGTTTCCTATGATTAAAATCCAGAATGACCTTTGATCAGAAGGACAATTTCTTTTAACCTTTATGTTTATACCTACTTAAACTTAGCAACTAAAACAAAAATAAACTTTAAAAAAAGTGTTAACCAAAAAAAAAAATCACAAATTCACAAGACATGTATTGCAATTAAAGTCATAGACTTATTCATAAAATTCATATAAATGACAAAAAGCCTTAACTGAAAAGCTTTTACTTTCTTCTGTTACAATTGTGTCTCTCATGAGCTTTAAAGTGAAAAAGAAGAGCACGTACAAAAAAAATCTGCAAATCTTAGTACCATAGAAAGTAATTGGTGCAGTATAGTAAGAAGAGTAAAAGGAAGGAGGGAAGTAGTTTATAGCAGATAATTTCTAATAATAAAATCGTTAATAAAACCATGGCCTTGAATATTTATATAGAAATGGGTAGAATATGAGATACAAACATGGTATAAGAGAGATGAAATTTATCCTCATAAGCATCACTGACTCTTTGGGAGGAGGGTTTGATATATGAAATATGACCCTGGGAACTTACTGACAAAATCTTAGCGATAAAATGGAGTAGCATTGTATTTGAAGAAGATCTACCTGTTTAAAGATATATAGAATCATTGAGAGAGGAAACATTGTGGACAATAATCCAGAAAAGATTAATGGGGGAAGAAACCAAAAGGTTATTGTAATTTGGATGTGCTGTAGACCATCTGGACAAAAGGAATAATTAGACCAGGAGATTGGGAAAGAAGGATCACAAGCCTGGCACAAAGACATGAAACTGTAATGATAAAGAACATCACTTAAATAGACAACAGCTTCACTTCTTTCTGTCAAAAGTAGGACAACTGGGATATTCAAGATTTGGCTTGGTTCCAGCCAATGAAGAAGGAAAGATTGATGGCATAGAAATAATGGGAGTTTTGGTAGCAAGTGGACAATGTCACAAAGTTAATGTTAGAGAAAGAAAGAAAATCTGGGAATAGACTGTCATCCTCCCCATATTTTGAGGAGAATAAATTATGAAGGGTCAAAATTATATTTAAAATGTAAAAACACATCATATAGGAGAAATCAGCCAGAAGAAATGGGAAATTCTAAACAAAGAAATTTTAAAATCAGGCAGTCAAGAAACACCTATTATATCACTAGGAGCTGTACTACACGTAAGCACTAAGTGCAAGAGAGCAAAAGATTATCCCTGTCCTCAAGAAGCTCACAATCCAGTGGGACAGACAACAAGCAAAAACGTATGTACAAACTACATAGAGAATAAATAGTAAATAATTTTAAAAAGGAAGACACTAGAATTAAGAGGAGTTGCAAAAGACTTCTTGTAGAACGTGAGATTTTAGCTGGGATTTGATGGAAAACCAGGTGGCCAAAAAGAAGGTATGAGGGGGGAGAAAATTCCAGGCATGGAAGAAGCAAAGGGAAAATGCCCTGAGTTGAAAGATTACGGTATGTCTTATTTGTAGAAGACCAAAGAGGCCAGTGTCACTAATAATAGCGAACATTTGCCTAACACCTGCAAGTATCTGGTCATGTGCTAACTACTTTACAAAACATGTTTGATTTGATAGGGGCTATTATTATTTCCACTTTACATATGAGAATCTGAGGCAAGGACAAATTAACTGATCTGACCAAGGTCACATAGGTAAAATGTGTCTGAGGTGGAATTTGAACTCAGGTCTTCCCAATTCCAGGCTCAGCACTCTTATCAATTGCACTACCTAAATGCCTAAAACAATTTTATCTAGTTTAAGAAACAACAAGGTCTACACAGAGATATAGGTAATACACAGTCTTCACAAGCAAACAAAGACCATAGCTACTCAGGGAATGAATTATTTTGATGAGGAGGAAAAGAGAGAATCACCTATAGTGAGTAGGCAGATAGTTGCAAGGAGGACATTAATCAATCAATCAACAAGCATTATTGCTTACTAAGTCTCCATCTATGTCAGGCACTGTATTAGGTACTGAGTTTGCAAATTCAATAAAAAATGCTACAGTCTCTGCCCTAAAAGAGATTAGGTTAGATTAATTACTAGGATTTCTGTGCGAGTCATTTTTGAGTGAACCTGTTTATTTTTTAAAATTTATTTATTTTTAGTTTTCAACATTCATTTCCACAAGATTTTGAGTTCCATATTTTTTTCCCATCTTTCCCTTCCCCCACCTCAAAACACCATGCATTCTGATTACCCCTTCCCTTAATCAGCTCTCACTTCTAACACACAATTCCCCTTATCCCCATCTTCTCTCTTTTCTTGTAGGGCAAGATAACTCTCTATACCCAATTACTTGTATTTCTTATTTCCCAGTTGCATGCAAAAACAATTCTCAACATTTGTTCCTAGAACTTTGAGTTTGGACTTCTCTCCCTTCCTCCCTCCCCATCCATCCTCACTGAGAAGGCAAAAAATTCTGTATAGACTATATATGTGTAGTTTTGCAAAAGACTTCTAAAATAGTGATGATGTGAAAGACTAACTATATTTCCCTCCATCCTATCCTGCCCCCCATTTCTTCTGTCTTCACTTTTGACCTAGTCCCTCCCTTAAAGTGTTTACTTAAAATTACTTACTCCTCCCATTTTCCCTCCCTTCTATCTCCCCCCACCCCACTTATCCCTTTCTCTCCTACTTTCCTGAAGTGTAAGATAGATTTTCATGCCAAATTGAGTGTGCATGTTATTCCCTCCTTAAGCCAAATGTGATGACAGTAAACTTCACTTTTTCCCTCTCACTTTCCCACTTTCCCCCTCTATTGAAAAAGCTTTTTTTTTGCCTCTTTAATGAGAGATAATTTGCCCCATTCCATTTTTCCCTTTCTCCTTCCAATATATAATAATAAATAATAAATGCACTCTCACCCCTTGATTTTATTTTTTTAGATATCCTTTCCTATTCAACTCACCCTGTGCCTGTGTGTGTGTGTGTGTGTGTGTGTGTGTGTGTGTGTGTGTGGTCCCTCCAACTATCTGGATACTGAGAAAAGTTTCAAGAGTTACAAATATTATCTTTCCATGTAGAAATGTAAACAGTTCAGTAAGTTCCTTATGGTTTATTTTTTCTGTTTACATTTTCATGCTTCTCTTGATTCTTGTGTTTGAAAGTCAGATTTTCTATTCAGCTCAGTTCTTTTCATCAGGAATGCTTGAAAGTCCTCTATTGCAGTTTTCCCCCTTAAAGTATTATACTCAGTTTTGCTGGGTAGGTGATTCTTTGTTCTAATCCTGTCTCCTTTGACCTCTGGGATATCACATTTCAAGCCCTTTGATTCCTTAATGTTGAAGCTGCTAGATCTTGCGTTATCCTGATTGTATTTCCACAATACTCAAATTGCTTCTTTCTGGCTACTTGCAATATTTTTTCATTGACCTGGGAACTCTGGAATTTGGCTATAATTTTCCTAGGAGTTTTTCTTTTTGGGTCTCTTTCAGGAGGTAATTGGTGGATTCCTTCAATATTTATTTTGCCTTCTGGTTCTAGAATGTCAGGGCAGTTTTGAGAATTTGAAACAGAAGATAGGGAGGAAATGATACATCTAGCTGCCCCCAATAAGTTCAGATCAAGGTCTGATAAACTACATCACACTGTACTAAAAAAACAAAACAAAACAAAAAAACTAGCAGGTATAATTTTTGAGCTGCCATGAATAATAACTAACATTTATATAGCATCTTAGGGAGGGCATCATGACATTGACAAGTGCACAGATAAGTGAAAAGTTAATACAAGATAGGAAATGATGACAGCAAAAGTAGTCTAGATAGGTATGAAGAGAGAGAAGACATTTTCAGTGGTTGACTGAGGAAGATTTCAGCAAGGAAGTAACATGAGTACTGAGCCTTGTGGCAAGATCATAATTTTGAAAGGTGGAGACAGAATGAACTTTATTCCAGCTAGTATTCCAGTATGGATGGGATTCTTATGAATGAGTTGAATGAAATAAAGCTGGAAAGATAGGAGCCAATATCAGGCTAATTAGTCTGTAACTTATTTGAGGAGGAGGGGGAAGGGAATGGAGAAGACTGGGGTAGGTGGAAAAGATTGGTCTAGTAGACATAATGTACCAGCTATCAGTCTAATATTTTTCAAGCTACCAGGCTATCCTTATGGAAAAAATGGAGAGATGTGGACTATAATGGTATAATTACATAGATATTTAACTGGTTGAATTACAGGACCAAAAGAACAACTTAAAGCAAAATCTGTACGTAGTTCAGTCTCCTAGGTATACACTCTTGGTCCTGAGCTATTCAACATTCTAATTGATAGTTTGCCTGCAGATATACTTGTCAAATTTGTAAAGACACAAAATTGGGGGAGCTAACACATTGGAAAACAAGTGTGAGGATCCAGAAAAGTCTTGATTGGACAGAATCAAAGACTGAGTCAGTTTAATAGGAATAAATGTAAAATCTCTAAGGCTCATGTATTTAGAATTGGAAAGGACTTTACAGGACATACAGTCTAACCCTCTTATTTTGAAGAACCAGAAGTAATAAATGATTTTCCCAAGATTATAGATGTAGAAAGCGGTGGAGTTAGGCTTGGCATCCAGGTGCCCTGAAGTTAAATGAATACTCTTGACAATGCATCAGACTATCTCACAAATTCTGTTCTTCTGTGTAAACAAAATTTTTTAAATACAGAATGAATGAAGCATGGCTGTTCAACAGTACCTGAGAACAAGATCTGGAAATTTCGATAGACTTTAAGAGCTATGTGATTCAACAATGCGGTACTGCAAACCAAAACCTTATTGCCATCCAAGCCTATTTGGGGCAGACCTATATGGAGTTCTGTGTCCAATTCTGGACACCTTATTTTATGAGACACATTTACAAGCTGGGAGATATCCTCAGGTGGGTGACCAGGATGATAATTAAGTGAGATAGGCAAGTGCTCAATACATGGAGTAGTCAAAAGAACTGAATGTATTTAGCCCGGAGAAGGGAAGACAAAGACAGAGGGAGACACGATGACTGACTGAACGAATAGAAAAAAAAATGTTAAGTGCTTACTTACGTAAAGAAGAGAGCCACTAGTCTTATAAAATGAGCAGTCTACTGGAGAGCATAGTCTGTCTTTTTTAAAGGCAATGGACATGTTGATTTAATTAGAATTTTCAAAGAAAGAGATGTAGAAAAAAAAGATGAGGAGGGCACATGTGGAAAGAGAGAGGAAAATGACTGGGTTGAAGATGAAGTTGTGTGGCATTTGAAGAACTGTGTTAGACTTGCTCTTTTTGCAACCACAAGGCAGAACTAGGATTAAAGGGTAAAAATAGCATAGAGGCAGTCTTGGGCATAGTGTAAGAAAATAACTTGCTGAACAAAAATGAAATAAACAACCTTAGGTGGTTCTGGGTTCCCTTATAATTCTGATCACAAAGCAGAGTGTAGATCACAAAGTGAATGTCAACATCAGTGTCAGTGATGTTATTAGAAAGTATTTCTGATCAAAATAGGTAGGCCTAGATAAACTTTGATAGCTCATCCAAATTTTATATTGTGTGATTGTGAATCTTCAGAAATGGCTTCTTTACTTGTTGGCTTTTGATGGAAGGTAGAGCTTTGGATTCTACCTGAAAAAGATAATATTTGACATGTATAACTTCAAAAAAATTGTATTACTGAAATTGCAAAAATTATTTGTAAATTTAAATGACCAACTTGACTTTGTCCTTAGATTTCCACAGTTATTCAGTGCATCTGCTTAAAGAATTAATACGTCAGTACTCCATGGGATTCTACAACAACTTTCAACAGATTCTTCAAAATATTGATAGGCAAAGTGCATTAAAATTGTATTGTCATAAGATAAAAGCATGAGTTACCATGGAATGGGCATTGAATCTTATGAAAATGATAAAGCACAGGGTTGACTAGAATGATTTAAAGAACGACAGGAAATACGTGTTAAGACATTAGTAAATTGGATGGAGAGTATCATATAATGAGCAATTCCTTCCACCTGCCACTAAAACCCAATGACAACTTGTGAAAATGAGCAGAGCTGTAAGAAGGGGTGTTACTATACCTTAGAGGAGAGGCAATTAACACACTCTCTAAAACATTCTTCTTCCGTGCTGGACTGCATGATGCAGCTATATAAATAGTGGCCCAAATATATTATTACTAGATTTTCCTTGATACAAGAAAAGTTAGAAGGGGTACCTCTGAAATACTCTTTGGATACAAATTATTCTAATAAAGGAACATTAAATATTAAACTGTCTCTTGGTTGATAAAACATATTACTTATGTAATTAGCCTTTAGTAATGTCTTCCCTCAATGATGCATCATTATTGTAAGAGGTTATTTGGGGTCGAAAGTTTTGATAGCAAAGCATAGACTCTGGCAATCCCAAACCATGGTGATGTGACTGTAGTTATGGTTCTCAAAGGGCATCAGGGCAAAAGTGACCTGCCCAATTTGGAGAGGCTCTCTACCAGAGGGATGATATTTTTGTCCTATATAATAAGACTGTACATTAAAGGTAATGCAGAGTATCAATATGTTTTGGTTGAAGGTATACATATATTGAAGAGATCATAGATCTTTAAATGAACTAAAGACATAAAAAGTCAGTGATGACTAATTTGTTGGAAGTAGGAAATGTAAGACTGTATAGAAGTAGTGATAGAAAGACATAGTGGAAAATTGCATACAATGAAAATATACTGAAGGTTATGATTTGTGCCACTGGAAGGAATTAGGTGTCTAAATATGTTACAGAGTAGCATATGGGACACAATGGTGAATGCTGAATCATGGGAACCTGAGGTCAATTTTTGCCTAATTTTCTAGCTGTGAGATTTTTGGGCAAATCATTGAAGTTCACTAAATGTTAGTTTCTTTATCTACAAAATGAAAATGATTATAGCGCCTACTTCAGAGGGTTGTTGCAATAATCAAATGAAACAATATATATAAAGAACTTTGCCAATCTTGAAGTAGTATATAAATGCTAGCAGTTGTTGTTAGTGTTATTAGTATTAGTAGCACTGATAGTTGCAATAGTTGTAGTGATAGATTAATGAATTCCAGAATTATATTTTTTTATTTATGTAATTTATTCATTCACCTTTTTATTTTAGTTCATTTATCTCTCCCACTATTCTCTTCTATCATGTGGGAAATTTTAAAAACAATAAAAAAGAAAGCCCTAAATACATAACTACATAGACTGGCAAAAAAAAATTCCCTCATTGACCATGCTTGAAGTACATTTTTTATAATCAATAATTGATATCATAGAAATAAAAGTAAATTACAGTCTGGAATCAAATAGCAATACCTAAATGGTATCACGGGCATTTTAATTGAATTTTTAAAAATTTTTCAAGTGTCATGTGTTATTTACTTAGATTTCTATTTTTTTTAATCATCCTGTCAAAGTCAATTTATAAGCACACCCTCTAAGTGTATTGCTCCTAAGTATCCTAATAGAGATAGTTCTTAAGGGTTGCCCTAAACTTAAGAGTTAGAAGTATTATCTTCCCACTGTAGAGATATAAACATGAATTGAATATCATGTTTATTTGTTTTTCCTGTTTACCTTTTTATGCTTCTCCTGAGACTTGTATTTGAAGATCAAATTTCCCATTCAGCTCTGGTCTTTTATCAGGAAAGTTGTGAAAATGCCCTATTTGACTGAATTTCCATCTTTTCCCCTGGGAGGTTATGCTCAGTTTTAATGGGCAGTTGATTCTTGGTTGTATTCTAAGCTCCTTTGCCTTATGGGATGTCATATTCTTCCTCTGATCCTTTGATGTAGAAGCTGTCAAGTCCTTTGTAATCCTGACTTTGGCCCCTTGCTATTTGAATTGTTTCTTTCTGGCTGCTTGTAGTTCCTCCTTGACCTGATAATTCTGGAATTTGGCTGCAATATTCCTTGGAATTATGATTTTGCTGTTTCTTTCAGGAGGTGATCAGTGAATTTTTTCCAATGAGTATTTTACCCTCTGGTTCTAGGATATGAGGGCAGTTTTCCTTGATAATTTCTTGAATGATGCTATCCAGACTTTTTTTTTTTTAACCATGGCTTTCAGGTAGTGCAATAACTTTTAAATGGTTTCTTCTAGACCTATTTTCCAAGTCAGTTGTTTTTCCAATGATGTATTTTATATTTTCTTTTATGTATTCATTCTTTTGATTTTATTGGACTGATTCTTGATGTCTCATATAGTCATTGCCTTCCACTTCCCCAATTACCATTTTCAAGAAACTATTTTCTTTGGTTAGCTTTTGTACCTCCTTTTCAATTTGGCCAATTCTATTTATAAGAAAATTTTTTTTTGAAGTTCCCACATGGTAGAGGTGAATAGTGGAAGAGATAGACAAGGTAAAATAATTAATGAATGAATGACATAAATCAAAAAGAAAATGTACTTCTGGAATCCATTATTCTATCACTACTACTCTGGCAACTATTGCTAGAATATACAATTAAGTATGGATATATTTCTCTATAGGTGTAGCTATATACATACACATATCCATATATGTATGTGTTTATGTGTGTGTGTGTATGTGTACACATATGCTTTCCCAAACAAATTCTATTCCTGAAAGAGCTTTTTCACTGACCTTTGAAGCTGTCTTTGGCATTTGTGGGTTGAGAAATCTAGGAACCGCAACTGCTACCCATGATTCCTTGCCCTGGAGCCCCCTCCAGTCCTGTCCCTGTGTGGCCAAGGCTGGGCTGTGCTCTGCTCTTATCGAGGTGTGATAGACCTTTCCTGTTGGTCTTCTATGCTGTCTTGGGCTGGAAATCTCTTTCACTCTGTCATTACATGGCTTCTGCTACTCTAGGATTTGTTTAGAGTCATTTTTACAGGTATTTTATGGGCCATGCGGGAGAGAGTTAGAGCAGGTCCATCCTTCTACTCTGCCATCTTGGCTCCTGTTCCAACCATTCTTAAGAGCAATTTGGAACTTGCTAAAAGGGCTATAAAAATATTCATACCCTTTGGTCCAGCAAGACCTCTTCTAAAGCTGTATCCCAAAGAGATCATAAAATGGGAAAAGGACCCACATATGCAAAAATATTTTCAGAAGCTCTTTTTGTGGTGGCCAAGAACCGGAAATGGAGGGAATGCCCAGCAGTTGTGGAATGACTGAACAATTTGTGTTAAGTGAATGTAATGGAATACTATTTTACTATAACAAAGGATGAACAGGTAGACTTCAGAAAATCCTGGAAACACTTATATGTGTTGATACTGAGTGAAATGAGCAGAACCAGGAGAACATAATACACAGTAACAGGCACAGTGTGGGAGGATTGATTTTGATAGACTTAGCCCTTCACAGCAGTACAAGCACCCAAAACATTTCCAAAGTACTCCTGATGCAAAATGCCATCCATATCCAGTAAAAGAGCTATGGAGTTAGAACATAGAATGAAGCAGACTCTTTTCTCTTTTGTTGTGTTTTGTTTTACTTATACCTTCTCCCATTTGTTTGCTTCTTCTTTGCAATATGAATGATGCCACAATGTGGTGAGTAGTAATGCATGTGAAGAGCCCATATAAATTTGCATGTTGTCTTGAGGAGGGAAAGGTAGAAAATGTAAAACTTATGAAAGTGATTGTTAAAAATTGAAAACAAATAATTTTGGGATAAAAAACAATCAACATAGCTATAAATAAAAAAATAAAATAAAAGACTTTGAAGGCCAAATAGAATTTTTTATTTGCTTCTGGAAATGATAGTGAGCCAGCGGTGTTTAAGAAAAGGGGTTACATAGTCAGATCTGAACTTTAGGTAAATCACTTTCACAGTTGAATATAGAGTAGGGCTTTTGTTTTTTATTTTGAAATTTTTTGCCTAGTTTATTTATGCTCTGATAAAAAATTATCTTCATGGATAAACATTATCCATAGTGTCTTTTATTCCTTCTTTTTTGTCAACACTGACATTTGCCTTTGCAGTACTCCTGACTTTCTCCATTCTGTCCTTTGTTCTTTTTGCTGCAGTCTTGATGTGTTTTTCTTCTCATACAGGCCATGCCTTACAAGTCTGGACTTTGGGTCATTTTTCTGTCTGTAGTCAAGGGAATCATAATCATGCCAAAGTCTGCTGTTTTACCACCATCAAAATGGGTTGTGAATCCAGAGACAAAAATGGAGTTTCATGCTGTCTTGTGACGTCTTTGCCAGTTGTCCTTGAATCTCAGTCTTGGGCACTGTGGCCTTTCCAGGATGAAGGATATCTATAATCATCAGTTTATGCTGAATTAGCCTGTTTTTCCTGAACTTTCTGGTTCTGATGGTTACAGTGGTATTCATGGGGGCTCCCAGCTCCTTCAGCAGCAGGAGAGAGAAAGTGAGATCAGAGTCTCTTAAAGTTTTTCCACTCTCTACCTCTTTTTGCATTTGTGTAGCAATTTGTGTTGCATGACCCTGAGGGCAGGCACAGTGCAAGTTGTGCATGCTTTATGTTCAGAATCAAAGTTTAACTGAAATTGCAAAATGAAACAGTGCCAGAAACTCCTGGGATTCATTATGCATTTGATCTTAATTAATTTTTTGTCATTACATGTTCAGAATTTTTCCTAACCCCATAGTGACCCACAGTTTAAGAAGTTCTACACAAGAGGGAGAGACTTGAGGCAGAGAGAACAACTAGTAGATTATTGCCATAGTTCAAGTATGAGGTGTTGAGAGACTGCATCAGGATAGTGGCATTATCATTGACAAGGGGAGAGTTTAATTGACAGGCATTTCAAACAGATTGGATATGAGGTAGGAATGGTAAAAGTGAGAAGTTAAGGATGAAACCTAGATTGCAAGCCTGAGTGACTAGAAAGCTGGTCATACCCTCAATACTAAGAGAGAAGTAAGGATGAGGTAAGAATGTTTAAATGCAAAAATAATAGAGTTAAATTTTGGACAAGTTGAGAGTATAGTGTCTGTGGGACATCCAGTTTTAGATGTCTAATAAGCAGGTAGAGATATGAGACTGGAGGTCAGCAGAGAGGTTAAGGCTAAATAAATATATTTGAAAATCACTAGCACAAAGATTTTTAATACTATTTTTTTTCCGAATTACATTTCAAAGAAAATTTTAATATATCTAGAGAATCCTAGAGAATCAATTTTGGCAGAGTTGCCAATTACAAAATAAATCCTCATGAATCATCAGCATTTCTATATATTACTAACAAAGCCCAACAGTAAGAGATAGAGAAATCCCATTTAAAGTGATGATAGACACTAAAAAATATTTGGGAGTCTTAACTGCCAAAACAAATCCAGGGACTATATGAACGCAATTACAAAACACCTTTTGCACAAATAAAGTCAGATCTAAGTAAGTGGAAAAACATCAGTGACTTATGGGTGAGATGAGCTAATATTTTTTATTATATTAATAATTCTATTAAGAATAAGACTATTCTACCTAAATTAATTTACTTATTCAGTGCCATACCAGTCAAACTACCAGAAAATTATTTTCTAGAGCTAGAAAACATAATATCAGAATTCATCTGGAAGAACAAAAGTTCCAAAATATCAAGAGAATTAATGAAAAGAAATACTAGGAAAGGTGTCCTAGGCATACCATATCTCAAATAGTATTATAAAGCAGCGATCATTAAAACCACTTAACTGGCTAAGAAATACAGGGATAGATCAGTGAAGTAGAATAGATGCTCAAGACACAGTAGTCTACTGTTTGATAAACCCAAGGACCCCAGCTTTTGGGATAAGAACTCACTGTTTGACAAAAATTGCTAAGAAAACTAGAAAATAGTGTGGCAGAAACTTAGCATAGATCAAAAACCTGACACCATACACAAGAATAAAGTTCAAATGGGTACATAATCTAGGTATAAAGATTGATACTGTAAATAAATTGGGGTAGCAAGGGATAGTGTATTTGTCAGATTTATGGAGAATGGAGAAATATATCACCAAACAAGAGATAGAGAACATTACAAAGAGCAAAATTGATAATTTTGTTTACGTTAAATTGAAAAGTTTTTGTGCAAACCAACCCAATGCAACCAAGATTAGGAGGGAAGCAGAAAACTGGGGAAAAATTTTTACAGCTAGTGTCTGTAATAAAGGCATCATTTCTAAAATATATAGGGAACTGAGTCAAATTTACAAGAATACAAGTCATTCCCCAATTGATAAATGGTCAAAGTATATGAATAGGCAGTTTTCAGAAGAAGTAATTAAAGCTATTTAAAGTCTTATAAAAAAAGTTCTAAATCACTGTTAATTATAGAGATGTGAATCAAAACAACTGCGAGGTTCTACATCACACATATCAGATTGCTTAACATGACAAAACAGGAAGATGATAAACGTTGGAGAAGATGTGGGAGAATCAGAACACTTAATCATTGTTGGTGCAGCCGTGAACTGATCCAGTCATTCTGGAGAGCAATTTAGAGCTATGACCAAAGGACTGACATATGCTCATAGAATCATTAGCTTCCACTTGCCCTATTCTCACTTTTAAGGAGTTGTTTTCATCAGTTAGCTTTTATATTTTCTTTTCTGTTTGGTCATCTGTAATTCTTTTTAAGGCATTGTTTTCTTCAGTGCATTTTTGTATCTCCTTTTTTATTTGGCCAATTCTACTTTTTGATCAGTTGTTTTCTTCTTCTAAACTGTTCACTCTTTTTTTCTTTCATAATTTTCTTGCATCATTCTCATTTCTTTTCCCAATTTTCTTCTCTCTTTCTCATTTGATTTTTATGCTTCTTTTTGTGCTCTTTCATAAGTTCTTTCTGGACTTGTGACTAATTCCTGTTTTTCTTTGGGGTTTTTCCCATAGATGTTTTGTTATTGTTTCCTCTTTTGATTTTGTATCTTGATCTTCCCTATCTCCATAATAACTAGCTATGGTCAGATTCTTTTTTTGTTGCTATTTTGGTCATCACTTTTGTTTTTTTCCTTTTCTTTTAAATTTTATCTCTGCTCTCAGATTGGAAGAGGCACTGTCTAATGTTTCTTGTACCAGTAGTTACAGGCCCTGACTTTTTGCCTAGTGCTGCACTGATGTTGCCTGGAGGCCCACAGCAGACCCTAATATTTGGTGCTGTGCCAAGAGGGTCAGGTGGGAAGTAGCTGGTACTGCTAGAGGCTGTAGGGATCTGGTAGCTTACTTGGTGGTGAGCCAGGGTCCTAGTGGTGGTATGTGGCATGCCCTGAGGCCTATTGTGTTTCTGTGATGCTACACTGAAGCATGTGGTGGTCTGGCCACTTAGTGTTGTCTCTTTGCCCAGGGCTGTGCTGTTGATTCTCAAAGATGGAGTCTCATCATTCCCCTAGCTATACTGAGGTACATGTGTGTGTGTGGGGGGGGGCGGTTCTGTTGCTGGTATTTGTCTGCTCCACCACACTGGGCCTCAAGATCTCTTGCTGGTTTGCTGAGTTGGTGCTTGCTGCTGGCTTTCTGAGACTCTGTCATGGGCTGCATTTCCTTTTTGTCTAAGTGAGGTAGACCTTTCTTGAGGATCTTCCAACTTTCTTGGGCTAAAATATTGTTTCACCCTATCTTTTTGCTGGTTCTGCTGTTATAGTACTTGATTTTGGATGCTACTTTATGATTGTTTGGAGGTGAATATGTGAGAGTTACGGCAATTTACTGATTGCCTCTCATTTGATTTTTAAATCCTTTTTAAGTTCTTCCAAGAAGTCATTTTTTGCTTGTGAGTCTGTGAAAGTATGTCCAGTAGGATAATATGGTAATTTGTAAAAACTGAGAAAAAAATTAGTTATGAGAACACTATTTATGAACTTGAAGAGAAAAATTCAGTAATACAAAACCCACCTACAAAGATTTGATGAATGTAGGTAATGAAGAGGTGAAACCATCACTTAAGTGTAGGTAAGTACATATGTTAATGGCAGTTGTTTAGACCAAAAAGTCTTTTTTTAGGATAAGAGCAACCTGAGAAAGGGAGGAAGTGACCAGGGAGAAATTAAATGAGCATGCAGGAAAAAGAAAAGTCATAGATAAAGGATACAGAGGATAATACTCTCAAATATATAGTCATTAACTTTAACAAGGAATATGTTAGCATGCTGCTAGAAGGAGGATGATAGAGTAATGAAGATTAGATGTTTAGAGGAATGAAGGAGGGGAACTGGGGGACTTCTTATTGAATGACATCAATTTTCTGAGTGATGTGGGAGGCTATGGCATCGACAATAAGGGCTAGAGTGGAAATAGGGTTGGGAATGAAAGGTTGGAAACCGTCATGGGTAAAAATGAAGTCAATAAGAGTAAAGTGGAATTATTAGAAAACACTGAAGCCTAAGCTGAAGTTGCATACCAGGACTTTTAAGGGACAGCAAAGTTTCACAAAGTTTACTAAAATGAGACTGAAAAAAAAAGCTGAAAGAAAAAATAGTCACGTATTTTCTTGGGATCCTGTTGTTACATTTGCTTCAGTTAAACCGTTTATGGTTGAGAGACAAAAAGAGTGCTGAGTGTTAAAAACACAGCAAGGTCACAGATATGCTGTCAGTGTAGAGTGTCTTCCAGTTGCTTCTTTTTTGCTGATATGCAATAAGCAATAATTGATCTCAAGGATGAATCTTCCTTTTTTTTATTCTGCTTTTTTCTAAGTAAAAATTTCTAATGGCAAGCAAAATGCCATAACCATGTTATCTTTCCTTTATTCCTATAATTATAGCATTGAAAAATGATTGGTAGTTCTCATTATTGCTTTTTCCCTGTATTACTGTTTCTACCTAACAGTAAAATGAGGGCCATGATCCTCTCCTGCATATACCATAAATTCTCTATGGTTCAACAGCTAGAATTACAGCTTTGATAATAATGGTCATAGGACAGAGAAACTTGGCATGCAATGATCATATAGGATGATTCAATTAGAAAAAAAAAAGCTTATCTGCCCACCAAGAGCCGAGGAGTACAGAATCTGGAATCAGACTACCCAAGTTCAAAACCCAGTTTTGCTGTGTATAATATCTTGGGTAGGTCACTTAATTTCTCAGGTTTTCTTATCTGTAAAATGAATGTGTTGGACTATTCATCTTCCAAGATCTCTTCAAGTTAGAAATCTATGATCTAATGATTATAAAGCAGAGAACACAACCTCTACATCCATTAGCCAAAATTCAGAATATAAGATTCTTTGAGGTCTACAAGGCTAGACTGTCGCACCCCGATCTCTTCATTTTGCTTTCCATACCTACATAGTTATTCTATCAGCAACAGCATCTTCAAGTATGAAACACTAAGATGAATGGGAACAGTGAGAGACACTGACATGAAACCTAAGTCAGGTTTCTACCTGATAGAGATCAGTGTCTGCTGTCCCAAGGATAATGGTGTTTTCCAAGATGCCTGCTACATGAGAAAGTGTCACTACTGTCTCTGGATTTTTTAGCTATACTGACAGTAGTAGTTAAAAAAAAAAAGGATGAGTATGTCCAATATCTCACTCAAGTCCTTTTGCACAAAAAAGATATATAGATAAATGAATGATAGGTCTGTCAAAACCGAGAGCAGAAAATGGTTCTTACCTTCCCAAAGTACACGTGGTATGATTTAGTTCAGTAGAATACTTTTTTGTTCAATACTGATAGCAGGAAAAATAGCATTTTTTGCAATTTAGCGAGTATTTTGTACAAGTTATTTCATCCTCAGAACTCTGTAAAATACTCAGAGAAAGTGGTGTTATGCACTTTAAAGAACATTGGATTGACATAGGATTTGTAATAATAATTGAGCTTTGCCACCTATGTGACTTTGAACAAATTGCTTAACTTCTTTTCGCCTCCTTTTATTTATCTTTGAAATGAGGAGATTTAATGAGGTGACTGACTTTCAAGGTCTCTCACAGCACTATTATTTTCATTTTACAAAAACAAGCAAACAAACCTGAAACTCAAAAAAATAAAATGACTTGCCAAAAGCTACTGAACAAATAAGTGGCAGGACCTTGAGTCCAGATCCTGTAGCAACTCTTTCCATTCTACCATAAGTGCCTCTTAATATATGACTTTGTAGATGTTCTTCTCATTTAATGTATATTTCAGCTCCCCATTTGGTATAAATTTTTTAAGTCCAGGGACCACATCTTTTATGTACTCCAAATTCAAATTGTTTGTACAAGACTTCATGTATTTGAGATTCCTAAATAACAGTTTTTGACCATACCTTGCAAACATCTGATAGAAGGTTGCCTTAAGTGTTTTGTAATACCTCTTAATTGAAATGAGGAATAAAGACAGATATGTGTACATTATGTGAGACCTAAATAGTACAGATTGTAAAGAGTTCACAAGATAAATCAGTGACACTTGTTAATTATTTCCCTAAAACATTGAGTGAATTCCCTTTTCTTCTGTATCTCTGTAGACCTGAATATTTTTGTAATACAAGCAGTCATTTTTCTATAGGATGTGGTAAGGGTAAAGGACTAGATTGTCAGGCAATGACTTTAAAAGAAATGGATACTTTTTCTATTCTAGCAATGCTGTACTCTAACGTAAAATCAAACTAGGAGAATTTTGAGTGAGAGGAAAACAAAGCCAATTATTGTACATCATTTGGCTCAGATAATGTGTCAGAAAATTAATAGTTCTGACACCTTTTATAAAGTATGAAGGAAGGATAAATAACTGCATTTATAACATTTGTTATGTTTGAGCTTATCCATCACCAGAAAGCATTAGAACCTTGTCATCTTGAGAAAATCTCAAGTGTCACTTAAGTAATATTTTGTTTCTTTTTCTTGATTTTTTTTCTTATATTGAAATCTAGCTTCTGTATTCTAAAAAAAAGTGTGTCCCCTTTCCATGAACATTTGTTTTGAGTTATATTGTGATGGAGGCAGTATTTGAGTTTTGAAATCCTGTAATTATAATACTGTTACATTTACTGGCATCATTTTCCACCATCATTTTCCACTTTCCCATAATATTTAATTCTAAAATATGTATATATTTTAGTCAAGGAAAAGCAAGGGATGTAATGTCATCACAATGCCAAAAGTTACAAAAATAGTTGAAAAAGTAAAGGGAATATGAGATTTGCATTATGGGGTGAGTTTATATTAGGGAAATAAATTATTAAAATCTTCTCTCTAGTGGTTCTGAGATAGTGTGTCCAAAATATGACGCAGCCCAAATACCCTTAATGTCTAAACATTCATATAATCTCCCTAGGACAGCGTATGAGAAAGAGGGATATATTGGGCATTATGAAGTATCCATACTACTACCTCTTGTAATTAGCAGGTACCTCTGATTCAGAGCTTTACGGTGACTTATTGATTAGTTTTTAAATGCTCATAACTTATCTTTAATAAAGAATAATATGCTTTGTTGAGAAATTATCTCTCAATTTTAATGGTAATATATGTTGGTGAGTTGAATTTTGGCTTCACCTCCATTGTCATCCTCTGAGTCCTGTGAATTTGTTACTTTTTGTTTTCATATTCTATAGAAAAGTTCTTATTTGATTTTCAGAAATATAATAGTATGATTCTTTTCTTACTTGCAATTTTCAAGATTCCCTCTAATTATATACTTATGTCATTGTTTTATGTTCCAATGTATGCCTCTTGCCTGCTGCCATTTTTAAAAATTTAAGTAATTGCATGGATTGAATTTTTTTTTATTTTCTCTATTTCTTCAACTAGAGCAAAATTACATAAATTATATCCTTCATGAAATCTATTAGATTATTTATATTTCCTACAAATATACATATGTATGTGTGTATGGTTTTTATTTTTTGAGATTTTAATCTTGAGCCCAGGATTGATCTTCATAGAAGCTTTAATCAGCTATATTTTTCTGACCTGAACCAGTTCCTCTCAACCTCAGTATACTAGTAATCCTAGGCTTGCCAGGGCTGTCTTATTGTTTCTTGATTTAGTATGGATACTCAACAGTTGTTAGCCCACTCACACCTTAAAACTGTTAAACTCAAGAGATCCACCAGCTTCATTTTCTCTAGGGGAAGGCATTGCAGGCTTGTACTATCATCCTTGTCTCCACAAATATTTCTGAGTTACTGAATTTCATCATCATCATCATCATCATTTGCTCTGTAATAACTAAATTGCACTAAGTTCTTGATTTCTTCTATTTTTGTTCATTTCAGTTATTCTTTAAATTCCTTCAATGATCTGATTATCCACTGTGTTGTGTCTCAAGAAAATTATAACTTTTTTGTGTTACTATTGCTCTTCAGTTTTTTTCCTAACATCTTTTCTTGCCCCCTTTCTCCACCATATTATGATTTTTTCAGTGTATCAGAACTCCCATGTGTTCTCTTCAATTTTCCTTTTGATGATTTCTAATATTTTTCCTTCTTTTTGGCATCATTTTGCTGTTTCTGAGAGGGCTGTTTGGAAGGCAGTTTTTCTTGTGAACTGTAACTCAACTATCTTCTCAAATTGTTCTCTTCTGGATATTTCTTTCATAAAACATTCTTATTGCATTCCAACTAGCATGTTCCTTCCTTTTTGTCCTGGGGTGAGGTAGAATTTATTCATTTAAGTTAGAATTAATTTTAGGAATTTTATAAGCCTCTTTTAAACAAGACACCCACTGTTTTTCATCAGCTTAATGCAAGGAAAAAAAAGGAATCTTACCTAAAAAATTAAATAGAGAAATCTCAGAAAAGATAGCTCTATACCCAATGTACTAACTAAATAATAGAGTAGAAGTAACACATTAATTTCACCTGACTTTATGATCATCAAAGCCATAAATCTGGCACTCAGAAAACCATATCCTTCCTTAAATGACATAAAAAGATTATCTCCATTCATCATTTTTAGTGAAAATCCAGTATGCTAATGTATAGTACATAACCTAAGACCATTTATTAATTATTCATCTATTTTATGAAAGTTTAATTGTAAGAAGTATGAAAAATTATACAATAAGTTGAATGAGTATCTTTTTGGTATTAGATTTGCAGAAATATTTTTGTTAGTGGAGAGGGTCATTTATTAATGATGAGTCTAAGCAATTCGATGAGTTCCCTAATCAACTAGATGTAATTACATGGCATGGTCTTTCATTTTTAGGTATCTGAAGAATACTCCCTTCCTCCCACTCAGAAACATAGGCATGTCCCCTGGTACCTTGATGATGGGACGCAACAAAATCAAGATATTTGCTAGACTAAAGCTTGGGAAGGTTGACTCTTGTTAATACCCTCCCCTAAACACATAGAGGTAGTCTATAAAGACAGTGAAGAGGTTAATTTACTATTTTGTTTACGCTCTCTGTCAGACTTCTCTTTTTGTCTTCAGAATACAGGCCAGAATTCTGCAAGGTAGACATATTCTGCAGGGACAAAGGATCTTTGCCACACATTTTGACTGACACAGAAGCATATGGTAACAGGAGATGCAATTGCATATGGGCTGAGATGGAGGTTCATGGACAATATTCATTAAAAGCAACTCCTTTGTGGAGGATCAGGATTTTGAATTCTCTAAGCAGTGTGATCACAGAATCTAGTCATTTTCTTAGAAAAGAGAGATTTCCTGGTTAGTACTAACTTTTAGCATTCTTTCATTCATGTCCCACAAAAGTTGCTTCTCAAGTTTGTTCAGGATTCAGACATTTTATGGTGAAGGAGGTTTCCTGTTACTATGTGCTATTTAGAGAAAGAAGAGATTTCTCCACCCCCCCCCTTTCATAAGTAGCATCTTACATGGAGAAGTTTTGGAAAAGATATTACCTTTTCATCCACCTCTAAAGCATATTTAACCTCTGAGGGCTATCTAAACCAAGAGATGGCAGGTTCTATTAGTTTTGGGAAGAAATCGTATTGGATTCTTTAAGAAAGAGGGACTTGCTGAATATCAAAGGTTTATTTCAATAGCAACCTCAAAATTAATTCCTGGGGGAACCAGATCAGCTATTTTAGCTCTATATATTTCTAAGCTATGATGAGTTCTTTGTGATCTGCATTTTTATGGGATGAAATAAAAGTTGTCTTGTACCTGATGTGTATTTAAGTGGTTTTATGGACGCAGAGGACTCTAATCCTAATATCCAAGCTTAGGGAAATCTAAATATGAACTATATGATTATACAAGGAAATCTTGAAACAACTCCAGGTGGGGACAATAATCCAAAAGGAGAAACTGATTCTGTTTGGGATCAACCCCCAGTATTAAACCTGGTCTCAAGCCAGAGTCCTGGGATGATGGTCCTGTGTTAAATTTGTTTGTAAGTGATTTTAGGTACTATAATATTGTGTAATTCAATATGATGGCACCATGGGATGATATAAAAGCATTCTGCCTAGTAGACTTTATTAGAAAAGACTGTATTCACACTTCAGATAAGTGTTATTTCAAGTCTTATAAATTTGTTTTATTACTGTAAAATGATTTGACTTCGCAGTAAAGCCAGGCAAATTTAACAGTTGAATATGATACAGGTAGTATGTTGATACTATATCTAAGATAGTAGTTCAGTCCCTGGAAGAATCTCTGCTTTTCACCATCTGTCAGTAAGATTTGTCTTTAGTTTCTGAATAATGTTTTCCCCCCAGTAATTTCATTAGGTCACATTATGGCCAAGTAAGCAACATCAATATTGAAGCAGCTCGGTAATGTAGAAGGTAGACAGCATGAACTTAGGAAGAATTTAATTCAAATACTGCTTCAGCTAGATTATTAGCTATATGATCTAGGGAAAATTACTTGATCTTTCTCAAATGAAGATATGTAATTATAGCACGTATTTCACAGGTTTGTTAGTTTAGAAAGCAAATAAGATATCATATATAAAGCCTTAAGAGGTTATATAAATAGTAACTATAATATATTAAAATGTACTTTAAAATTATCTACTGACTAGGACAGTTAGAAACAATCCAGTTAATAAATCAATCAATAATCATTTAATAAGTATCTACTATGTGCCAGGTACTGCACTGGACTTACTTTTCTCCTCTATCACGGTTTTTCCATCCTTATTGTTAATATAACTTCTTCTTCTATACTCACTCCTCTGTGGACTTTGGTGGAACTGCTCTCTCTCTTTGTTTTCTTCGTCTGTCTGAAGATTCTCCTTCAGTCTAGTTTGCTGTATCATCAATGTCTGTTTGACTTCTAATCAAGAATACCTATGACTCTGCCCTGGGCCCTCTTTTGTTTCCCATACCTAGAATACAGTCCTTGTTCACTTCTGTATCTTTTATTCCCTAACTTCCAGCACAGCTCAATTCAAGCCTCACTTTTTTTTTCCTATTCTTCTTAACATATTATTTTTTTTAACAAAAATTCACTTTTTCCCTTTCATCTCCCTCCTCCAATTGGAAAACAAAGAAAAAAGAAAAACCTCTATCATGCACATTCGAATGAAATTGTTCATGCGTAAAAAGTGCATGTATATCTGTCTGTGCCTTAAGATTATCACTTTGTCAGGAAATGGTTAAACATGTTTCATCATGGATCCTCCAGAATCATGATAGGTCAGTGCATTGATCATAATTCTAAAGTCTTTCAAAGTTGTTAGTCTTTACAGGACTAGCACTATTGTCAAATTAGTCTCCTGGTTCTGTTCACTTCATTCTGCATCCTTTCAATAGACCTTCCCAGGTTCCTCTGAAACTGTTCCCTTGATAATGTCATATCACAATTAAATTCCATTACATTCTTATATCTTCATTCCCCTAGTTGATGGGAAGCTGCTTAATTTCCATTTCTTTGCACTCACAAAAGAAGTACTAATACAAATATTGTAACATGGATCTATTCTTCGTTTGATCTCTTTGATGTGTAAAACTAATAATTCTATTACTAGGTCAAAAGGGACCTTCAGTTTGTTAACTTTGGAGTCATAATTCCAAATTGTATTCCAGAGTAGATGAACAAGTTCACAGCTCCAATAACTGAACATTAATATATCTGTTTTCCCATAGTATTTATAGCATTTGTAATTTTGTGGATATGACACAGAATTTCAGAGTTCCTTTATTTTGCATTTCTCTAATGTAAAGTAATTTACTATATTTTATATGACTATTGATAACTTGGATTTCTTCAACTAAAAACTGTCTTTATATCCTTTGGTCATTTGTCAAATAGGGCATGGGTCATATGCTTATAAATATGAATCAGTTCCCATGTATCTTAGAAATGAGACCTTTCTTAGAAAAATTTGTTGCAACACTCCCTCCCCCTGCCACACTCATCTGCTTCCATTTTAATTTTAGCTATATTGGTTTTGTTTGTCAAACAGAACTTTTACCATGAAGTAAGACCTTTCCTGATCCCACCAGCTACTACTGCCTCACCAAAAAAACAAAAACAAAAAAAACCCTTGTAAATGTTGTTTTGCACATATTTTGCTTATACTTATTTGTTTAAATGTGATATGGTTTCCTCCAAGTATATTTTAAGTTCCTTGATAACAAGGACTATTACATTTTTGGGGTTTTTAGTAACACATGGTAGTTGTTTCATAAATAATGACTTACTGGACGGAGTCTGTCTTGAGCCAGGAATGGATTTCATAATTGAAGCTACAGATTACAGGGCTCTTCTTTTTCCTTTTTACTTACTCCTCTTCTCCCTGATATTTTCTTTGATAAAATGAAGAACAGATATTGACTGTATCTTCCTGACTTCTCAGTAGTCTGAGTATGTCTTAAGACTTGGTATTTCTAAATAGAACTTTAGGAAGTTCCAAAACTAGTTTGTATGAGTATGAGTAGAGTACATACCTTCTGTATACTCATCAGGGGGAGACCATGTCTTCTACTAGTATCCCTCTTGCTGAGTAGTTTTTCTCCTTAATAATTCTCTAGTAGAGTTTTTCCTTATTGGCACATGAAGTCCTCTCCAAAACAAGGTGCACCTATCTTTTCTCCCTTTTCGGAAAGAATTAGAATCATGAACCTACTGGTTACTTCCCATTGTTTTATCACTAACAGAAACTTTTTTTTCCAAAAACCCTACTCTACTGTTTGGTGTCACATAGATCCAATCAATGGATCCCAATGAATGAGACCAAAAAGATCCTTCTCCCTTCCTACTTAAATCTTTAATATTAATAGCTCACATTAAGGCTTAAAAAGTATATTTATCACAAAGTATCTATGAGACAGGTAGGGTAAATATTATAATTATTTTATAAATGAAGAAACTGACATCAGAGAAGCAAAGTAACATTCATAGTCTCATAGCTAGGAAGTTATCAGATCTAGGACTCAAACTCAAGTCCTCCAACTTTTAGTCCTATACTTGTACCTTTACACTAGAGGATATGGCCATCCTATCCATCATAACTTTCTCCATTGTCATTAATAAAAATAACTACCATTTACCTAGCTGTCTAACACTTCCTAAGTGTTTTATATGCCTTGTCTCATTTATTATCCTTATTTTGCAGAGGAGAATACTAACACTCAAAAGAGTTTTAAGTGATTTTTCCAGTCACATGCTTTGTAAGCATTTTAATCTTATAGTCAGAATTTGAACTTAGGTCTTACTGTCTCTAACATCAAGTTGTACCTGACATACATACATACATATACATATATGCATGTCATATATATAGGTGTGTGTGTATGTGTACAAACAGGCACAAATATACCTATAACTCATGCAGTTTCATTGTCTGTTCCCTACTGATCTTGAACACTCAATAATTGGTAACAGGTGCTCATGTAAGCTAATTTTCTCATAACCACCAGAATCCTTTGGTTTTACAGTTAGAATGGACTTTTCCTGTCACTCTTTTTCGATTGGTCTGCTTATTTTCCTTCTCATTTGTGGTTCTCACTCTTAAGTTCTTCCTAGAATTGGCATTGTTTAGGAAATATCATTGGGCCAACTTTGTGAAAGATGATGGATCACATTCTCAACAGTGCCTCATTAATTCCACGATCTATTCCAACAGTCAGCTTTTGTACCTCAGACTTAAATAGCTATAAGAAAGTTTAACTGGATACAAAAAAAAAGCAAAAAACAAAACAAAAAAAAAAAACCTGTTATGGGGTACTACAGAGGATGCAAATGTGAATCAACACTGGCCCTACATTCCAGAATCTTATAACATCATGGGATAAATCAAACCAGATATTCTAATAAAATGCAAAATGTGGTAAGTTCCATAATTCAGACACAAAGCATTATGTGAAACCAAAGGAGGGTGAGATTACATGCAATCAGTTGAGATCAAAGAAGGATACATAGAGGAGGATGCATTTGATTTGAGCCTTGAAGTATAATTAGGATTTTAACTTAGAGGTGGGAGATGGGCAGCAGGAGCAACATGTAGCAAGGAACCAAGTCATAAAAAAAACCAGGATTTATTCAGAAACCACCACCAGCAGGCACACAAGAAAAAAAGGAGAAAAAATTGCATGTAAAATAAATGTAAGACAAAAAAACACTACATATGAAAAGAGAAACAGACAAGAGGTACTTGGGAATCAACATCTTCTAGTTTCAAATCTTAGACTGATAGCATTTCCATACTTAATGGAGAAATTATACAAGTAAATATGGTAGTTTCTATTCTCTTTTAAATTATGTAGGAAAACTGCAAAGAAAATTGCATTGATTAGGTGGACTTTGTTTTCCTTTGAGGCAGTATGTACTTAAGCATTGATCCTACATGTTTTTGACAACCAGACTACAGTGCTTGCTGGAAAGAGCTGATCAGTGCTTGGAACTGCAAGAATTTGATAAAAGAAGAGAATAGGTGGGTGTAATCATGATATCCATTCAATTATGTATACATCAAACCACTCAATAAAATATCCAGATGCATGTGTATTTTATGTCAGTATTATTTGGGAAAATTAAATAACTTATTCCATCATGACAATGGAATTAAAACATTGACTTATAAACTCCTTCTCATTAGGGAACCATTCACCATGCTTCACATATAATCCTTCCCTTTCTTCAGATAAAATGTAGTTATTGTTCATGGGCAGCATTTTAATTCTACTCTTGGTTCTAGCTTACATAGATTCCATACTGAGTCTTTTGGTAAAATTCAAAAAACGAATTGATACATGCCAATTATCCTACTTGAATGTTGCTCAGCAAAATGATGACTTCTTGTTCCAAAAGTATTTCTATAAGTTTTTAGTCATTTCCTTAGCCATTGTTGTTATTTTTATCTTATTCTTGTCATATTTGTAGGGGACTTTTATACAGTTGTCCTGGAGCAAGTCACTACATGCTGTTAGTAAATATTTGTATGCCATGCTCTGTGGATTATTGCACTGTTGGACAAAATAACTGCTGTTAATAGTCAAATGAAGGTATTAAGATATAAGCTTACAGGTATTAAGGTATAATAAGATATAAGCTCTACAGGATCACTGAAAAAATTCTTAGCACAATTCTAATAACTGACAGAAAAGTGAGAATATATACTTCATTCTCTTCCCAAATATTGTTTTATCTCCTTGGCCAAGAATCCGTATTTTTACATTTCTTGTTTTTGTTTCTTTTTTGTCCTAATTAATTTAGAGATGATGATGATGATGATGGTGATGATGATGTGGTTGTAGTTGTTCTTTCCATTTAGAATGTTGTAGTTATTGTGGATATTATTTTCTATCCTTTACTGATTTTACTCTGTGTCAGGTAATGTAGATTTTTCATGCTTCTTTGTATGATCACATTCATCATTTTTTATATTATAGTAATATTCCATCATGTTCATGTGCAATATGTTTAGCCATTCTCTAACAGAAGGGCATTTATTTTATTTCTGATTCGTTTTTATCATAAAATGCATTGTTATGAATATTTTGGTGTATGTAGGAGTTTTTTTCCTACCAAAGATCTCTTTTGATAAGCCCAATAATGGATCTCTGAATCAAATGGTAAGGACATCATAGTCACAATTCTAAATTGCTTAACAAAATGCTTGTACTACTTTATATCAACAGTGTCCTACTGGGACAAACTTCCTAAAACCTCTGACATTTATTTTTCTCATCTTTTTTTTTTTACCTTTATCAATCTATAGGGTGTAAGATATTTTGATTTGTATTACTTTTATTAGTGATTAATGAATAGTTTGCAGTTCTTTCTATAAGAATTGTTAATCCCTTGAGCACTTAGTCAAACTCTACAAATCAATCTGCATGGTACTACCATTTGGTTGATACTTTCTTTTCAACATATTGTTATCTAAGTTTATGAGAGTGTCTTTTAGTTTCACTTTTTATCTTAATTTCATAGGATCGATCTAGAGGTAAGCCATCTTCATTTATATTCACCAATTATAATGAATATATTCCTGGTATAACATTTTATTTTTGCTCAGTGAATATGCCTATTCCAAAACTATTTCTGTGGAAGGGTTTTTTGTTTGTTTTTTAACCTCTTTATCTTGTGCTAAAGGAATATATTAATTCTCTTCCTTCTTTTTGGTATACAGTTGTTAATCTTTCTATAACTGCCTTGGGGTAATAAGATTAATGTTCTTTAATATTGCAAGGGTTTAGGGTAGTTTCTAAATCTGTTATGGTCCATTTTCCCATTGTGATGTACACTAGGATTAGTCTTGTGTGGGTGTTAATTGCTTTAACTGTGTTCTTTCTATTGAGTTTTGATTTCAGAATGTCACTAATTCTTTTTAAAATATACTCCCATAGATTTGTCCTTGATATCTTTATATTTGGTGTAGACTCCTGGAGGAGTCCATATTATTTGCATATGTTCCTTTTATCCAATTGGTTCAATTTTGCCTCTGGAATTAAACTGTAATGCATCTGTCTTTATCTTTCCTTGGCAAGCATTAAGAATTTTATACTTAGGGAGCCAAGATGGCGGAGTAGAAAGACTCACATATGCTAGCTCCAAACCCACAGCCCATAATTATCTATAAAAAGAACTCCCAACAAATTTTGCAACAGTAGAAACCGCCCAGCAATGGGGTGAAGGAGATTTCTGTTCCAGAGAGCCCTGAAAAACCAGCCCCAAAGGTCTGTCGCACACTGGACAGGAGTGGAGCCCAGCCCTCCTGGCTGCTTGGCACAGAGAGGAACAGGTCCAGCAGATCCGAGCAGGCTTCAGGGACGGAATCTCCAGTGGCCGCGAAGGTCCCTCCACCCACAGGCGCACAGGTTAGTGAGAGAGACGTCTGGAAAGGCTGAGAGGGGAGCAGGGTGTCTCCATGACTCCAGCCCCCCCAGGAAGCAGCGGCAGAGGCAGCAGGCGGCCAGAGGCTCCCAGAGCAGGCAGGAGTTCAGCAGGAGCTCCATTACTGAAGGTCTCTGCATAAACCTCCTGAACGAACTGAGCCTGGGAGGCGACCCTACCTCCACCTGAGCACCAGAACTTAAGTTCCCATTGAATAGAAACCAGGCCTGCTGCCAAAAGCCCTGAGGCTGGGGAGCACCATTTGAATCTCAGACCCCAAGCGCTACCTGGGCGGACCTAGGCGGGGGGGGGGGGAGGGGAGAGGAATCTCAGAAGTCAAGTAACTGGATGGGAAAATGCCCAGAAAAGGGAAAAGGAA
>CM053770.1:357631422-357658957 GCA_028658325.1 Potorous gilbertii | reverse complement strand
CAGACAGGATCAAAAGAGAGAATAGAAACAACGTGAGGCAGGATAGGATGGAGGGAAATATAGTTAGTCTTATACAACACGACTATTATGGAAGTCATTTGCAAAACTACACAGATATGGCCTATATTGAATTGCCTGCCTTCCCAAAAGGAATGGGTGGGAAGGGAGGGATGGGGAGATGCTGGAACTTAAAGTTTTAGGACCAACTGTTGAGTATTGTTCTTGCTACTAGGAAATATGAAATATAGGTAATGGGGAATAGACAGTTATCTGGCCCTACAGGACAAAAGAGAAGATGGGGTAAGGGAAGGGAGGGATGATAGAAGAGAGGGCAGATTGGTGATAAGGGTAATTAGAATGTCCAGTGTATCGGGGACGGGGAAGGGGACAAATGGGGAGAAAATTTTGGAACCCAAAATCTTGAGAAAATGAATGTAAAAAGTTAAATAAATTTATTTAAAATAAATAAATAAATAAATGTTATCAACCCTCAAAAAAAAAAGAAAGAAAGAAAGTACCTTAATTAATGTACAACCTTTGTGAAGTTGAATTGAAAGTTTGGCTAAAGAGGCAAACAGGCTAAGTGATACAAGCCAGGCTTAACAGACTAAGGGCCTCTCTGCTCTCCTGTCTCCCTATTCTTTAATTTCTTCCCCTCTCTCTGACGATGACTTCTAACTCCTTTTAAGCAAAAATTCAAATGCTACCTCCAGGAAAATGTTTCTGATCCCCTTACCTCAGGCAATAACAACATTCCCCTCAGACCTCACATAGCACTTTGTTTAATAGATCTATAAACCATTCATTATATTATATTGTGAACATGTGCATTTTTGTGTAGGTTTGGGTACATGTAGCTGGTGCCCAATAACTATAAGGTTCATGAATGTTGAGTCTGTTTCATCTAAACTTTGTATTTCCCCAATACCTCACACAGGGAACTAAACCCAGTTACCACCTAAAAAATAACATAGAAATACAGAATAATACAAGTTGGTCTCAACTTATATGTTAAACTGGATGGTACTGATAACTGCTAGGGCATGAACTTTTAAGTTTAGAAGAGTTTTAATTGATATTTTTAATTTTAAAGTTTAATTTTTAAAATGAAACAAGAAAAAAGCAAATGCACTTGAGTACTCAAAAGAGACCTCTATCAAGAAATCTGTGCACAAATAACTGTTCTTAATAAAAACACTGTAATAAGCTTGGAATGAAAGTACATAGTAGATTCAAGTTATTACCCAACATTTACCTGTCACTATTCTCTTGTGAAACAACTGGATAAAAATCTACATTTTCTATAACTCCAGGGTAACACCTAGTATTAGCTTTTAGATTTCACAATGGACTTTTGTCTTTATAGATAAAAGAAATTTTTGGTTACCATTGTAGAGATATAAAAAAAAATCCTACTGGGAGTATTTCATTCAAGTGTTGTGAGCCACTTTTTTCCTCCTTCTACCCTCATTTCTTAAAATAAAAAAAATATGGGAAAATTATGAAAATGAGTAGGAATAGAAGTGTTAAGAATACAAACATTTATGGTTTGTTGCCCTGAGACACTAGCTTGTACACATCCAATAAATTTCAGAAAATCAAACATTACAAATAGAATGTTATATGTTCTCCAGAAATGATGTAGTAGATAAAATCTAATTACAGTGAATATCATGACAAAGAAAACTTCAGTATAACACATCTGCCCCCATATCTTAGCCATAGTCCATAGTAGTAGTGGTTTCTAGATGCTAATGTAAAAGCAATGTTCTATAATTAACTGTGAAATTAGAAATGCTCTTTCTGTTTCCTATTACAATAGACTGTAGAATGGAAATACAGTGAAATCTTTTTAAAGTACATGACTATCACAAGGGGAGCAAGGTGGCCCAGTGGATAGAATGCTGAGTCTCAAGTCAGGAAGACTCTTCATGCTGAATTCAAATTTGGGCTTTCTGTGTTCAAGGCTCTAACTGGTTTTTTGTTCATTTTTAGAAATTAAGCTCTGCTCCTGGGATGCAGGGGCACCGTCCCAAGTTGCTTGTGCTGGGAGCCAGGGTCTGTTCACTTGATATCTGTGCTGGGGCTGCTGAGGTTTGTGGATTGCCCATTGCAGCATGGTGCTCTAACCTAATAGTGTCTATCGTGGCCTAAGTTCTAGGGTAGGTCATTTGCTTGCTTGGCTGGGGCTGGAGGCCTCACACTAGCTACCCTAACATCAGACCATAAGATCATGGTTGCTTGATATGTGCTGTGCCTCAGGGCCTCCCACTAGCTTGCCTGGATACCATCTACACTGGGCTCCCCTCTCCTTTAACCCAAGTGAGAGAGGTCTTTCCCGTAGTACTCCTTGGGTTGAAAAATTGTTTTATTCTATCTTTTTGTGGATTTGGTCACTCCAGAATTTATGTGTGTGATATCCTCTTTTTAAAAAAGAAATACTTATTTTTAGTTTATATCATTCAGTTTCACAGTTTCTCAGTTTTATTTTTCTGCCCCTCCCTTCCTTCCCCCCCTCCCTCAGAGAGCACACAATCTGATATAGGCTCTACATATACATTCATATTAAACATATTTTCACATTAGTAATGTTATAAAGAAGAATTATAACCAATAGAATGCACTACGAGAAAGAAGAAACAAAACAAAAAAGAGAGAACAAATCATATGCTCCAATCTATATTCAGACTTATAATTCTCTCTCTGGATGTGGATAGCACTCTCTATCATTAGTTGTTCAGAGCTAACTTAGAACTTTGATTGCTAAAAAGAGCCAAGTCTACCAAAGTCAGTCATAATACAATGTGACTGTAACTGTATACAATATTCTCCTGGTTCTGCTCATTTCACTCAGCAACAACTCATATGTCTTTCAAAGTTTTTCTGAAGTCTGACTGCTCAGCATTTCCTATAGCAAAATAGTATTCCATTGAATTCACATAGCACAACTTGTTTAGTCATTCCCCATTTGATGGGTATCACCTCAATTTCTAATACTTTGACACCACAAAAAGAACTGCTATGAATATTTTTGAACATTGGGTCCTTTTCTCATTCATATGATCTGTTTGGAATAAAGCCCTAGAGGTGCTACTACTGGGTCAAAGGTTATGCACATTTTTACAGTCCTTTGGCCATAGTTCCAAATTGCTCTCCAAAATGGCTGGATCATTTTACAACTTCATCAACAATGCAATAGTGTTCCAATATTCCCACCTCTTCTCCAGCATTCGTAATTTTCCTGTTTTGTCATATTAGCCAATCTGATAGGTATGATGTGATACCTCAGAGTTTTTTGACTTGCATTTCTAAATCAATAGTGATTTAGAAAATTTTTTCACATGACTGTAGATATCTTTAATTTCTTCATCTGAAAATTGTGGGTTCATATCCTTTGATAATTTATTAATTAGGGAATGACTTCTCTTATCAATTTGATATAATTCTCCATATATTTTAGAAACAAGACATTTTATCTTTTTCCCTCCTAATCTTGGTTGCATTGGCTTTGTTTGTACATAAACTTTTCAATTTAATCAAAATTATCAATTTTGTATTTCATCATGTTCTCTATTTCTTATTTAGTCATAAATTCTTCTATTCTCCACAAATCTGACAGGTAAACTCTTTCTTGAACTTACATTTTGCTAATAGTATCAGTCTCGATATCTTAATTGTGTACACATTTTGAATTTATTCTGGTACATGGTGTAAGATATTGCTCTATGCCCAGTTTCTGCCATACTATTTTCCAGTTTTCCCAGCAGGTTTTGTCAAAGAGTGAGTTCTTATCCCAGAAGATGGAGTCTTTGCTTTTAGCAAACATTAGCATGCAATAGTCATTGACTACTGTGTATTGTGTACCTAATCTATTCCACCGATCCACCACTCTAGTACTAAGTAGTTTTAATAACAGACTTCTTTATAACACAATTTAAGATCTGGTATGGCAAGGCCACCTTCCTTTGCATTTCTTTTCATTAATTCCCTTGATATTCTGGACCTTTTGTTCTTTCAGATGAGCTCTATTTAGTTATTTGTTCTAGCTCTATAAAATATTTTTTGGTAGTTTGATTGGTATGGCACTGAATGAGTAAATTAATTTAGGTAGAACTGTCATTTTTATTAATTAGTTTGGCTTACATATGAGCAACTGATGTTTTCTCAAGTATTTAGGTATTCATTTGCATGAAAAGTGTTTTATAATTGTGTTCATATATTTCCTGGATTTGTTTAGTGGTAGACTCACAAGCATTTTATAATTTCTACATTAACTTTCAAACATAATTTCTCTATGTCTTGCTGTTAGAAATGTGGAGGATTTATGTGGGTTCATCTATTTTATTCACATAAGCATTTAGAGATATAAAACTTCTCAGAAGTGCTTTCCTGCGTCCAGTAAGTTTGATATGTTGTCGCATTCTCTTGGGTCAGGTTATTTTTTGTTTCTATGATCTGTACTTTGATCATCAACATTCATTCTTTCAGACTAGATTATTCAGTTTCCAACTGATTTTAGCCTATCTTTCCATGGCCCTTTCTTAAGGATGCATTTAACATTTGGCCTTTCTATATTTGATTGAGGTTTTTATGCTCCAGTACCTGGTCGAATTTTTGTGCAGGTGCCATGTACCACTGAGAAAAATGTATATTTATTTCTATGCATATTTAATTTTCTCCAGTGGTCAACCATATCTAACTTTTCTAAAATTCTATTCACCTCCTTAACTTCTTTCTTGTTTATTTTGTGGTTAGCTTTATCTAGTTCTGAGAGGAGAAGGTTTAGGTCCCCCACTAGTATAGTTTTGCTGTCAAATTTCTTCTTGAAACTACCTTAACTTCTCCTCTTAAGAATCTGAATGGTATACCACTTGGTACATATATGTTTAATAATATTGATTCATTGTCTATGGTGCCTTATAGCAGGATATAGTTTCCTTTCTTATCTCTTTTAATTAGATCTATTTTTGCTTTGTCTGAAATCAGGATTGCTACCCCTGATTTTTTTTACTTCAGCTGAACCATAATATATTTTACTCCAACCTTGTACCTGTAACCCTGGGTCTATCCCTCTGTTTCAAATGTGTTTCGTGTAAACAACATATTCTAGGATTATGATTTTTTAATTCATCATGCTATCTGCCTCCATTTTATGAGAGTTCTTGCCATTCACATTCAGTTATGATTGTGTCTTTCTTTCCTATTTCCCTCTGCCCCATTTATGCTTTTCTTTCTCCTTTTCTCCTGCTAGAGTTTTGCTGTTAATTGCTGCCTACCTCTATCTGCCTTCCTTTCTACCACCCCCTCCATTTTCTTTCCCTTACTACATCTTTCCTACCTTCTAATTCTCTTTCCTTTCCCTTTCTTCTCTCTCCTCCAACTACCTATAGGCCAAGTTAGGTTTCTATACCTGAGTATACTATTCCCTCCTTTAACCAAATCTGATGAGAGTAAAGTTCAAACAATGCTCTCTACCCTCTCTTCTTTCCCTCTACTGGAATATGTTTTTGTGCTTCTTCATGTGACATAATTTACTTCTTCCTTTTCTCTTCTCCCAGTACCATCTTTTTTAAGCACTTAGTTTTGTTTTTTTTTATCATCACATCAAAATCAACTTAAATCTTCCCTCTCTGTCTATATATTTCCCCTATATGATGCAGTAAAGATACAGTTCTCAAGAGCTATAAGTATCATCTTCCCATGTAGGAATGTAAATAGTCTGTCCTTACTGAACATGTCCTTTTCTTCCCATCTCCCTTCCAGTTTATCTTTTAATGCCTCTCGAGAGTTGTTCTTGAAAAAAAAATTTTCTGTTGAGCTCTGGTCTTTTCATCAGGAAGGTCTAGAAATCTCCCATTTCATTGAATGTCCATCTCTTCCCCTGAAAAATTATCCTCCATTTTGCTGGGTGGTTGATCTTTGGTTGTAATCCAAGCTCCTTTGCCTTGCTGAGTATCATATTCCAAGCCCTCCAATCTTTTAATGTAGAAACTGAAAGGTCCTGCATACTCCTGTGTTTCCGTGTTATTTGAATTGTTTCTTTCATCTTCTTACAGTATTTTCACCTTGGTCTGATGATTTTAGAATTTAGCCACAATATTCGCTGGCATTTTCAATTTGGGATCTCTTTCAAAAGGTGATCAGTGGAGTCTTTTAATGACTATTTTACACTCTGGTTCTAGGTCTTCAGGAAAGTTTTCCTTGATTGCTTGAGAGACATTTTCAAGGATCTTTTTTTGATCATGGCTTTTAGAGAATGCCATAATTCTTCCATTATCTCTCCTAGATCTATTTTCTGGCCTGTTTCTCCAATGACTGGTTTTATGTTTTCTTCTATTTTTTCATTGTTTTGATTTGTTTGCTTCTTGTTGTCTCATAAAGTCATTAGCCTCCACTTGCCCAATTCTAATTTTTAATGAATTGTTTTCTTCAATTAGTTCTTGTACCTCTTTTTCCATTTGGCCAATTCTACTTTTCAAGGAGTCTTTTTTCCCATTTTGTCAACTGTATTTTTAATTTTTTTCTACCTCTTTTATTTTCCTTTTAAAATCCTTCTTGAGCTCTTTCAAGAAGGTTTATGAGCTTGATACTAATTCACATTTTTCTTTGATTTTCAGTTGTGGGTGTATTGACTATGTTGCCTTCTCCTGAATTTGTGTTTTGGTCTTCCCTATCACCAAGATATTTCTTTTTGGTCATTTCTTTCTTTGCTTCTTCTCGCTCATGTTGTTGGCCTATTTTTTGGTTTTTAAATTTGATCTCTGCTTTTGGGATGAAGGGGGCACTGTCTCAGATTTCTTGTGCTTGTGGGAAGGGACCTGATTATTGGTTTTCTGTGCTGGAGCCTCAGGTGTTGGCAGCTGGATGATGTAGTAGTCTGGTAGCTTACTTAGTGCTAAGCTGGAGCTGCTGTATGTTTGGTGTTGGCATTTGCCTGCTCTACTACCCCTGGGATCAGGATCTCCTGCTGGCTTGTTGGGACACCTCCCGTTCTATACTGGTCCCCTTCAGCCACAGTAAGAGGGACCTTTTCCATTAATCCCCCTAGCACACTGAGCCAGAAGACTGCTGTACCCCATGTTTAGGCTGGCTTTATTATCCCAAGATTTTTCTTGGGGCAATATTCTCTGGGTTTTTCAAAATCTGTAAGGGAGGGTGAGAGTGACTTATTTCTTACTCTGCCATCTTGGATCCAGGAAGTTTAAATGATGACTTTCAAACATTCGGTCTAAGGGCTGACAGCCTCAGGAGCAGCTGCCGTAGCCACCAAAGGCACTGCACAGAATTATGTCACTATTTCACCCAGTTCCAATAGACCCCTCTCCTGTACTGAGAGGTCTGGGAATCCTCACTAGTATCAGCAATTCAGTCCCCTGGGGTCTGCTCTGGTCTCACTATAGTCAGGTCTGCTCAGAATTCTTTTAGAGGTTTGAGTTAATTTTTTTTTTGACAGAAAGTGGGGAGAGCTCAAACAACTTATTGGATTCTTTCTACCATCTTGGTCAATAATGTTTCTTATGTTACTTCTAATGCATGATATGGTTGGTGATATGCTGTTGTCTATTTGGAGTCACAACTTGATTTTCAATAGCACTCTAGGTTACATACAATTTGGGTTCTTCCAATATCATAGTGTTCAATTATCTGCAGTAAAATAATATACCTAGAGAATACAGTAGGAACAAAAGATTACTGCTGAGTCAAAGGGAACAAAGGTATAATTCCAGATTGATCTCCAAAATGACTGGAACAGTTCACAATTCCACCAATAGTCAAGTTCCAATTTTTCCATATCCCCTCCACCATTTGTCACTTCCCCCTTCTATCATTGCGGCTAATCTAACAGCAAATTGTTTTTAGTATAACTTTGAGCAAATAAATTATTTTGACCATTAAAAATACCCAAACTCACTCTAAAGGACATACATGCAGAGAAAGAATTCATAAATAGAAATATGTACAGAACAATTTTACATATTATATACCTATTTGTGTCTAATAGTAGCCATCTCTAGTGTGGAATGGGAGGGAGGGAAGAAAAAACATTCACATGATAATTCTGTTAGGAATAGCAAGTTGTACACAGTAGATTTAGAGTTTCCTATGTAATCATCTTTTCTATTACATTATGTTATAAAAAAACTTATTTTATTTCACAAATTAAAAAAGAAAAGAGGAAAAAAGGACTTAGGATTACTGAAAGTATAGCATAATTTCCAAAATGTGATATACCCTGATATCTTCTTATCTAATTCTCAGTCCAACCTCATGTTCATCTACAGGGCCTGTGTGAGTTCATATATTCAGAGAGATTACAGGACTAACTCAATGTATGATATATTTGATCACACATTATAATTGAAGTATTATGTGGTTTTTCACCCACCTTGGGTTATTTTTCCCCTATGCACCCAGGTTTTTTTTTTTAATTTAATGACTAACAATTTTACTTAAGAAGGTTTGTCATTCTCTTAAGACTGATATCATCAATTTTATCTGAAAAGGGGAGTGTTTAGAAAACTTTGCAATTAAGAAGGAATCTTTCCTCTAAATTTTTTGTACTACATCTTCATGAAACTTGCAAACACCACAGTTGAGCATATGTTTCCTTGTGATACCCTCATTTGATATAGATAGAGAACAGATGTTTGAACCAAGTTATCTTTGTGATCCTTCAGTGATATGCTTTTTGTATTATTTCAACATATGAACGGAATACAATTTTTGGTAGGATCTTTAGAAGTACATTTTGTTCCATAAGTAAAATGCTTTAAAAAAGATCAATAGAGAGTTCATATTTTCTGCATGTCTCATACCAATTGTGTCATTAAGAAAATGTTCTGCTGCAGATTTCCTGTGAAAGTCTGCCTGTTCCTTTTTTTATGTTTTCATTAAGACCATTCACGTGCATAGAGCATTGTCAAATGAATTAAGCATTCACAGGCTGACAGTTGTTGATGGATTTACTTTTTTTTCATGAAAGCATCATCTGTAAACTTTCAAATCATCTTATCCTTGAAAGTTAATCTCCTAATGTCTTACAAATCTATCATGGATTTGTCCTCTAAGAACCTTTCTCAATTTCTCACACAGAACCTAATATCACATATGTTGATATTATATGTATTGAGGCAAAAGAATCATTTTTCTATATATACACTAACCATTTCTTTGATAGAATGTACTAAAATTTTGTCAGTAACTGAAGCAATTTACTGGCCTATAGCAGCATATCTCTGTTTCAAAAATGGAATCAATATTAGCTTTCCTCTAATTTTGCAGTACCTCTTCCATCCTATAAATCTTTTGAAGTTCATCCACAATAAAGTAAGTTCTTTTAGTAACATTTTGTAGTTGTTGTTACAATCACAATTTAAATGGAAAAATCTTCCTCATTCATTAATAGTCCCATGTGAACTGCTCAAATCACCCGCAGTCCTAAGACACATGTGATGGGAGGAGTTTGCTTAATAGGCTGAATGGAAAGGGTATGGTTGGAGCAGAGGAGAGAGGATACAGGCAAGCAGCTTTGGCAAGGCTCAGGCACATGAGTGTTTGCTTGTGAGAAGGTTCTATTGGGGGGGGCGGGTAGGATTGGGAATGGCTTTGCCTCTTGTGGTGATCATGTTTATTAACTTCTTGGTCACCATGACAGATTGGGTTCTGGAATTTAGCTTTCTTGTGTCTAAATAAACGCTTTCCTTCTGCCTTCTATATGGAGTCTTTTATACTTTGCAATTGAGAGCTATGCTGGCCTATTCATAGTCACCACCATTGCTGGGAATATTGCTTTGGCGATACAGTTGTTCAGTCATGTTTGAATATTTGTGACCACATTTGGAGTTTTCTTGCCAAAGATAGCGGAGTGATTTGCCATTTCATTTCCAACTCATTTTGCAAAAAAGGATACTGAGGCAAATAGGGTTAAGTGACTTGCTCACACAGCACACAGCTACTAAAGTGTTTGAGGCTGGATTTGAACTCAGGAAGATAAATCTTCCTGAATCTAGGCCTGGTACTCTATCCACTGTACCATCTAGCTGCCCCAGTAATGCAACACATTGCTGCTTCTGTTATCATTCCTTGTTTCTAACTTTTATACATACAATTTACTTACATGCAATTTAAGTTTAGTAGTGAATCTTCTGAGTGCATATTGCACTTTTTTAGACAACTTTTTTCTTTTTATAAATTCACATTTTAGTTCATGGGATAACAGCAGTAGTAGTAGTGGTGGTAGTAATGGCAGTGGTAGTAGTAATAGCAGTAGTAGCAGTAGCAGTAGCAGTAGCAGTAGCAACAGCAATATAAGTAGTACTAGTAATAGTAGCAGCAGCAGCAACAGCACCAGGAGCTAACATTTACATTACATTTTAAGCTGAGTAAAGTGCTTTGTACATAGCATTCCAGAAGTCTTGGAGCACTTTTGTTTTAACCAAATTAAGGCTTAAAGCGCCCTGAATGTTTTCTTATTTGATCCCCATGACCCCTCATTACCTCAATTTTACATGAAGAACTGAGGCTAAAAGGCTTTGAAGGCGACTAAATCAGCAGCTACAACTTCTGGGTCTCTCAGCTCACAGAGAGTAAGGGGGTTGAAGAACTGGTCAGAAGGAGATCATCAGGGGCAGAAATCTCTTTGCTGGCACTGGGTGCAGGTTTCTGCTGCATTTGTGAATAGATACCTGAAGCCATGGATTTTATTAGACTTGCTCTGATTAGAATATATGTATCTTGAACATGAGAATGGTTTTATTACTTATATTTAGATCCCTAGAGCTTAATAGTGGATGGCATACAGGAAGTGGGTAATAAATCCTTGTTTTATAATCAGTTTCTTGGATTTGTCTCTTTTGATCCATTGGGCATCTTCCTATTCTTCTTTCCTTTCCAGTTTAAAGTTTAATTTCATTGGTTAGAATTGAAAAACTCCAGAAATTTTTTTTTTGTTATTTCTTTTCATGTGTGTTCTATCCTGTCCTGGATCTGGTCATTTCAATAAGCCATATTGTAGAAATTGGTATCTGGAATCTCAGGTCAATTTGTCATTGAGTTTATTTTTTTCAGTATTAAGTACAAGCATATTACACATGATGGGTGCTAAACATTTGTTGAATTAAATTTCATAGAAAATGGTAGAAAAGTTTGAAGTGACAGTTCAAAAGTTAATGCAATTTTATGTAATAGTTAAAGGACATAGTGGCCAAATTGTGGAGAGTGATATCATGGTACACTTTGTATTTCTCAGACTATATATGAAAGACCAAGTAAAACTCTCATTTTTAATAGGGACATTAATAAATTCCACATAAGAACAACAAAGACATTGTAGTGTTTAGAAACCAAATCATCTGAGGAATGGAAGACCTGGGACATTAAACTAGATTTCAGAAAATTATAAGAGAATCACAATAGCTTTTCTCTAATATTTGAAGGATTAGCATGTGGGAAAGGATGCTTTTTGTTCATACAAAGGAAAACCAAGATTGTTTTAGAAAACTGTTACAGAAAAAAAAAAGATCAATAAAGTTCATCAAGCAAGGAAGACTGTCTAATAACTAGCATGATCCAACAATTCAAATAACCTATCACTTATCTAGTGCTCACTGAATTTACCAATTAAAAAAAATGAAAAAAGGAAAGAATTCCTATCCACACAAAAGGTGAATTAGAATTTTTTTAGTATATCTTTCAATTATAAGATTGTAGGAGTTCATGTTTAACTCTAGAAATGTGGTTACTCTCTAGCTGCTGTTGCTGTTTTAAATACTGTAAAAGGATTACTGGATACAACTGACTTCCAACTGATGTAACTATTTGAGATGTAGCACTGTGTAGGAAATATCACACACTTGAATTGGGGAGACGTAGGTTCAGGTCCCATTTCTGTCACCTTAATAACTATAACTTTAAACAAGTTATTTAACTGTTCCTACTCTCTCCTCATCTGTAAAATGGAATTAACAATAATACTTGTTAATGGAGCCAAAATGGTAGTATAAGACAGAAACTTGCCTTATCTCTTCAAATTTACTTCCAAACAACTGTAAAATAACTCCTAAAAACAAAATCTAGAGTGGCAGAGCCAACAAAAGGATGAGGTGAAACAATTTTCCAGCCTGAAACAACTTAGGAGGTCAGGAGGAAAAGTTTGTTTCACTGGAGTAAAAAGAGGATCACAGTCCAGTGCAGTGAAAGCAGCAGACTACACTCCGATAAGCCAGCCAGTAAAGAGCTGAGCGCCAGGAAAGACCAGCAGCAAAATCCTGTGACATCAGATCAAGAAGTTTGAGTTACTGCTCCATTAATCCCAGGAGCAGAGCACAATTTTAACATACAATTAAAATTTGAGAAATAGGTTAGTAAAATGAGTAAAAAACAAATGAATAACATGCTCATTGAAAACCACTATGGTCATAGGAAAGCTCAAACACAAACTCAAAAGAAAATAACAACGTCAAAACAGCTCCATGTGAAGCTTCAAAGAAAAATTTAAACTGATCTGAAGCCGAAAACAATGGAGAGCTCAAAAAGGATTTTAAAAATCAAATAAGAGACAGAAGAAAAAGTGAGAAAAGAAAATATTTAAGCAGAATCAGGAAAAAAGTCAACAGCATGGTAAAGACAACACAAAAAAATGGAAAAAGATATACAAAAATTCACTGAACTCTTAAAAAGAAGAATTAGCCAACTAGAAAAAGAGGAACAAAAGGCCACTGAAGAAATGAATTTCTTAAAAACAGAATTGGACAAATGGAAACTATAAAAGATCACTGAAGGAAATATTTCCTTAAAAATTAGAATGGGGCAAGTGGAAGCTAATCACTCTATGAGACATTAAGAAACAATAAAACAAAATCAAAAGAATGAAAAAATAGAAGAAAATATGAAATAGCTCATTAGAAAAACAAATGACATGGAAAATGGATTTAGGAGAAATAATGTAAGTCATGGACTACAGGAAAAGATACCAAAAAATGAGCCTAGGCATCATTCAAGAAATAATAGTATATAATAATAATTAAAATTCAAGAAATAATCAAAGAAAACTATCCAGATATTCTGGAACCATAGGGTAAAATTGATATTGAAAGAATCAACCTATCACCATCTGAAAGAGATGCTAAAATGAAAACTGTCAGGATTATAGCAATATATAAGAACTCCCACCAGGTCAAGAAGAAAATATCATAAGCAGCCAGAAAGGGTCAATTTAAATACTGTGGAGCAACAGTAAGGATAACCGAAGAATTAAGAAGTTTTCAAATTACAAGATCAGAGGACTTGAGATATGGAATTCTGGAAGGTAAAGAAACTAGAATTACAAGCAAGAATCATCTACACACGAAAAACAAGCACAATTTTTCAGAGGAAAAAAAATAGACAGCAATGAAATAGAGGACTTCCAAGCATTCCTGATGAAAAGACCAGAGCGGAACAAAATTTATACTTTCAAATAAAAACTCAAGAAAAAGCATAAAAAGGTAAACAAGAGGCAGCCCAGCTAAGGAAGTGCAGAGCGAAGCCCAGTCCAGGAAGCACACAGGGCAAACCAGCATGGGCCACACGGAATGGCAGGGGCAGAACCTGAAACAGGCTCCAGGGAGCTACCAGCAGCAGCAGTTCCCAGGTTGCTCAACTCACAAATGCCACAGACAGCTTCAAAAGTCAGGGGGGAGGGCTCCTTCACCCAGGAGAGGGGAGCACAGTCTGGACCCCCAGTAGCAGTCTTTGCAGCAGCACTTTCCATTTTTGGAGTCCTCCACCTAGAGCCCCTGGGGGCAACTGAGAAGTTGACCTGAATCTCAGCCCTGAGTGGCAGCCCTGGGAGACCTCTGCCTAAAGCCGCCAGGGGAACTGAGCAAGAGATCTGAATCTCAGCCCTGAACTTAGCCCTAGGGTGAGGAAGAGAACTGGTGTGGTGGAGCTGAAGGAGGTTATAGTGAGGGAATTCTAATTGCAGATTCTGGGAAGAAAAGATTTTGGTTACTCCCAGACCAGTGTGCAGACCAGGACATTTCTCTCCCTTCATCGTGCTGCCTTGGAAGAACTGAGATCTTACAGGTTGGGAGGAGCAAAGATGGAGGAGTAGAAAGATTCACATATGCTAGCTCCAAACCCACAGCCTATAAATTACCTGTAAAAAGGAACTCCCAACAAATTTTGGAGCAGTGGAAGCCTCACAACAACGGAGTGGAGATTTCTGTACCGGAGAGCCCTGAAAAACCAGCACCAAAGGTCCATCGCACACCGGACCCGGAGCAGAGCCCAGGCCTGCCCTGGCCATGTGGCAACAAGAGGAGCAGATCTGAGCAGGCTTCAGGGACAGAATCTCCAGCGGCCACGAAGGTCCCTCCACCCACAGGTGCTACAGATCAGTGAGAGAGATTTCTGGGCTGGCTGAGAGGGGAGCGGGTTGTTTCCACAACTCAGGCCCCCTTAGGAGGCAGCGGCAGAGGCAGCAGCAGACCAGGGCTCCCAAAACAGGCAGGAGCTCAGACCCATTATGAGGGTCTCCGCATAAACCCCCTGAGGGAACTGAGCCCTAGGAGGTGGCCCTGCCCCGACCTGAGCACCAGAAATTAAGCTCACATTGAATAGCAGCCCCACCCCCACTGAAAACCCTGAGGCTGGGGAGCAGCATTTGAATCTCAGACACCAAGCACTAGCTGGGTGGATGTGGAGCTGAGGTGGGTATGGAAAGGAATCTCACAAGTCAAGAGATCTTACAGGTCCCCAGAATATACCCTTCTGTTGACAAAGTACTCAAAAGTCAAGTAACTGGCTTGGAAAATGCCCCCCAAAAGGAATAAGACAATAGAAGGCTACTTCTTGGTGAACAGGTATTTTCTTCCATCCTTTCTGATGAGGAACAACAATTTTACGTCTTCAGAGGAAGACCTAAAAGTCAAAGCTTCTTTATCCCAAACATCCAAAATAAATATTCAATGGTCTCAGGCCATGGAAGAGCTCAAAAAGGATTTTGAAAATCAAGTAAGAGAGGTGGAGGAAACACTGGGAAAAGAAATGAGAGCAATGCAAGAAAATCGTGAAAAGTAAGTCAAGAGCTTGCTAAAGGAGACCCAAAAAAGTGCTGAAGAAATAAACACCTTAAAAAAGAGACTAACCCAAATGGCAAAAGAGGCCCAAAAAGTCAATGAGGAGAAGAATACTTTAAAGAGAAGATTAGCCAAATGGAAAAGGAGGTTCAAAAGCTCACTGAAGAAAATAGTTCTTTAAAAATAAAAATGTAGCAGATGGAAGTTAATGACATTATGAGAAATCAAGAAATTACAAAACAAAACCAAAAGAATGAAAAGTAGAAGATAACACTGGAAAAACAACTGACCTGGAAAATAGGTCCAGAAGAGACAACTTAAAAATTATAAGACTACCTGAAAGTCATGATCAAAACAAGAGCCTAGACATCATCTTTCATGAAATTATCAAGGAAAACTGCCCTGGTATTTCAGAACCAGAAGGTAAAATAAATACTGAAAGAATACACCGATCACCTGTTGAAAGAGATCTGAAAAGAGAAACTCCTAGGAATATTGTAGCTAAATTCCAGGGTTCCCAGGTCAAGGAAAAAATATTGCAAGCAGCTAGAAAGAAACAATTCAAGTACTGTGAAAATACAATGAGGATAACACAGGATATGGCAGCTTCTACATTAAGGGATTGAAAGGCTTGGAATAGAATATTCCAGAAGTCAAAGGAACTGAGATTAAAACCAAGAATCACCTACCCAGCAAAACTGAGTATAATACTTCGGGGGAAAAAATGGTCATTCAATGATATAGAGGGCTAGCAAGCATTCCTGATGAAAAGACCCGAGTTGACTAGAAAATTTGACTTTCAAACACAAGAATCAAGAGAAGCATGAAAAGGTAAATGGGAAAGAGAAATCATAAAGGACTTTCTAGAGTTGAAGTATTTACATCCCTACATGGAAAGATCATATTTGTAACTCTTGAAACTTTTCTCAGTATTTGGGTAGTTGGAGGGATTATACACACATACACACACACACACACACACACACACACACACACACACACACACACCACAGGGTGAGGTGAATCAAAGGAGATGATACCTAAAAAATAAAATTAAGAGGTGAGAGGCATATATTGGAAGGAGAAAGGGACAAGTAGAATGGGGCAAATTATCTCATAAAAGAGGCAAGAAAAAGCTTATTCAATGGAGAAGAAAAAGGAGGAGGTGAGAAGAAAAGAGTTAAGTTTACTCTCTTCATGTTTGGCTTAAGGAGGGAATAACCTGCTCACTCAATTTGTTATGAAAATCTATTTTACACTACAGGTACATAGGGGAGAAAGGGACAAGCGAGGTGAGGGGAATGATAGAATGGAGGGCAAATAGGAAATGGGAGTAATTAGAAGAAAACACATATGAGGAATTGAATAAATAGGAGGCAGGATAGGATGGAGTGAACATGACTATTACGGAAGTCTTTTGCAAAACTATACATGTATAACCTACACTGAATTGCTTGCCTTCTCAGTGGGGATGGGTGAGGAGGGAGGAAGGGAGAAAAGTTGAAATTCAAAGTATTAGGAAAGAATGTTGAAAATTGTTTTTGCATACAACTGGGAAACAAGAAATACAGGCAATGGAGTATAGAACTCTATCTTGCCCTATAAGAAAAGAGAGAAGATAGAGATAAGGGAAGGGAGGCATGTGATAAAAGGGTGGGCATATTGAGGGAAAGGGTAATCACAATGTAAAGCATTATGGGGCAGGGGATGGAAGAGATGGGGAGAACATCTGTTACTCAAAATTTTATGGAAATGAATGTTGAAAACTAAAAATAAATAAATAAACATTTAAAAATACAAAATAAAAATACAAAAAAGAAATAACTCTCACCAAAAATTTAAAAAAAAGACAAATAAAAAGGGTTTTGATAAGGTGAAATTGCTTACATTCCTACAGTGAAAAATTATACTTTTAACTCCTAAAAAGTTACTCATTATAAGGGTTGTTAGAAGGAGCATAAACAAACAGTGGACACAGATGTGAGTTGAATAAGATGAGATGATTATCTAAAAAAAACAAATTAAGGAGTGATAAAGAGGAATGCCCTGGGAAAAGAAGAAAGAGAGAAGAATGAGACAAACTATAAATTTTTTAAAAAGGGAACAAAAGAGTTTTTACAGGGGAGGGGAAAAGTGGGAAACAGGGGTAGAGTGCGGAGTGAGTGAACCTTACTCTCATCAGAACTGACTCAAAGAGGGAATAACATACATACTCTGTTGGGTATAGAAATCTATGTAATGAAACAGGAAAATAGGAGGGGGAGGGGATAAGAGAGAGGAAGGTGTGACAGAAAGAAGGCTGGACTGGGATAGGTAGATGGAAGCAAAACATTTGTGAGGTTGAGCAGGGTGAAAGGAGAGAGAGAATAGGATAAACGGGAAAAACAGGACAGAAGGAAATATAAAGTCATTATAGGTTTGAAAAAAATACAGCAAGTTTGTCTGATAAAGACTTCATTTTTCAAATATATAGGAACCTCAGTCAAATTTATAAAAATAAGGGCTGTGGGGGTGGAGCCAAAATGGTGGAGTAAAAGTAATAACCTGCCAGAGTTCTCCCCTCAAACTCAGCTAAATATCTGTAAAAAATTACTCTGAACAAATTCTGGAGCTGCAGAATCCACAGAATGATAGAGTGAAGCAAATCTCTAATCCAAGACAGTATGGAAGGTTCATGGGAGGTCTCTATAGATGGAGGGCACAGGGTGAGTTGAATATGAAGGGAAGATATCTAAAAAAATAAAATTAAGAAGTATAATGGTAATTTAATTAGGAAGATCTTTTCCATTCATTAATAGTCCCCTATGACCTGCCTGGGTCACATGGAAGCCTAAGTCACATGAGTAAAGTCACATGGAACAGGAAGAGGTGGAGCAGGAAGAGACAGACCTAGAACAGAGCTGAGAGGAAACTGGTCAGAGGGTAGTCAGAATAAGGAAGGATGAAGGCAGCTGGCTAACGTGAGTGAAGCACCTTGTTTGTGATTTTAAGGGAAACTATGATTTATTTAATGGAGCTGGTTTGTGGGAGCCTAGCAGAAAGTCTTGGGGATGGTGTTGTTCTCTGCATTGTTACTGCCTACAGATTTTTGTTACTATGATGTATTCAGCTTTCTGGTATCTGAATAAATGTTTTGGTTCTATCTTTCATGTGGACAGTCTGTTGTACTACGTGATTAAGAATGGGGGTGGAATATCCATGGCCACTATAGGCTCTGTGTATATTGCATTGGTGCTACAAGGGGTGAGAAAGGAATATATTGGGAGAATAAAGGGAGAAATAGAAGGGGTAAATTAACTCTCACATATAAGAGGCAAGAAAAAGCTTTTTCAATGGAGGGGAAGAGGGGGGAGTTGAGAGGGAAAGAGTGAACCTTACTTTCATTGAGTGTGGCTTAAGGAAGGAATAACATGCACACTCAATTTGGTATGAAAATCTAACTGCAGGAAAGCAAGGGGTAAGGGGATAAGATGGGGTGGGGGATGATAGAAGGGAAGGAAATGAAGGGGTAATCAGAAGGAAACACTTTTGAGGAGAGACATGGTCAAAAGAGAATAGAACAAATGGGGGGCAGGATAGGATGGGGGGAAATATAGTTAGTCTTTCACAACATGACTATTATGGAAGTTTTTCACATTACTATACATGTATAATCTATACCGAATTTCTTGCCTTCTCAGTGGGGATGAGTAGACGGAAGAAGTTTTAAAAATGAAGGTTAATGTTTTTACATACAACTGGGAAATAAAGATATACAGGCAATGGGGTATTGAAATCTATCTTGCCCTGTAAGAAAATAGAGGGGATGAGGATAAGAGAAGGGAGGGGTGTAGCAGAAGGGAGGAAGATTAGGACTAATTGGAATGCACTCTGTCTTGAGGTGGGTGGAGTGGAGACATGGGGAAAAAATGTGGAACTCAAACTCTTGTGGAAGTGAATGATGAAAACTAAAAATAAATTAATAAAAAGGTGCTATTCTTCAAAGGTCAAAAGACATAAATATGCATTTCAGACAAAGTAATCAAAGCTATCCATAATCATATAAAAATGCTTTAAATCACTACTGACTAAAGAAATGCAAATTAAAACAACATTATCAGATTGGTTAATATTACAGACAAGGAAAATAACAATGTTGGAGGGGATGTGAGGAAACTGACACATTAATGCGCTGCTGAAGTTGTATACTGACTCAACCCTTCTGAAACACAACTTGGAATTACGTCCAAAGGGCTAAAAAATCATGCATACCCTTTAACCAAGAAATACTACTATTAGGTCTGCATCCCAAAGAGATTAAAAAAAAAAAAGGAAAATGGCCTGTATGTAGACAAATATTTATAGCAGCTCTTTTAATGGAAGCAAGGAATTAGAAATTAAGTACATCAATTGGGAATGTCTGAATAAGTTGCTGTGGAATACTATTTCATTATAAGAAATGATAAGCAGGATGCTGTCAGAAAAACCTGAAAAGACTAACATGAACTGAAGTTAAATGAAGTGAGCAGAATCAAGAGAGTACTGTATACCATAATACTATAATTCTGCCAGATGATCCACAGTGAATGACGGCTATTCTCAGCAACACAATGATCCAAGATAATTTTGAATGACTTTCAATGAAAAATCCTATTCATCCCCTGAGAAAGAACTGATGGAGTCTGACTACAGATTGAAAAATACATTTCCTTTGCATTTTTTATTTTTCTTGTTTATCAGTCTGTGTTTTCTTTTACAACATGATGAATGTTTAAATATATTTTCCATGATTGCGTGTGCATAACCTATATCAGATTATTTAACGTCTCAATGTTGGGGAAGAGGAAGAGATTTTTGGAACTCAAAATTTTTAAAAAAAAAGTTAAAAATTGTTTTACATGTAATTTGGGAAAATAAAATATTAAATAATTTTTAAAAGTTTTTGCAAAAATAAAATCAATGCATTCAAGATAAGAAGGAAAGCAGAAAGCTATTTTTCTTTAACAGCAAGTGTCTCTGGTAAAGATCTCATTTCTCTAATATACAGAGAATTGTATCAAATTTATGAGAATAGTTGTCATTCCCCAAATGATAAATACCAAAGGATAAGAAGAGGCAATTTTCAGATGAATAAATCAAAGCTATCTATAGTTATGAAAAAAAATTGCTCTAAATCACTTTTGATTGGAGAAATACAAATTAAAACAATTCTGAGGCACCTCCTCACACCAATCAGATTGGCTAATGTGATGGAAAAGGACAAATGTTTAAGGCGATGTGGAAAAATTGGGAGCCTAATGCACTACTGATGCAATTGTAAAATGATCCTGTTATTCTAGGGAACAATTTGGAACTATGCCCAAAGGGCTATGTTATAACTGCAAATCCTTTGATCTGGCAATACCAGTGCTAGGCATATATTCCCAAAACACTTTTTAAACAGGAAAGAAGGACCTATTTGTAAATAATATTTATAGCAGCTTATTTTGTGGTGGCAAAGAACTGGAAATTGAGGGGATGCTTGTAAATTTGGGAAGGCTGAACAAGTTGTGGTCTATGACTATAATGGAATAATACTATTGTCCTTTAAGAAATGACAAATAAGATGAATTCAGAAAAATGTTGACTTACATGAATGATGCAAAGTGAAATGAACAGAATCAGGTGAACATTGTACACACTAATAACAATATTGTACCATGATCAACTGTGAATGACTTAGTTAGTTGATCCAAGACAATTCTAAAAGACTCATAATGAAAAATGCTATCTACCTCCAGAGAAAGAACTTATGGTATTTGAATGCAAATCAAAGTAGGCTATTCATCATTTTTTGTGGGTTTGGGTTTTGGTTTATTTTTTGTTGGTTTTTTTTTTTGGTCTGTGTTTTCTTTCTACATGACTAATTTGGAAAAGTTTTGCATGATTGCACAAAATTGCTTACCATCTCAGAAAAGGGTGAGGGAAGGGAGGAAGGCAGAGAATTTAGAACACAAAATTATTTTAAGAATGAATGTTAATAACTGTTTTTACATGTAATTAAGAAAAATATTAATAAAAACATTAGTACTTCTACTAGCTAAATTAATTCCATTATTGTGAAGAAAATAATTTGCAAAACAAACAGTATGTCAATGAATGCAAATATTTTTATTCCCATTATTGATTTTTAATTTTGAAATTGGCTCCAAAATAATCGTGTATGTTTAAGTGTTGAGCAAAATCAATTAATTAATAAATGAATAAAAAAGTAATATTACAAACTTTAATACTTTCATAATTTAAATTCACTTGGAATATTAAAAATATGGACAATAATGTTAGGTGTTCAGCAATTTTTGAAGTAAATATATTTGCTCCACATAGAATATCTGAAAATCCCTGTTATGGGTGGTTCCTGGCCTGTGCCAAAGTAATCCTAAAGTGCAAAAAGGGAGAGAATATCCATGCATTCTACTCTTCTGGTTTCTGAGAACAAAATTTCTGTAGGTAAAACTACTTGGTAATGCATGTCTATTATCTATTAGACTCAATTTCTTTTGAGAATAAAATAAACCTTTTTTCATGGTAATATAATTAAATGTTTTAAGGAAAAAATCCAGAGAAAGCAGGAGACATATGAGAATACAAAGACAAAAGAAGGCAGAAAAAATGCACTTAATGATCTTACAATCTAGAAGGAAGATAGGACAGACACACAAATAACTGCTGAATGGAGTTGATTTACTCTAGAGTAAACTCTCCAACAAATCAATCATTTTTTAAAATCATTTTTCCACAGTGACATTTGAATGCATATAAAAGTAAACAATAATAACAGTATGGCATGTGGTACAATGAACAGGCAGTGAGGCTGCAGAAACCATATGTCTCCTCTTTATCAAAGTATTTTCTATTACAGAGTCGCTGACATTCATTTAGAGGAACACCAGTTTATTAAGAATATATGAGGCATAAAACCACAAGACTGATTGAAAAATATATAAACAATAGAGGTCATTCTTCAGTAAATTATAATTTCAATTACTATGAAATGTAAATGTTTTTAAAAGGAAACTAAATGGATTTAATTATCAATGTTACTGGTAGAAATAGATTTTATACTCTTGAGTCAACTCAGGGCACGTATTAAGAAGCTCAATTTGATGAACCACAGCTTTCAGTACTATGGTTGGTAATTTTATAAACATACTGACATAAGAAACCACATATTCTGAATGAAATGGTTAATTAAGTAACATTTGAAGTTAAAGGAAAATAAAAGCTTACTTATTTTTCAATCTTTAGTGTTATTTCCAATAAAGTCTGTAATTCTGAACTCAAGATTTTGAGAAATCAATTACACACAAAAAATATTATTCCTATTGACAATCACTTTATAACCCCAAAATTCACATTTACACAAAAGGTAAATTGCAGTGTGGTGAGAATTATTTCCTTGACAAAAAAAGATGCATAACTTGGCAAAAGTTAAGCTCCTGTAGTACATTTTAATATGATTTCACTTATTTAAAAAATTGATTTAAACCCACCATTTTCAGGACTGTACATGGCATAAAATTACTTACATCTATCTAAGAGTAAAACAAACAAAATACTCGTTTTGTAAAACAAGAGAAAAAAATGTGTTACAATGCATAATTCATTTCAGATATATAATCTAATTATCCCAAATCCTAAAAACACAGCATTCAAATATTTTAGGCATATAAATAGTAGATGATATGTGGCAGAGAAAAATGGACAGCTGCAAGAAACAAAAAGGACAGTACTATTAGGCCTAAGATAATGGTATATTGAAAAAAGTCTGGCTCTGCTGCCTTCCACTAGCAGTTTTGTAAATTCTGATGAAGTTGTTAAAAATTAGCCAAGGTCATTTCACTGCCCCCTATGAACACAAATCAGTGTAAATATTGCCAAAATATATTTCACACATTACAGATGAATGATCTTCCTTTTATGAAGATAATGAACACAGAGAGAAGAAACTGCTTCCTGAGTTGGGGGATTCACAAAGGCTGGAATATTTTCTAAAAAGTAGTAGACAGCTATCAGTGTATTCACTTCACATTTTTCTTATTTCTACTTTTCGTGTATTTTCTAAGCTGATCAACAGAAAAGTTCAATAAAAATACATTAAAGTTAACACTAAAAGTCTCCCTGCAGCAAGTGACAATAGTAATGAAAACTACCTAGCGATACAATCATATACTACTGCTGCTGCAGTTGTAGTAGTAGCAGTAGCAGCAGCAGCCACAGTAGCAGAAGTGTGCCATGCATTGTGCTAACTACTTTACAATTACTATCTCATCTGATCCTCCTAACAACCTTGTGACGTGAGTGCTCTTATTATCTATATTTTACAAATGAGAAAACCGAAACAAATGGAGGTGAAGTGCTTTGTCCAGGGTTACACAACTAATAAGTGTCTGAAACTAGATTTAAATTCAAGTCTTCTTAATTCCAGGTTTAGTACTCTTATTCCCTATAACACTTAGCTGAACCCAAGTAGAAAATAAATTATTTGGCAAGAAATGGTGTGCACTTTTGGGACAATACAGGAGACAAGACAAATAGAGCAAATGGCGTTTGAAAGAATGGGGAAATTCTGCTCATTAAAGATCATGGAGAACGTTCTAGGTAGTGTGATATTATGCACCACTGTTGGATTCTTCCTAACTCCACCTATCCCACCTCCATTAATCCCACCCCCCAAAATATCCAATAGGATGGAGTTTGCAAAATATAAGTGAATAAACCTCACTTCAATTCAAAGAAAATTTCTAAAACATATTTTTAAACTATATGGTTACATGTAGAAAAAAATGATGACCATAAAAAACTAGAATTGCTTCATTAAAATCAAGTCATGGAAAACACCTCATTTCCTTTCCTGATAATCCTTTTACATGAGGGGAATGATACTATTTAGACTTTTGTAGAGTATTTGTTAAAGTCACTCAATGTATTCTTGTGGTAAAGATAGATGGATGGGAGCTGAAGCTAGGTGGATTCTGAACTGGTTAATGGTCAGACTCAATGTCTCAATGTTATCTTACTTGCACAGTGCTGATAGTTTCAACAATAATTTATGGAAAAGGCACAGAGAGTATGCTTATCAAATCTGTAGAAGGAAGAAATCTGTGAAGGATAGATAACACCAGAAGGACTGAATCAGATTCTAAAAAGATTTTTGGCAAGCTAGAACATTAGGATGACTCCAATAAAATTAAAGTGAATGAATTCAAAATATGAACTTGACAAGTTAGAGGAATTTGTCTAGAAAAGGTCTTGGAATTTTAGTGAATTTCAATCTTAACAGAAGAAAACTATGATATGAAAGTGGAGAACTATAACCATTCTTGAGCTCAGTGAGAGGTACAAAGTCAAGTATAGTGACTTTCCTTTGCTCAAGTCAGAGTACTACTTGAAGAAGTAGGAAGTAGTAGATGGATAATGATGAACTGGAACATCCAGACAGGGAAAACTTAGATGGCCAAAATTCTTAAGATTATGCTATAACACTATAGGTTAAAGGAAATGGGATGTTTAACTTGGAAAGAAAAATTTAAGGAACATACTAACTTTCTTCAAATATTAGGTCCTACTATATTCAAGAATATTTATTCTGCTTGGCCTCACAGTGGTACAAAGTCAAAATTAGTTTTGATGCAAGGCAAACCTTCCCAGCAATTAGTTATTCCAAAGTAGAACAGCTTGCCTTGAGAGGCTGTAGGTTTCCCCCTCACTGAAAGTGTTTGAGTAAAAATGGCATAATTAGTTAGGATATTATAGAGTGGGTGGTTAGGTCCTAGATGGCCTTGGTGCTCCCTTAAAAATCTTAAATTCTGCCACAGGACCAGGCAGAATCTAGAATCAATCAGGTTATCATCATCCACATAAACATACGTCAGCAAGTAGTACAGTCATACCACAAGACTAGGCATGATTTTTTTTTCTGATTCACAGAAGCAAACAAAGTACAGAAAGGGAAACAAACTGAGAGATTCTGTTAATACCTTATCAAATTTAATATGTCACATATATTCTTTAAAAACTTGTGCAATGTAAGATAGATTCACATATGTGCACATATACGTATAGATTCACACATGTACAAATATATATACATATATGGATACATTCCTTTTTTCTTGGTCTTTGTATACTGAAATGGTTTAAACTACTGACGATTATTAAGATAAAAAATAAAGTCAAAATAATATAAGGCAGAAATTAATGTCAGGCAGCAAAAGTAGTCATGACGACAGACGATCAAGCCAAGAATTTAGTATCAGCACCTGGGTAGAAACTTGCATCCTTTCAAATGATCAGGGATTTTTTTCTGGAAGAAATCTGAACCCCATAAGCTCTTTAGAGCCATTTCATGGGGGGAGGGAGAGAAAGACGATGGGAGTTTTGGAAAAAATTCTACATAGCTGTCATCAGAATACTCACCCTTGGTGAACTAGTCATCTCTGGGATTAGGACTGAAGTCCTAAAAATAAGTATCTAGACAACAGATACAAATACACAATTATGCTTCCTAATCCCTTCATGATTTATATAGCACTAAACATGTGTTGTTTTCATACTTATATGCAGAGGGTAAGTTAATGGGTAGTGATACAAATGCCAAAAAAAGAAAAGAGAACATCTAAAAATACCAAGAGGCAAACAACAGCAAAGAGATGCAGGAGAAAAACTGGACAACTTTGCTACTATATTTTATAATTTTAATGAATTTTAAAAAGAAACAAATTACATATAACATGTTGTTTCTCATACATTCATTTGCACTGCCAGTTCAAAGCAATCAAAAAATGAATTCCATATCATCAGTTATGATACATTTAAATTTCAACTGCATGAAATATGTAATATAGTAGGACTATAACTAATTAAAATAGAAAGAGAATATGTATTTTCTGCTTTCAATGAATTTATCTATTTCAGATATCATGAACATGTGGCCAAAATTACATCAGAATCAAAGAGGTTTCTACTAAGTGACTACACATCATGGGGGAGAACGAAGACAAAAGAGTCAAAGTTGACTCTGAGGTCTGAATTCTTAGACTGTGGTTTGTGGTGGTATATTCTAAAAGAATTGTCAAATTAGGAGTAAAAATTTTTGAGGAAATGTGAGATTTTAGACATATTGAATCTGAGATCCTGGAAATTCACTCAGGCAGAAATATTGGGCAGACAGTTGGAAATAGCAAAGTAGAGAGCGGTGGAGATATTGACAACCGAGGAGTCACTTATATAAAAGTTACAATTTAATTGAATAAATGAAATTGTGAAGAGAGTAAGAATTGAGAATGACAGAGTCATCAAGAATACCTGCATTTTAGTTGGAGTGAGATTGTGGGAAGAGGAAGACTAACTGGACTGAGAGCAGCAACTGAGGGAGGAAAGAATATAATCACTAGAATATTCTATCAAGAAATCAAAATATCATCAAGAAAGATGGTGTTATCGTTAATGTCAAATGATGCAGAAAGAAGATAAAGGACAGTGAAAACTGAGAAAAGGGCCAATGAATTTGACAATTAATAGAACACTAATGACCTTGAAGAAAGTTACTTCAGTAAAGCAAGTAGGATGGAAGGCAGATTACAAAACAATGTGAAGTGTTGGCAAATGAGAAACAGAAGGCAATGACTATATTTTCTAAAAGCATGGCAATGATAGGAAAACCTGAGAAAGTAAAAGCATGAGAAGAGAGAAAGGTTCAGGGAAAGGGGAGTGTGTATGTATTATTAAGATTACAGCATGTCTGTAAGCAGAGGGAAAGAAGTTAGTAGAAAAGGTGAGATGAAGGAAATAACACGTACATTTCTCAATGAAAAATGGAATATTATTTATTGAACTTAGAACTAAATGAGAAAAGTTCACCTCAAAACAAATATGCTGCTATAACAATATAATCACATTATGCTTTCCCTAGTAAATCCTAATCGATTCCAAGGCCATAGAAAATGTCCTCAAGCTAGAAAGACAAAACAGAAAATTCTGAAAATGTCTGGAAACCCACAGGGACAACGCAGGCCTATTCTTGTAGCCATAAGGTGTTATATGTAGCCAGGAGAGACTCAGGTAACACCTGCTTAGCTCTTACATTTTATTTTTCCCACAAACCTCCACGTTGGAGGAGTTCACATGTAGGAAAGTTCCAAAGATCATGTTCAATACTATTAAGGATCTTTCACTAAAGCACCTTCTGCAACAAATGTCATATCCCTACAACAGCTTGTGTTGCCACCACTTTACACAGATGGAATGGTAATTTATTTTATTTTTATTTTTTTGTTGTTTTTTGATTTTAAATTTATTTAACTCTTAACATTCATTTTCACAAAATTTTGGGTTCCAAATTTTCTCCCCATTTCTCCCCTCCCCCACCCCCAAACGCTGAGCATTCTAATTGCCCCTATCAGTGATCTACCCTTTCTTCTAACATCCCTCCCTTCCCTTGTCCCCATCTTCTCTTT
>CM053770.1:357617335-357630922 GCA_028658325.1 Potorous gilbertii | reverse complement strand
AAGGGTAAAGTGATTTTAAAGCATGTTTTTGCAATATACTAAAGTAACAGAAGGAAGACCAGAAGATATCACAACAAAAAGAGGAATGTGTTATATACTTTAAAAGAAAAAATATTCTTTAAATATATATTTTAAAAGAAAAAAATCTATACATAATAGAGCTGCAGTTTCATAATATAATCCTCAACCTTATGTTCTTCATAATATAATTCTCAACCTTTAAAATCTACAAATTTTATATTACTTACTTTAGTTGATGTTTTTTAAATTTAAATTTAAAAAGGGAAGGAATTAGTCATAGTTAGCCTGGTAAAGAAGAGGCTGAAGGAGACATGAGAGTACTCTTCAAGTGTTTCAAGGGCTTTCACGGGAAGAGGGACTAGACTTGTTCTATTTTGTTCTGGGAAGGCAAAACTGAGTGGTAGTTGCAACTTCCAGTTACAACATGGCAAGAGGAAAAAAAATTCTATGAAAGTTACCCAAAAATGGAATGGCATTTATCTGAAGACCCATAAGCAAGGATTGGACAACCATATTTTGAGTATGCTCCATCTGGGATTCCCTTAATGCATGTTTCAGACAAGAGTAGAAGGCTCTTGAAGGTCCCCCTTCCAACTACCAAATTATATGATACTGTAATTCTTGGTGTGTTTCTTCAAATGGTCAAAGAGCCAAGATATGAATCAGTCTGACTATATTTTAGTGTTCTTTCCATTTATAATATTGTAGTTATTATATATATTCTTTTTGTTCTCACTCTCACTTTCACTCAGTCATTTTATACATGTCTTCTCATATTTCTCTGAAAATCTCAAATTCACAGCTTCATAGGGCATGATCATATTTCATCACCTCCCAAACATTACATTTCATAAAATTTCAAGTTGTTTAAAAAAGATAGCCTAGAGGAAAACATTAGACTTGGTCTATTGAATCCCAGGGGACAGAATTAGGACCAAAATGAGTAGAACCTGCCAATGTGGGTTTAGAGAAAGGAAGAACACCCCAACATTTAAGTTACTGAGAAATGGTAATGAGGATAAAGAGTTAAGCCTTGAAATGGAGAGCTTCAAGTCCTCCCTCTGATACATGCTAGCTGTATGACCCTGGGAAATCATTCAACCTCTCTGTGGTCTAAGCATTTCTATCAGACTTTCAGTTTCAGGGAGGTATTGGCCTGTATTGGTTGAGAGAGTTCCTTAATACAGAATTTCTCTGGATCAATGACATCACAAGTCTTTATCTCCATTCAGAAGAACAATGGGTTGCCAAAGGAATTGTGGGTTCCTTCTCGCTAGAGATCTTCAAGGGAAGATTGGATCGCTAACTGATGGGGTAAGCAAATTCTTGGTTAGGCATGGTGGTATCAAACAGTGTTTCCATCTATGAAATTCGATTATTCTGTGAGATCAAGTTATGCCTGATATACTTTTCTTGAACAGATTACTTGAATTCAAAAAGAGTACATTTAAAAATATAACTAATAAATACAGGATCAATATCCTTTCAGAAGTCTAAAATTTTATGACCTTTATGTCTGTTTCACAGATCAGAGAAATATTACGTCTCAGTAGATGAAAAAGTGAATTAGAAAAAACTTAACTAAAACCCATCATTATATAAAAATCAAGAAAACGAAAGCAAACATGTATTTACCCTAAATAACAATCTAATTTTAACACTATATTTACATTTTAACATCTTTGCAATATTCTAAAATAACTGATATGACTGTCTGAAAGCAAGGATGTGCATAAATAGCATCTCTTTTAACAACATGAGTTATGTGGGAGCTATTATTTTTCTTAAGTCTATAAGACAAGTGGGACTACATAATGCATGTGATGTGTGGTTAAGTATTATTCACATAAACAATATATTATAAATCAAATACCTTCTGGAATAAAAACATTTTGAAAAAAAATCAAGAATCTATTATATATCAGTTGTTTGGTTTTCATAAAGGTGCTATGGCATAGTGAAGAGAGTGGGCCTCTAAGCCAAGACCTGCTTGTGACACATTCAAGCTGTGTGACCCTGGAAAAAAACATTTAGCCTCTCAGTCCTCCAGACAACTAAGAATATAAATATGGAAGATGATATTGATTTGCATGAGTAAATAGAGTTTCCTCACCTGAGAAGCATCTATACAAAAGAAGTTAACAGTTCCAATCTCTATCCTTATACCTCATTTGCTCTTCTTATCAATAAACTAAATATCTGCATTCTGGGAGAAATCATCTTAAAAGTCCACTAAAAGAAATATTCTCAATGGGGCAAAGCAACAAATATTAGGAACAATTCTTTCCAAAATGCTGCAAATTCTTGGGAGAAGAATATTGAGGATAAGTAGATCAGTGTTCAAATAGGGAATACTAAAGATAAATGGGATCCATATTATAAGTGTGTATATTATTCCTGAAATAGTGACTGATTTTTAAAAAATAGAATATACTATTAAAAAAAAAACACCTTTCTGCTAGTATAAGGCCACAAGCAACATAAATTCCAAAGGCATTTACACCCCTAGAAATTCTAAGTAAAGATTGCTTACACAAGCATATGGATAACTGCCTATTGCAATAAACAAGTGAAAGGCATTAAGTAGGTATCAACAGATAGGTCCCAGCTTACAAATATTTTCATGAAGCAACTTCTTTTTTTCTTTCCATATTTTTAGTTTTTAACATTCTCTCCCACAAGAGTTTGAGTTCCAAATTTTTTCTCCTTCTCTCCCCTCTGCCCATCTCAAGACATCATGCATTCCTATTAATCCTTCTCCCAGTCATCCTTCCCTTCTATCAATCTCTCTCTTCTCTCATCCCTTTTCCCTCTATTTTCTTATAAGGCAGAATAGATCTCTGTACTCCATTGCCTGTATGTCTTATTTCCCAGTTGCGTGTAAAAAAGTAATTTTAACATTCATTTTTAAAACTTTGAGTTCCAATTTCTCTCTCTTCCTTCCTACCCACCCATCTCCACTGAGAAGGCACACAATTCAATATAAATGTTATACATGTGTAGTCATGCAAAACATTTCCATAACAGTCAAGATGTGAAAGACTTCTTGTATTTCCCTCCATCCTATACTGCCCCTCATTTATTCTATTTTCTTTTGATCCTGCCCTTTTCAAAAGTACTTACTTCCAATTACCCACTCCTCTCCTTTGCCCTCCTTTCAATCATCTTCCCCCTCCCATTTTCGTCTTCCCTACTTTCCTGTATTGTAAGAGAGCCTATCATATCAAATTGAATATGCATGTTATTCCTTCCTTAAGCCAAATCAGGTGAGAGTAAGGCTCCCTCTTTCTCTCTCACCTTCCCCCTCTTCCCCTCCACTGAAAAAGCTTTTTCTTGTCTCTTGTGAGACAATTTACCCCATTCTATCTCTCCCTTTCTCCTTCCACCAATATATTCCTTTCTTCCCCTTTAATTTTTACTTTTTTAGATCTCTTCCCTTCATAGTCAACTCACTTTGTGCTCTCTGCCTATATATAATCCTTCCAACTACCCTAATACTGAGCAAAGTCTCAAGAATTACAAATATTATCTTTCCATGTAGGAATGTAAACAGTTCAAATTTAGTAGCTACTTTATGATTGTCTTTTAGGTTTCTCTTGATTCTTGTGTTTGAAAGTCAAATTTTCTATTCAGCTCCAGACTTTTCATCAAGAATGCTTGAAAGTCCTCTATTTCATCGAGAGACCATTTTTTCCTCTTACGTATTATACTCAGCTTCGTTGGGTAGGTGATTCTTGGTTCTAATTCTAGCTCCTTTGATCTCTGGAATATTCCAAGCCCTCCAGTCCCTTAATGTAAAAGCAGCTAGAACATAAATCCTGACTGTGTTTCCACTATACTCAAATGGCTTCTTTCTGACTGCTTGCAATTTTTTCTCCTTAACCTGGCAGCTGTGAAATTTAGCTATGATATTCCTAGGAGTTTTCTTTTTCAGATATATTTCAGGAAACAATTGATGGATTATTTCAAAATTTATTTTACCCTCTGGTTCTAGAATATCAGGACAGGTTTCCTTGATAATTTCTTGAAAGATGATGTCTAAGCTTTTTTTTTTTTTTTTTTGATGATGGCTTTCAGGTAGTCTCATAATTTTTAAACTCTCTCTCCTGGATCTATTTTCCAAGTCAGTTGCTTTTCCAATGAGATATTTTACATTGGTTGCTGTTTTTTCATTCCTTTGTTTTTGTAATTTCTTGATTTTTCATAAAGTCATTAGCTTCCATTTGTTCCACTCCAAACTTTAAGGAATTATTTTCTTCAGTGAGTTTTTGGACCTCCTTTTCCATCTGGTCAATTCTGCTTTTCAAGGCATCCTTCTCCTCACTGGCTTTTTGGATCTCTTTTTTCATTTGGGTTAGTCTATTTTTTAAGGTGTTATTTACTTCAGCATTTTTGGGTCCCCTTTAGCAAACTGTTGACACAATTTTCATGATTTTCTTGCATCACTCATGCTCTACTTCTCTTATTTGATTTTCAAAATCCTTTTTGAGCTCTCCCATGGCCTGAGACTAATTCATATTTTTCTTGGAGGCTTTGGATGTAGGAATTTTGACTTTGTTGTGTTCTTCTGTTTGTATGTTTTGATCTTCCTTCTCACCAAAGTAGGATTCTATACTCTAATTCTTTTTTTGTTTTTTGTTCATTTCCCCAGTCAAGTACTTGATTTTTGAGTGGGAGTGGGGAGTGTAGTGTCAGTTGCTTGATTGCCCCACAACCTGTGGTCCTACAGCTCCAGAAACATCTGCTGCTTTTGTCTTTGTTTTGGCTGCTGCAGGCTACTCCATCACCTCTGACCACCCTGGTACTGTGGCCTGACCACTCTACTATCCTCCACGTCTGACAGGTTTTTCTACTGACCTTCTAATTTGTCTCAGGTGTTTTGGGATTGGGAAGTCTGGAAACCACCACAAGTGCCAGATTTCCCTTCCCTTCAACCCTGAAGCCTGTTCAGATCCTGTTTGTGCTAGCACAGCCCACACTGAACTGTGGTCTGCTCCTATTGTAGCATCATAGATACTTCCCCTCGACCTTCTAGGCTGTCTTGGGCTGGAGATTTGCTTTACTCCATCATTCTGTGGGTTCTGAACCTCCAGAATTTCTTTAGAATAATTTTCCCACATATTTGGCTGGGCTTGGGGGTAAAGCTCTACCAAGTCTCTGCTTCTATTCTGCCATCTTGTATTACACAATTTTTAAAGTCAGTTGATTGGAATATATTTTCCCAGATAAACAATGTTGTTTCCATAAAAATGACAATGAGGTTTCCAGCCCAACCTATAATATACTACTTCAAGTATACATGGAGGTCATGTTACTATAGAATCTAAACATTACATGTAACAATTTTTAAAGGAAGATGTAGTTCTATACAAGTAATGATAAAATCATTCAAGTAGCACTTTAAAATTTATAAAGCATTTTTTAAAATAAAAACCAAGGGAGCTGGCTAATATTAGTACTTTGTGAATTTTACAAAGAGAAAAAGGAAATACAAAAGGGGGGACAATTTTTTGTTTTTCTCACTGCAAGGTCTGAGGCAGGAGAATAAACTCCCCACCATGCCCCACTCCAACTCCTGATTAACTGGACAGTGGTATCAAGCTTCAAACAACTAGTACTATCTCCTCGCATCAGGGACATATGTAATTCAGGCACAAAAGAAGAGATTACATGTTAAAGCTAAATTAATTAAGAAATTGTGACAAGTTAATATTTTTATTCTCAGATAATTTTATTATCCTTACAAAAGGATTTTAATATATGAAGAAGAAAGTTTAAAATAGCAATTCCTTAAATAAAATTATAAATATTTTCCCAAAATTATAAACAGTATTTTAGTACATGAGTAATTCATAAGAAAATATAATTATCTACCAAATAATCCCCCAAATTGAAAGGAAAAAAATAATTTCCTATACCAATGCAATCACTAGTCTGGTCAAGGAAGATAAATACATGTATAATTATGTAGACACAGATACAATAAATACAATCACTTTTTACTGATATTTGTTCTAAGTGGTCTCAGCAAATGTCATAACAGAAAATTACAAGGTACTTGGTTAATTATACCATACACTGAGCTATTAACATATAAATACTGTGTATATAGACACATATGGTATTTGTATATGTGTCTATATATGTGTGTATGTGTGTGTGTGCGCGCACACACACACACACACACACACACACACCCCTAGACACAGAGATACAGACACTGATTACAGAGAATAGTTATAGTATCAGAAAATGAATTTCTGCTGATTTGCCTTCTTTTTATCTGGTAAAATGTTATAGGAATCATTAAGATTTTCCTCTTGAGTAGCCTATTTCACATATTTCTTTGTGCAATAATTATTTGTTTCTCATGACTCTGAAGTTATACTAATGGAAATAGAGTCTGAACACAGATATAAACACCCTAAGTAATTATGTTTTCTTGTGCTAGAGATGCATTCATAAATAATGATAGGATGTTTCGGATATCTACACAATTTTAATCAATTGTTAAAAGAAAATGATGGTACTAATAGGATTTAATGAAAGATTCTTGAATATCTAATCACACAGGCAATTTCAACATAAATGTTTATGATTTTGAAGTAGATGTTTCCTCCTTTCATGGTGGCATCAAGAGATCTAATCATGGAGCAAGATAGAGATTTGAGCATTTCTGAACACAAATTCTACCAATAATTACTTAATGCAAATTCTAAAAGTACAACTTATTTTTGAGATAGCTGTTTTTTCTTCAAATTTATGACTCAAACAAAAATCTAGAGTTGTTTCCTAGGCAAATTATCATTTATTAAGGATTCATGATGTGAATGGACTTTTTCCTTCATGGCCACACAACAGGGAAATCATGAATTCACAATGCTTCCAGTTAAAAAAAAAAGGAAATAACTTGACTATCATTAATTATTGTTTATCTTTGAACTTTTGAGTGGTAAGAATGATACTGACTTGAAATTTTTCTTTTCCAAGATTATTAGACAATTGGCAATATCCCAATGTGATTTTATGATCATGTTGTTCAAGATCTATTTTTCTGAAATGTATCTGGGTTAGAGACTAGTTTCTAATCATGGAAGATTGGGACAAATTTTTCCTACCTCATTCTTTCAGGAAATTTACTAACTGGGTGCCAGAACCAGACTCCCCTAGTCCCCTACAAGTGGCCAGGAAAAGATTTTGAGGATCTATTCAAGTGATAACTACAGATATTTTTTTTTACTTGCTGGCATCTGAGTATCCTAGGCCCATTTGCTACCTATATCTTCAGAGTCATTAAAAGGTTTTTCACTGTCTCCATTCATCTGGGAAGTCAAGAGTGAACATTAATGACATACTAGATTGAATGATGGTAAGTCTGTGTCTATATAACATACATTTATATATATACATATATATACACACACACATACACATATGTATGTATATACACAAACACACATATATATCTGTACATATGTATATACACACATATACATATATGTATATACACACATATCTTATTATACATAACAGCTCAATTTTTTCTTTTGCTTATTTACTTATAGTTAATGCAAAAGAAATAGAAATAACTTATTTTGCATATCTCATATATGACAGTGGTGATTTGCTTCTGCTCACAAAAGTTACACAGTGAGTTGACAGAAATCTCTCCAGAATATCTCATTGGCTCAAATAATATCAGAACTCTTTTGAAGCTAAGTATTTGAAATATCTTTGGTATTAAGAAATTAGGTTGGCTACATATGCTTCTGATAATCCCAAGTATCTTCCTGACATGAAAATTCATCTTTTTAACACCAATATTCCCCAAGTGATGTTTCATGGTTATGAATCCTAGAATAAAACAATTTCCATAGAATCACAATTGCAGATGCCCCAAAGGGAAGAGGAGAGATGTATACTAGAATGAAGCAGGATGTAATAAACTTCCAACACTATACTAACATATTACAAGGAATAGTATTGAAGGTTATTATTCAAAAAATTTGTGATTTGGGAAGCAGCCAAAATAGTGGAGAAAGAAGAAGGAATACAGTTCAGATTCCCCTTTCTTCAGTAAATAGCTAGAAAGAACACCAGATTGAATTCTGATCAGAAAAATCTAAGGAAAAAAAATCAATATGAATCATTTTTTCCACACCAAGCTGGCCAGGAGGGTGCCTGCAGCTGAGTACTAGGCCATGAGGAGGTCCTAGATTCAACATGAACCAGTCTGATCCTACAGGAAGCAAGATAAAGAGATCAAAAAGTTTCAGAAATGGTGAACCTTTGTGATGGAAAGATGAATAGGTGCAAGAAAGTGAAAAAAAACTCTATGGATCTTGAGGCCCTGGTTGATTAGAGATATTAGTACAGAGCTACGCATAAGAGAAAAATCACAAGAATTTCAGGAAAGTAGAAAAGGACTTCCAGGTACAAAAGTTGACAGGTAGATACTTGTAACATTTATCCTCCACACATATGTCTCATATTGTAAAGTACTACTTGTGTTTTTCTTTATGGATACCGTGTATATTTGGGAAAGAATGCAGAACAGTTGGGAGGTGTCGTTTTGAGGGGAAGAGGAATGGTGCTGGTATACTAAACCAACTATTCTTACTAGAAAATAAAAGTAAATGCCTTTGTTACAAATGCATGTCACTTTCAGGCTCTTTAATTAGACTCCCTGTAAGAGCTGTAGGGATGACAAGATGTTCTGAGACATTACATTTATTCTCTTCCCGTACTAGAATGTAAACAGTTTACCTTTCTTAGTTCCTTATGATTTTTCTGTCATGTTTACCTTATATGCTTCTCTTGAGTCCTATATTTATTGTCTACTTTTCTATTCAGCTTTAGTCTTTTCAAAAAATTTTGATACTTTTCTATTTAATTAAATAGCCATGTTTCACTTTTAGGGTTATACTTAGTTTTTCTGGATAGTTTGCTCTTGCATATAATCTGAGATCTTTTGCCTTATGGAATATCATATTTTAACCCCTCCATTCCATTATGGCAGTGGTTGCTAAATCGTGTGACATCCTGATTGCTGTTCCTTATTATTTGAATTCTTTCTGGTTGCTATCAGCACTTTTTTTTTTAATCTGACTTAGTAGGTCTGGATTTGGGCTACCACATTCCTGGGATTTTTCATTTAGAGGATTTTTTCAAAGAGGTAACCAGTAAATTCTTTTCATTTCCTTTGCCTTCTATTTCTAAAATATCTGGACAGATTTCCTTTGTAACTTCTTGAAATATGATGTCTGGACTGCTTTTTCTGTCATGAAGCTTTCAGGCAGTCCAACAGTTCTTAAATTATCTCCCCCCAATCTATTTTCCAAAGTTCCTTTTCCTAGAAGATATTTCCCATTTTCATCTAATTTGTTTCAGTCTTCTAATTTTTTTTAAAATTATTTCTTGATGTCTAACACATTTGCTTCTATTTGGTCAACTCTAATTTTTCAGGAGTTATTTTTTTTATATTGTTTCATATCTCTTTTACAAAGCTGTTAATTCTCTTTTCATGTATTTTTGCATAGCTCTCATTTTTCTCCCATGTTTCTAAAATCTCTTTTTTGTTCTTTTACATTTCTTTCTTTAACTCCTCTAATAATTTTAGGGGGTTTGTTTTCAGTCTGCATTCTTCTTTCACCTTTTGCTTGTAGATTTCAAGTCACTGGCCTTCTATGTTATGTCTTGAGTTTCCTTGTTACCAATAGTTGCTCTTAATGGTTGGGTTCTTTTTTTTTCCTCTTCCCTCATCCTTCCATAGTACTTCTTGAGTATGAAATTTATGCTATTTCTGGGCTTTGCTCATTTCTGGGGAGTAATGTATGGACAGAGCTTCTGTCTTTTCACCTTATGTTGTTTTCACATGTCATTCTAGAGTTTGCCAAATTTATGGTACTTCCAAAGTGATCTGGGGAGAGGTTTGTTTTACAACTGAGGCCTCTTTTGTTCTCCCTCCCCTATACTTTGGAACTGTGACTCAGAGGTGAGTAATGGGAGACAGAGCTTTTGGCTGGTACACATTTTTGCTCCCTGCACTGTTTCAGAAGTCTCCAGGGATCACTTTTGCCTAGGTGATTCTAAACTTGTTAATGTGCCACAGCTCCTTGCTGTCTATTCACCTAAGCTAAAATGTTACTTCGCACTGCCCCCACTGCTGCTGCTAGTTCACATCTTCCTCTGCTGCTGAATATATAGGTCACCACTACAACACTGAACTCATCAACTCCCTCCAGTGCAAATATCTCTAACCTTCTATGCTGCCTTGGAATGGAAAAATTAATCACTGTGACTTTTTCTTGGCTTTTACAATTAGAACCTGGTATAGATATTTTTTTTAGGTTGCTATGGAGTAATGTTGGGTGAGTTGGGCAAAAATGCTGACCTTCACTATGCTTCCTGACTCTGCTAAATGTTACTTTTTTAAATTCATGAAATATAAGCATTTTTTTTTCTTTTTAGTTTCTATGATGAATAGATCATGTAAAATTTTGATAGTGGATAAATACATCAGGGTGAATACAATAAAAAAATATTCTTTATGGAAATAGACAATAGAGAAAATATTAGTTAAGCATGGATAGGATGAATCAATATGATAGAATCACAGACTTTCAGGTCACATCAGAAAGAAGATGGCAGTCTAGACATTTTCTTTGATTCCTACAACTTCTCAAACTTCTTCAAGATAAAGCAACTACAGTTGTTACCAAAATATGAAACACTGAGAATCCCAAGAAAGGGTTAAAAAAAACAAACTCAGGAACTGATGCTTACTGACTCTGAGCTCACTCAGCATTCCACCTCTACCTTCCAAAAAGTACACTGAAGAAAATAATACCTTAAATTTAGAATTGGCCAAATGGAAAAGGAGGTACAAAACCTAACTGAAGAAAATAATTCATTAAAAATCAGGATTGGGCAAGTGGAAGCTAATAACTCCATGAGACATCAAGAATCAGTCAAAATCAAAAGAATGAAAAATTAGAAGAAAACATAAAATACCTCACTGGAAAAACAAGAGACCTTGAAAATGGATCCAGGAGAGATAATTTAATAATTATTGCACTACCCAAAGGACATGATCAAGAAAATAAAAAGTCTAGACAGCACCTTTCAAAAAATCATCAAGGTCTGAGGTCCCAGAAAGAGTAAAACAATCATCAAAAGAATCCACCAATCACCTTCTGAAAGAGATCCCAAACTGAAAATGCTAAGGAATATTGTAGCCAAATTCCTTAACTATCAGGTGAAAAAGAAAATATTGAAAGCAGCCAGAAAGAAACAACTGAAATATCATGAAACTAAAGTCAAGATTCCACAGGACCTTGCAGTTTCTAAATTAAAAGAATGGAGTGCTTAGAAGATGACATTCCCTAAGGCAAAGGATTCTGGATTACAACAAAGGATCAACTATCCAGAGAAATGAAGCATAATTTTTCAGGGGAGGAGATGAAAATTCATTGAAATAGGGGGATTCTAGACTTTCCTGATGAAAAGACTCAACAGAAAACAAGAGAGGCATAAAAAGGTAAACAAGAAAGAAAAAAAAAACACAATGTATTATTAATAAGGGGAAACTTTATATCCCCCTACATAGGATAATGATACTTATAATTCTTGAGAACTATATCTTTATTACAACATTTAAAAGGGACATATATATGTGTGTGTGTGTGTGTGTACGTATACACACACACACATACATGCACATTTATACAGAGGGTATGAGTATAAGCTGATTTTGACATGATGATAAAAAAAAACTAATTAAGTGCTGAAAAAAAGATTGTAATGGGAAAAGGGGAAAGCAGGAAGCCAAAAGGGTAAATTACATGAAGAGGCACATAGCCATATTACAGTAGGTGGAAAGAAGGGAAGGAGATGAATGTTGTTTGAACTTATTCTCATTGTATTTGGCACAAGGAAGGAATAACATACTCAGGTATAAAAATCTAACTTGTCCTACAGGCAGTAGGAAAGGAAAGGGAGGTGGGGGTAGAAGGGAGAGAAAAAGAATAAGAGAAAAGGGGAAAAAAAAGGAAGAGGGGATAATAGAAGGGAAGGTAGACTGAGGAAGGTGGTGGTCAAAAGCAAAACTCTATTAAGGAGGGAAAGGGAGAAAGGAGAAAGAGAAGTGTAAATGGGTGGGGGAACAGGATGGAGAGAAAGATATAGATAGTAAATCTCAACTGTGAAAGTGAATGGGATGAACTCTCTCTCATAAAACAAAAGCAAATAGCAGAAAGCATTAAAAATCATAATCCTACAATATGTTGCTCACAAGAAACACATTTGAAACAAAGGGATGCCCACAGCCTGAAGCTAAAAGGCTGGAATAGAATATATTATGTTTCAATTGAAGTAAAAGAAGCAGGGGTACCAAATCTGATCTCAGACAAAGCAAAAGAGAAACTAGATCTACTTAAAAGAGATGAGGAAACTACATCCTGCTAAAATGCACTATAGACAATGAGGTAATATCATTGCTAAACATATATGCATATATATATATAAAACCTAATTAAAAAAAAAGAAGGAAATTAAACAAGCCATCAATGACCGCCCTAGGAAAAAATCTCCAGGGACAGTTGGATTTACAAGTGAATTCTATCAAACACTGAAAGATCAATTAATTCCATGCTATGTGGACTATTTGGGAAAATAGACAAAGAAGAGCTCCTATATATACATGGTATTGATATCTAAATTGGGAAGAGCTGAAACAAAGAAAATTATAGACCAAAGGAGAGAATTTGGAATTCAAAGTTTTAAAAATCAATTTTAAAAACTGATTTTTACCTGTAATTGAAAATTAAGATACATAGGCAATGGGGTATAGAAATCCTCTTACCCTACAAGAAAATAGAAGGGGAAAAGGGTAAGAGAGAAGGTTTGTGTAGTAGAATGGAGGGTATAATGGAGGGATGGCCAGAAGCAAAACACTTTTGAGGAGGGATAGGGTGAAAGAAAGAGAATAAACAGATGTCTCTTCATATATGATTAAATATCTGCTTCCCTTCATTAATGAAAGCTTATTAAGATATCACCATAGTAACAGGAAGTACTCCTGGGTTCTCATATTTGCTAGACTTTATAAATCATAGGATGACAAATTTGGAAGAGAACTCAGAGACTATTTATATTTAGTCCAATCCTTACATTTCACAGGTAAGAAAACTGGAGTTCAAGAGATGAAGTGAACAAACTGAGAATGTTATGAGACAGAGGTGAGGAGGCACTGCATTCCAGGCAAGGAGGAGAGCTCGTGCAAAAGCATGGAGACAAGAAATAGATTTTCTGCAAGACTAAAAGTCTGCATGAGATATTATAATGGAAAATATCTAATACAGTCAATCCTCAACTTTTGCAGGGGTAATGTTCCTAGAAAATGGTATGGAAGTAAAAAATGCAAATGAAACTCTAGGGGGTAAGGTTTCCTATGACCATCAAAAACTGTAATTTTCACGAGAGATTGCTGAAAATATACTTTTCTTCATACAATGCTTTATAACAATACACTAATCCTGATAATATGCACTTTTCTTAACTCAGTAA
>CM053770.1:357593373-357617235 GCA_028658325.1 Potorous gilbertii | reverse complement strand
TGGTGGATGTCATTTGGGATCATGAAGGCTGAATCAGCTTCACCAATGTCTGCTTCATATGTGTCATTTAAGAAACTTAAGGGTCTTGGAATATAAGAAACTAGAATAAGTGAGCTGATAATTTAACATTAAGGCTATGACTGATGATGAGTTTGAAAGCCTCAGTTTCTCTAGCTAGCTGTTGATTATGCCAAACCACGCTTCAAACTTGGAGAAAGTGAGTGGCACAATCCTTTTATTTTTCTATACTGTATATAAGCCTGCTGTCAATGTGAAAGTGAAAATGAGATTACTAATAAAATCATGTGAATGACTGAAGTTGCAAAAGTTAAACAAGTTAATGCTGAGGATTAACTGTATTTGATCTGTGCTTAGAATTATACAAACTACTGTAATTTCAATAAAGTGTTGAGGAGAGTCATCTTAGGTACAACAAGATTAGCAACAACAAACTGATATCAGTGTATTATGAATTAGTTTCCTTGTATTCGCCTGGATATTAGGCTCCCCAATTCCAGGTGAATACTATCTTAGAGACTGTACCAGCATGAGACTAATAACTGGATCTCTAATAAGAACATCTTGATTAGAGTCATCTACATTTAGGGAATCATGCAAAATACTAGCCATTGAACATCACAGACATTAACACTTAACAGCAATGTTCTTTATCTACTCATCTATTTTCTAATTGGAAATGGTTTTTCCAGATTTTCATTGAGATGAATGTTTAAATGATTTTTTTTTACCTGAATGAAACCTAAACAAATTCATTTGTTTTAAGAGCTGGAAGACACATCATCTATTCTAACCCTCTGACTTTTAGATGAGTCAGAAAGGGACCCAGAAGCTCAAGGAATTGTCTAAGGTTGCACAGCTGATAAGTAAAAGACTAAAACTCTGGATTTTGATTTCAAATCAAAATCCTACCCCCTTCTCCCTCTCACACACATACATTCACTTTAGTAAAGAAAAGGAAGAGAGAAGCCAGTGTTTTTCTTACAACTACAGCATTCTGACCCTAACTATCAGGGAGTCTAATGTGTTCATCGTTTGGTTTTCTAGGCATCAAATCCAGAAAGGCCATAAACAGGCAGTTCTCACATCTTTTCTAAGTAAACCTGTCTTTCTCTGGTTGTTACTCTGGAAACAATCTATAAAGGTGCTTAAGGTGCTAGTGAGAAGGAAAATTTTAGACTTCAAAAAAGTTCAAATTTTAATACAAAACAATGCTTTAGCTCATAGTAACACATGTCTATTAGGGGAATTTTCTGGCAGCCATGAAAAATCTAGGTGGATGATATCTGGGGTAAAGGATATCAATATCAAGCAATCAGATTATGGGAGGAATTACTATACATATGGTCATTCTTGGCATTAGAACATTCATTTGTGTGATCTCTGTAGTCCTTTCACCTATTTCCTTAGTTTCCTTACTTATAATATTTGTCATGAAGTACGATTAACTTATGTCTAAATGTATTTTTACTTCAAAGATTTTATGATTCTAGATTCCAGTTATCTTTGTGTATCAGTACGCACCCCAACATGCACAGAGGGGCTTGCTATCATAGGTTCTTAGATCTGCATTCATAAAAGAAAAGGTAACTTTCAAGGGGTTAACAATCACTTTAATCAAGCACGTGTATCATTCCTTTAACCAAGTACCCATATCATTCAGTTAATTCAAGGGGACAGTACCCTGAACTTCAAAGAAAATACAGAGAAATCAAAAGATCAACAGACATGGCTTCCTCTGTCTGAATTCAACAGACAACTGGACCCCAACTCTCTGACCATCATTACCAGAGAAGGAAACACAACATATGGGTTCTCAAAGCTGGGGGGGGCTCCTTAGCAGATTCCCAGAGTCCTCATCTGACACTCAAACTAAGCCCCAAAGTAAAAACCTCAACTCAAAGGATTTACACCTTTTTGTAGAGCCAGAGGGTGTCACAACCCTTTGACCTAAGTGCCTCAATAGGAAAAACAAAAGGTACATGAGAACATGAGAGCCTCCCACAAAACAACTCCCCTAATCAAGCTTCTCACAATGGGCAGGCCCATCAATGGGTAGGGAAGATCTTTAATCACATTAAAGTAATTAACAATACAAATACATACACTGTTTCTAGTTAAAGAAACTCTGTTTCTGTACTTTACTCCTTATAAGGACTCTTGACTGATAAAAGGCAAGATTCAATCAGAGGCACTTGATTATGCTAAAACAAAAACTGTAAAAGATTCTATTTTGATTGCCATCACACTTTGTGACTGATTTTTCAGTAAGTGGGTGAGTACCTAGACTTTATTCATTGAGGGTAAGGATTTCATACATGAATAAAAGTTGCCTAGTAAAGTGTCAAAAAAAATTCAGATGTTTGAGTATTCACTTCTAATTCCTCATACAGTGAGGGAAAAGGAGACATTTTGCAAGTGACTACAAAAAACTGCAGAAAATAAACCCAGTGGAAATCAATTTAATTTGACATTTACATTTAACAATATTCAGCAGTTACTTGCTGTTTCCTACCAGACTGCAGATTTTAGAAGAACTCCTTAATAATGCCTATGATTGAAACTGTTATTCTGTCAGCTTTAATGGACATCCTGGCACCTATTGGAATGTGCTGCATTTTTTCAGCCTTAATTCTCTGGATATCCAATTAATTCAAAGAAGATGAGCTTTGCATTCACAGATTTGAAACACATCAAAGAGATACCTTAATCTATTTTTAAAAAGCATTTGTCCCTGAACAGGGAGAATCTTGTAGCTGCTGAGTCAGGTTATACCAACCCAAGAGCTGCCAAAATAGTGTGTGATGGGGCTATTTGGAACTCAATGTATTCAAAGTAGTCTTTTAAATAATATGTCAACAAAAGCAGATTATGTGGTCTTTAAGGTTCTGAAAAACTTATTCTGAAGTACTCACCCACTTTCCCCTAAGAAAATCTAAGAATGATGATCAGTCTCTTTCAGGCATGCCCCTAGGTACCTATTGTAAGTAAGTTTTTGCAGTTATCACTGCCCAGTAGATTATTTTTTTAATTCAAGAACTAATGACATGCTTTTGTGCCTTCAGAATTGAGTCAAATGAAAAAATGATTCAAAATAACATTGAAAACCAGTAAGTTGAGATTTTTACAACACCTAAAACATTTTAATTATAGTATAAGTAGCCTGTGCTAACATGCTTTGATTTTAACATACTACTACTACTGTCTCTCCCCTTTCCTCATCCCCATATGTGGTAATAGAGGATAAAAGCAACCACATTTAATTCCCAGCATAATTTTTTACCATGATGTTTTAGATCAAGAAATATAACTCAACTGGTTTACATAGGTATTTAAAGTTTACAAAGCATTCTCTCTGTAAGAACTCTAGATGAAAGTTTGTACAACTTTTATCCCCATTTATTCCCATTTCACAGAGAAGGAAATTGAAGTTTTGACATGTAACATGACTTGCTCAGGTCACATTACTGCTAAGTTTCGAAACTGAAATCCTTTGGCTTCACAAATTGTACTGGTTCTAGTTTTTATCGCACTAATATTAAGTTGTATTAATTTATAACAAAAGCAATTCAGAAGAAAATGATAGTAAGAACCAAGGGCTCAGCTGGTATTAAAAAAAATACAAATTTTACTAACATTAAGAAATTTTATTAAAATCTTGAAATCTTATACCAACAAAATGAATCTTCTCCCTCCAATGTCACAGAAATTTGTTTCTGTATCTCTGTTCAGGATGTTCTCTTTTCCTAAGAATTCCTATCTCTCCAAGGCCCAACCTACGTACCACCACCTCCCTCATTAACCTTTATCAGGTAGTCAACAACAAACTCAATGAACTCTGACCTTCCAAGGAGTAACTGTTGGTACTAATCACTTCACATTGAGAATGCTTACGTACAGAAAAATAACCATGCAAGGTAGCATATAATAAATAGGAGCATAGATATATAGGTGTGTGTATTTACACATGCATTTACATATATACATGCATATATATACACATATACATACACACATGTGTGTATATATAGAGACATGATATAGATAAAAATATAGATATAAACAAATATGTGAGAGGAAGTATGGAATGATTGAAAATTATCTTTGGAGAAAGACACAAATTCAAGATCTACTTTTGACACATACTGGTTAAATAATCATAAGCAAATCATTTAACCTCTCAGTTCTAAGTAACTCTAAGAATCTAAGTTACAGAAAAGGCACCAACCTGAAATAGTAGAGAGGACTTTCTCTTTTTAGAGTTCTTATATCAGTGTGTATACATAGCGCAGACTACTCCAGGAGGGCAGAGATTCTCTAACACATTTTTGTAGCCTACTCATAAAGTTGTAGCAGATGGAAATGGCACAGAATTTAGAAATCACTCACTTCAATGACTTTTTACAGATAAAGGAAATGGGTGTCACTTAAAAGCACCTGAGACTAAATAAGATCACATTCATATAGTATCTTAAAGTTTGATATAGCCCTTATTCAGACAATCATGTGAAGTAGGTTATACATGTATTATTATACTGATAGGGAAACTGAGGATCTGAGTAGTTAAGTAACGTATCCCCATCGTGACTCCAATAATAATAGAGCCCCAATTTATACCCAGATTATCTAACAGTGACTTCCATGGGACTTTCCTTTTAACTTATTCAACACAGTCAATTAATAGAACAAAGTACAAAGAGATAGATTAAGGTTTGGAAGTACTTTCTAATAATTAAAATTATACAAAGTTAGAATGAGTTGCCTTGAAAATAGTTGGTTCCCCCTAACTGAATGTCATTTACAAAAGCCTGCACAATCACCTCTGAAATTTTCTGCAGAGAGGATTTTTCTTAGGGTATGAGAATCAGATGACTTCCAAGGTCCTTTTCAATTACAAGATTGTATGAAAAAATTCTATTTCCCTTTTCCTATGTCACAAAATCTGCATCCATACCATCTAATAGATATTAAGTTTCCTGAGGTTGAGGCTACTTCTCATTTAGTAACAGCACTTTGTCCAGTAACACACAGGAGAACAGCAACATTACAAAATTAAGAACAAACACACTGCATAACAACTATATATATTCAAAAATTATCTACCATTTTGAATGATCAAAACTGTTGCTCTTCAGGACAGGATATTCATGGTTCATATGAAAAAAACCTGTTCATTTAAGTAGGTAGGAGGCTCTATATAAGTAAAAAAATGCATTAGTAGTCAAAATGAAGTAATGAGATTTTAAGTTTCATTAATGAAGCAGTCAGACAACGTGAGAAAGTAAGAGGCAATGTAGTGCAGTGTAGTAGAAATGGCTGGATTTAGAACTAGGAAGATTTGTCTTCAAACTAATCTGACACACATCTGCTTTGAGATCATGGACAAATCATTTAATCTCTTCATGCTCCAGCAAATGCTCTAAAAATATAAATTGAAGAAGAGTTTCCAAACTGCACCTTTGGGGTAGGGTTACAGAATAAAACAAAAATGTTCAGAATGGGGAAGCTGCTAATGCCATTTTAATCCTTAGTCAAGCCAAACCTAAAGAGCTATAATTAATTAATACACAGCATTTTAGAAGCACCATTGACAACATGGAATCTTTCCAGAGAACTGTGGTAGGAGAGATTTGAAACCATGTTGTGGAGATTAGGCAGACAAACTGACAACATTTATGTTGGAGAGGAGTGATATGATCACTACCTTTAATTATTTCAAGGGCTTTTTGTTTGTTTTGTGAACTAGGAATTAGATTTATTCCGATTGGACATAGAGGATAGATATAATAATGAGTGCTATAAATTTTAGGATGACTCATTTATGTTTCAATGTAAGGAAGAACTTTCTGATAAGAACTAGCATTTATATAGCACTTTAAAAACTTGCAAAGTTCTTTACAAGTAAAGTAAGGTAAGTTCTATCCCTGTTTTACAGATGAATAAACTAAGACAGATAAAGGTTAAGTGAGTTGTCCAGAATATACAAAGATAGCAAGTATCTGAGGGCAGAATTTGAACTCAGGTCTTCTTGACTCTGTCAAGGACTAGAGTCCATTATGCCACTATGTCAACTCTTTAGACTTTTCCACCTCCACTCAGTATACCTTTCTTACCCTAAGAAGCCTATCCTGTCAACCATTCCTCTGATTCGTGTTGCCTGGTAGAACCTTATTTTGAGAAAATGTCCAGGTCAGCTATTTTTCCTTGTTTCCCATGGCTTTGCTTTTGACTCTGCAGACTTTTTCAGCTCTATTCCAGGTGCCTTTCTTACCCTGGAGAAGGTTTTGCCCTGCAGGCCCCTCCTACTGAGGTGGGAACCTGCCCAAAACATTTATCAGACTGAATCCTGATGTAGAAATCCATAATGTCATAATGAGTCTTTTGTCTAGCCTTGCTCAAGGAAGCCACTGGGGACACAGTTAAATATGAGCATTCTTAAGTGCTGAACCCTGAAGCACTCACAGAGAAGCTATACACTAAGGTAAGAGAAGGTGTCTCAGAGCCAGACTAGGCCACCTCCAGGCATAGAGACTACAATGAGGACAAGTAGGAACTAGTTGATTTGTTGCACAATAATCAGTTTCAGGTCACAGATCCAGAATGAGAAGAAGGGGACCTGGGCAAGGTGGTGTGGGGTCTTGGAAAAGGAGATGTTGAAGGTATACCAAAAAAGAAGGAAGCTGAAAAGCAAGCAACAACATTTTGGCTCAGATTCCAGGCTCAGAACAGGGTACTTTCAGCACTTGGTCCAGTTTGCAAAGGAATAGCCAAGGTAAGGAATTCCAGATCAAAAGGAAGTCTACAGTTCTGAACCAACAAGTCTTTCCAGTGGGCTGATAGGGGCAGAGTCTAGTAGCAATATATTCCTATACACACCCAAAGTCAGGTCAGGGATTTGTAGACCTTTAAACAGGGAACAGCGACAGACTTTTGCCAAAGTTTAGACCAATTTGTGATCAGTGAAGGCCTGCAGATCCCCAGCCTATTCCTATTATCCTGGAATAAAACAATGCTCTTCAAGATAACAGCAAAAAGACCACCCCATACCTTCCATTCAGAGGTGTCGCAGAGTTCAGCCCCAACATCAAGGCCAAAGTAAGGAAGGGTGATGGGAGAATGGGGCAAATAAAGACAGAAATCCATCATAAAGGTGGCAATGATGCCCAAGACACAAACCTAAAAGAAGAGGATGACTTCAAAAAAGAAAATGACTTCAAAGACAAAAATATAGTTTGGGTACAAACTCAACTAGAATTTCAGGAAGAGATGAAGCAACAGTTTTTAAGAACTATTTTTTTTTAAATATATAAATGGAATAAGTGGTTGAGAAAAAATATTGAAAAAAACTAAATCTCTAGAAAAAAACTGGAGAAGTCATTAGCAGCTTAGTATAAAATGAACAAAACTTTATCCAAATAACAAACCCCATGTAAATCAGAATAAATCAGCAAAAGTCACTAATTTCATGGGACAAAGAGAAATATTAAAATGGAGTAAAAAGTAAAAGAGTAGAAATACTGAAAAAAACCGAACAGAAGTATAGTGTCTCATAGCAAAAACTCTTGACATGGAAACAAGATTGAGAAGAAAAAAAATTAAGGGGGAGAAGGAGACAGAGACAGACTAGACATCCTATTTTAAGAAATCTTAAAAGAAAACTTCGAGATCTTAGAGAATCAGAGGGTAAAGTGAAAAAGAAAGAATTCACTTTTCATCTCATAAAAGAAACCCCAAAATTAAAACTCCCAGTAACGTCATAGTCCAAATTCAATACTTCAAGGTCAGAGCATTCAGAAAGAAAGAATTCAAGTACTGAGAAGCCACAGTCAAAATCATACATGATTTAGCAACCCATAAGGGCACCAAAAAGGAACAGAGAACCTGGAACATGACATTCCAGAAGGCAAAAGATATGAGCTTACAGCCAAGAATAATTTACCCAGAAAAACTGAGGATGATCTTATAGGGCAACAACAGACCTTTAATGAAATATAGGACTTCCAAGCATTCCTAATAAAATCTTGGAATGACTAACACAATGACTCACCACAATTCCAAAGGATTCATGAAGAAACATGCTATGTACTTCTAGATAGACAACTTAAATAGTTTCAGAGTAGAGACTGAAGCATACTTTTTCTCGTTTTTTTTTTTTAACTTGGCTAATGGGGAAATGTTTTGTATTACCACATACAGTTTTAAGAAGCAAAAAGATATCTATCATTGAGTCTTTCATTGTTTTGAATCTCACTCATTTTAACAACTATAAAATAAAATATATAGTTGGGGGGGTTTTTTGGCCTTACTTTTCTATCCTTGTTCTCAATATTACCAAATAGTGGTTTGCTTTTTTTTAAAATAACATTTCCTTATTTCACTGACATGAGGCAAATGTTTCCTTTTTAGTAATTTTAGTTTCACTTAACTGGTGACCTATTAAACCCTTGCTAGTGAGCTGCCTAGTTCAGACTTCACCAAGAATGACTACAATTCTGATTTGTCCTTTCCCTCAAGCACTGAAGCTTCTTCTCCTTTAACCTGTTCTACCACATAGAAATTTTATTTTCTGCTTTCTTACTGTAGATCTAGCAACTGATCTGGATTTATGCTGACAGTGCAATATGGTAAGTTGTCTGAGTCACTGTCATGATTTGACTAAATAGGAGCCATCACAGGCAAAACTTGAAATAAAAGCCTATCTGGTTGTTTGCCTTGGTGGTCTCTGGACTAAGGAATGAGCTGGCCAATATAAGGACTGGGAATTTTAGGTAGTTAGACTTTCTGCTCTTATTTCAGAAGGCTTTGCTTTATGAGGAGTCATTTCAATTACTCTCTTTGTAGAATTGTTTTTAGTTATTGTTACTTTGTTACATTCTTATCATTTTGAGGTAATTGAGGGAGAAGAATTTTGTTTAAAACTCTTCTACCATCTTGCTGATTATAAATCATGATTTCAAAATACTCTTCACCTTCCATGCTTATCTTTGTATTGAAGTCAGTCAGGAATTCCAGAACATTCCTGAAGAATTAAATTTTCAAGTGACTCAAAGGCCACTGAGAGAAGAATCAGGATGAGGACAAGTACTCTTCACCCTTCATGTTTATCTTCGCGATGACATCAGTATCAAGTAAAAAAATCAACACAAATGGTGATTTTACGTGGTCATGAATCCCAAAACAACATTATTTCTGAAGAATGCAAGCTGACTCAATGAACTTGAAGGCCACAGAGAAAATCATGGTGAGACAAGTGCTAGTTTCAATATTTTTCCAACGGTCATTTATATATAATATGTGACACAAAGAATATCATTCAAGAAATGTATGACAGGAAAAAGGAAAAGAGTATGTCAAGTAATAACTGCAAGAAGAGCCAAGTACTACTTTGCCACCCAGAAATGGGCACCTACTCAGACATCTCATTTCCCACCAGTCACATTCATTTTGCAATTCTTTGACTTTTCCACCATACCTTGATCATTACCAGGAATCTTGTCTTGCAATATCCAATCAGTCTTGGTACTTAAACCTCATCAGTGTCCTCTTGATTGGAGGGTGGAGTCATGAACTCCTTAACCTTTATTTAAGAATGGGAAACAGAAGAGATATCTCATTTCCCACTGAGCTGTACTTACTTTGAACTTTTTGAAGTTTCCATCAGTTCCCCTATCTTTCTCCTACTTTCCCCTTGTCACACATTTTAGCCTACTTTAGTATGTTGTCTTCCCCTATTGCAAGAAAAGCTCCTTGAGGGCTGGGCCTTTTTTTTTCCTTTGGTATTGTACCCCCAGTGCTTAGAGCAAAGTACCTGACAAATAGTGGGGACTTATTAAATGTATATTGACTTCTGATGCGCAAAAAGATTTAGAAAGTGACCATAAGCACAATGGGTAGGATATCTGTGAAATATTTATGCTAGAACACTGTGCTAGAACGCTGAACAAAAACAGTACAGGATGAGAAAATGCAATCTCTACTGATGAACATAATTCATATTGGTGAGATGACAGATACATGGAAGTATTATCGGTAAACCATTAGTAACATGTAAGCATATTAGCAAAAACTGGAACTTAGACTCTATTGTCAGCCAATAGTGATACATCAGCCATGGTGAAAAAATTAATGTCTAACACAAGAATGAATATTAGGTTCACAAAAGAGACTGTTTCTCTTTTTGCTGTCATAGTTAACATTTATGTATGTAAGCCTACATTATTTATTTATACTTGAAGTAAATGGCTGGACTTGAATAAATTCATTAGTACCCAAATAATTTTAAATTTTGGAAATATCACATTTAGTGGTTTAGACCTTGGCTTGTATAGCACTTTGACAAATGAATCTCTTCACTACAAAAATGTAAACAGATCCCCCATACATAAATGCATTAATTTTTAATCTCCAATATGGCTGTGATTCCTGGTTCTTCCTTCAACGGGAAAAAAAACACATTTTTTTAGAAACCCCATTTTAAATGCTTTATAATAGCACCTGGAACTTTGAGTGTGGATTATAAGACTTGTGAAAATGGAAGAAGGGTATATTTTTTTTAAGACTTGAACAGAAACAATGCGATTATAAAGTACTAAAAGGGGTATTATTTATGACCAATGAAGGACATAAATACCAGGAGTTTATGTATTTTGGATCATTAAGATTCCATTGTCTTTCCAATATAAAGTTTTATTCCTGCATTCAATACAGCTAGTTATCTAAACCAATTACAAAACTATGCCTCCTGGAACTGTTATAAAAGTAATAATGGAGCTTACAATGTGCTCATTGTTTGATTGGGAGTGACTAGACCACTGTTCTAACTCTTGTCACTAAATTAGCTCTTTGACCTTAAGCAAGTCAGTTAACCTTCTGATACTGGGCTATCTCAGCTAAAAAATTGATAAATCAACTGTAGTATCAAAAAGGTAATAGATACTAGGCCTCTTGTGTTCTTGAGTGTGTTTGCATAAAACACACCACAGTGACTGCATTTTTCCCCTCTCATGGGAGCAAGTTAAGATGCCTTTTTTGTTCTTGTAAATTATATTTTATTTTTCCAATTAAAGGTAAAAATAGTTTTCAACATTCATTTATGAGATTTTGAATGCCAAATTTTTCTTTCTTCCTCTCCTCCCTACCCTTTCCCCAAGACAGCATGCAATCTGATATGGATTATACATATGCAATCATGAAAATATATTTCCATATCAGCAATGCTGTGAAAGGGGAAAGCCAAACACACACACATGCACAAAGGGAAAAATGCAGCATTCAGAATCTATAGTTCCTTCTCTGGATGCGGATAGCATTTTCTATCCTGACTCTTTTGGAACTATCTTGTATCACTGTATTGCTGAGAATAGCCACGTCAGTAGCAGTGGATCACGACAACGTTACTGTTACTATGTACAACATTCTCTTGGTTCTGTTTACTTCGCTTGACATCAAATCATTTTCCATCAAATCTTTCCAGTTTTTTCTGAAATCCACCTGCTCATCATTTCATTATAACACAATAGTTTTCCAGTAATATTCACATACCACAGTTTGTTCAGTCATTCCCCAGTTGATGAACATCCCCCTCAATTTACTTCACTGTCTGCAGTACCTTTTACCAAGATGTAGCTTCCTCCCTTTTCTCTATTTAGGTCTATTTTTGCTTTTGCTTTGTGTGAGATCACACAAAAAAAGCTTTTTTTTTTTTACTTCAGCTGAAGCATATAGTCTGTTCTAGTCTTTTACCCTTCCTATGTGTGTCTCTCTGCTTCATATGTGTTTCTTGTAAACAACATATTGTAGGACTCTGGTTTTTAATCCACTCTATCTACTTCCATCTTATGGGAGAGCTCATCCTAGTCACAGTTATGATTACTAATGGTGTATTTCCCTCCATCTGATTTTTACCTGTTTATACTGCCCCCACTTCACCCTGTTCTTCCTCACCTATATTTTCCTTTTGACCACTGCCTCCCTCAATTTGCCCTTCTTTCTATCATGCCCCTCCCCCTTTCTTTTCCACTTCCCCTCCTAGATTTCTTTACTCAACTGAGTTAGTTCCTCCTTGAGTCAAACTTGATGACAGTAAGATTAAAACAATGCTCATATCCTCTCCTCTTTCCCTCTACTGTAGTAAGTCTTTCATGCCTCTTCATGTGATATAATTTACCCCATTCTGCCTTCCCCTTTCCTTTTCTCCCAGTACAATCCTTTTTTCACCCCTTAATTTTTTTTATCATCACATCAAAGTCAGTTTATACCCACAGCCTCTAAGTATACTCCTCCTACCTGCCCTAACAGAAATATAGTTAAGAGTTACAAGTATCACCTTCCCATGTAGATATGTAAACAGTTTAACTCTATTGAAAAACTTGGGTTTTCTTCTTCTCTTGTGCCTTGTATTTGAAGAAATTTTCTGTTCAGCTCTAGTCCTTTCATAAGGAAAGTTTGAAAGTTCCCTACTGAATTATATGTCCATTTTTTTCCCTGGAAGATTATGCTCAATTTTTCTTGGTTGTAATACAAGTCTTTTGCCTTCTGGAATATCCTGTGTAATGTTGACTGGATCCTTGATATTTGACTTGTTTCTTTGTGGCTACTTTTTCCTTCACCTGAATATTCTGGGAGTTGGTTACAATATTCCTCTTGGAGTTTTCATTTTAGGATCTCTTTCAGGAGGTGATCAGTGGATTCTTTCAATGACTATTCTACCTCTAGTTCTAGGATCTTGGGGCAGTTTTCCTTGATAATTTCTTGAAAGATGCTGTGAAGAATCTTTTTTTTTTTAATCATGGCTCTCAGGTAGTGCAATAATTCTTAAATTACCTCTCCTGCATCTATTTTCCAATTTGTTGTTTTTCCAATGAGATGTTTTTCTTTACAACTTCTTCTATCTTTCATCCTTTTGATTTTGTTGGATTGATTCTTGATGTTTCAGAGCCATTAACTGGTATTTTTATGTGGAAATTCCATAATTGTTGATATTTTTCAAGTTTAAATTAAGAAGGCTCAATATTTCAATAAACTAGATTTAGTTTTTCTTAAGAGAAGGTGGTATTAAATGTTTGCTGAATAAGCCATCATTCTATTTCTCTTATCCCTTTTTAAGCTGAACTTTTGGAAAAGCTGTTTATACTCACTATATCTTTCTCTTCTCTCTTTCTCTATGCTTAACCCCCTGCAATAAGTTTTCTGAACTCACTCTCAATAAAAACGACTCTTTAAAAAGTGAACAATGGTTCTTCAACTGCTAAATGTAATGGTCCTTCCTCAGTTCTCATTTTTCTTGGGGTTTTTTGGCAGCATTCTGCATTGATGACCACCCTCTATCCTAGGATGTTCTCTCTCCTGTGGGTTTCTTTATGACAATGTTCTTTCCTAGAACTCCTTCTGTACATCTGATTATTTATTAGTCTCTTTACCTGTCTCATCAAACTCACCACATATTTCTAAATGAGTAATCCCCAAAATCTTTATCCTGAGATGTCTTATTTTTTTCTTTCCATATAAACTTACTAGTATATTTTGTATACTAGCTCACTAACTTGGATACCTCATAAGTTTCTATGGGGTTATTTATCAACTACATAAATGACGTACAGATCCTTATATGCTGTCCTGAATTCTCACCTAAATTACAATATCATATCACCTGATGAATATTTCAAACTGGATGTGGTTTACTATTTCCTTCTCCAGTTCATTTCATAGATAAGGAACTGAGGCAAACAGGGCCAAGTGGCTTACTCCAAGTCACACAGTTAGTAAATAGTTCTGACGCCAGAGATGAACTCGGGAAGATGAATCTTTCCTGAGTTCAAGCCTGACACTCTATCCACTGTGCTGCCTAGCTGCAACCTATCCACACATATAAGTATCTATATAGATATACATATGACTATATATACACATATGTATGTACTTATGTTATGTATGTGTACACACACACACTCAGTTGTGTACAGAAATCCTTCTTACCCAACAGGGAAGTAAGAGAACAAACTGGCTAAGACATTGGTATACAGGAGAATGCTGTGAAAAGGAGGACTGAATAAGGACAGTGAACAAAAACAAACTTCTGAGGAACCAAGGCATAAAAAAAGAAAAAGAGAGAAGTATAAACAGAAGAGAATAAAATGAAGGGAAATATATAGTTAGTAATAATGCCAAATGAGTATGGGATGCATTCATCCATAAAATGGAAGCAGATAGCATAGTGGATTAGAAGCCAACAATATATTATTTACAAGAAACATACTTGAAACAGAAACACACAGAGAATGAAAATAGTGGACTGGAGTGGTGTCTCTTATAGTTCAAATGAAGTTTAAAAAAAAGGCAGCAATAGCAATCACTATCTCAGACAATGCAAAAGCAAAAATAGACTCCATTAAAAGAGATCATCAAGGAAACTACATTTTACTAAAAAGCACAACAAAGAAGTAATACAAATACGAAACATATACACCAGATGTCATAGCATCCAAATTCTTAGAGGAAAAATTAAATGAATTACAGAAAGAAATAGATGATAAAACTATATTGGAGGTGGACCTCAACCCATCTCAGAACTAAGTAAATCTAAACATAAAATAACTAAGAAGTTAAGGAATTAATAGAATTTTAGAAAATTTCAACATGACATAAGTCTGAAGAAAACTGAATGGAAAGAGAAAAGAATAAACCTTTTTCTTAGTTGTACATGGCTCTTTTACAAAAACTATTCAAAGACTAGGGCATAAAACCATCATAAGCAAATGTAGAAAAGCAGAAAAATTAAATGTATCCTTTTGAAACTGTAGTGCCATTAAAATTACATTCAATAAAGATGTCCTGGGAGCATAGATCAAAAATTGGAAAATAAATAATCCTAAAGAATGGGTGGGTCAAAGAACAAATTACAGAACAAATCAATAATATCAAGAAAGGCAATGACAACAATGAGATAATATGCCACAATTTGTGAGATATAGTCAAAATAATACTTAGGGAAAACTAGATCTCTAAATAATTAGTAAATAAAAGGCAGAAAGAGATGGGCATACAATTTAAAAAACTAGAAAAAGAAAAATTAATATTCTTCAAAACAACAAAATATAAACTCTGAGAATCAAAGGAGAAATTCATGAAACTGAAAACAATAAAATGAATAAAACAAAAAAACATAAAGCATTGGTTAATTTGATTACAAGACAAGTCAATCAAATTACCACTCAAAAAATGAAAAGCATGAAAGCACTACACATGAATATGAAATTAAACAATTATTAGAAGTCATTATACCCAATTATACATGCCAATAAAAGTGACAACTGAATGAAATGGATAAATATTTACAAAAAATACACAATAAACTGATTAACAGAATAGAAAACTTAAATAAACTTATCATAGGAAAAGAAAGTGAACAAGCCATAAATGAATTCTCTAAGAAAAAACAAACAAACCTAGTACCAAAAGATTTAGAAGCTAATTCTACCAAGCAGTGAAAGAACAGTTAGTTCCAGTTCTATGTAAACTGATTGAAAAAAATTAGGTAAAAAAAACAAGTGCTATCAAATTCCTTTAATGACTTAAATATGGTTTTACACCTCAACCAGAGAGAGTAAAAACTGAGAAAAGCTCCAGATTAATTTCACTAATGAATACTGATTGTAATATCTTAAATAAAATACTGGCAAGGACACTACATCAATATATCATAAAACTGATCATATAATATGACCAAATTGTATTTATATGATAAAGGCAAGGCTAGTTCAGTATTACTGTTCAATCATTTCAGTTGTATCCAATTCTTTGTGATCCTATTTGGAGTTTTCTTGGAGAAGATACTGATATGTGACATATTAAATATATGTGCAAATTGTGAGGTATGTAAAATAATAAGGAATGTTTATGGAGGGTGTTTTCAATGTCTCAATGCAGTTTTAAGCTTTACTAGCTTAAATAGTTGAGTGAATTTAAGAACTGAAGTTTTAGTAGCTTAAAACTATACTAAAATTTGAGGATACATTATTGTATCAGCCAGGGCCCTGACATACACAAGAAGGGCCTGCTGTACAGGTTCTTAGATCTGATTTTCTAAAACGAAAGCAGCTTTTGAGGAGTCAACAAGTACTTTAATCCAGCACATGTATCATTCACTTAGCTCAGGGGAAAAAGTCAGCACCCTCTGTCTGACCATAAGCAATACATACATCACAAATCAACAAACGGATCCAATTGTTTGTCCATACATATATAGTTACCAGAGAGAGAAGCACCAACACTTGGGTTTTCAAAGCCAGGGGGCGCCTTAGCAGCTGCCCAGAGTCTCATCTGGTCAAACACTTCCAATGAGTAAACCCCCAACAAAACCTCACCTCAGAGTATATGTACACTTTTCAGTGCCGGAGGGCACCACATGTCTTGAGAGCCAGTGCCTCATTAAAAATTAACAAAATGTGTAGGCCTCCAGGGGAAAAAAAATCTTCCCTAATCAAGCTTCCCTTAATGGGCATGCCCATTAATGGGTGGGGAAGATTTTTAACTCTCATTAGCATTACATCCATATAGAAATATATCACTACATATCTGAGGTCAAATTTGAACTCAGGAAGATAAGTTTTACCCACTTCAGGCCTACTAATCTAACCACCATGCAACCTAGCTGCTGCAAACGTGAGAGCCCATTACAAATTTTCTAACACACAGCATATACTCCAAAGTTTGGTCCTTTATGATTTGATAGTGGTTTTTTTGGGTTTTCTTGAAGTGTAATTTTCTTATTCTTTTTCTCAATTTTCCTTAAATTCAGGGGTCATAAAAATTTTATTGAAAATTTTGACTGATATATTTTGTTTTTTCATCACCAGAATTTCTCCTAGTATTCTTCCCTGTACCTTTCCTCTCTCTGAGAGCCATTTCATATAAAGAAAATACCATTTTTAAAGAAAAAAGAAAATAAAAATAGGAAGAGAAAAAATAACAGCAAATTCAATTTTACATATAGAAAAATCTGAAAAATATATGCCATGTTTCACCTCTATGAACCTTCCACCTATGAAAAAGTGGGGCATTGGAACTGGAGGATGTTTTTCTTTGTAATTTTGCAACTTCAATTTAAAAAAAAAAGTTATTTTTGGTTGCATTGTTTTAGTCATTGCACATATTATTTTCTTCATTCTATTCACTTCATTCTGAATCAGAACATGTCAGTTTTTTATGCTTTGCTGTATTGGTCTTCATCATTTTTAAGTACAGTAATACTTCATTCACCTACATGAACTATAACTTGTTTAGCCATCCTCAACTCAACGGAAGTATATTTTGTTCCGAAAGATCTTTTCAACAAATTTGTCAAAGGCACACTGAAGACCATAACCAGTTTTTACAATAGTATCTCTACATTTGAACCACTGAGAAAATTTCACCTTTTCGGTTCTATCAACTTTCCAATGTTAGCTATTAATTACGATTAGCATTTATTTCTCTTAGGTCTTTTCTTCTCAGCTTCCTTTGCTAGTTTATCACCCACATAATATCCCTTCCTAACTATGTAAGTTCTCCAAGGTCCTGTTCTGGGTCCTCTTCTCTTTTTCTCAATATTTAGTCACTTGATGAACTCATTGGTTCCCATGAGTTTCATTATCATCTCTGTGTAATGGCTCACACGTCAAGTCTTGGAAGATAGGAAGGAAAGAAGTAGGGAAATCAACATTTATTAAGCACTCACTATGTGCCAAGCACTTTACAAATATTCTCATTTCATCCTTACAACAGTCCAAGGAGGTAAGCAATAACATTATCCCCATTTAGTAATTAAGGAAAGCAAGGCAAACTAAAATTAGACCTCAACTTGTCCAGAGCCACACAGATAGTAAATAAGCTAGTTTAGGCTAAATCTGGACTCAGTTCTTTCTGACGCTAGGCCAAGCACTCTATCCACTGTACCAACTAGCTAACTGCAAGAAAGGGCAGAGATCACTAACAATAGAGGAAAGGATGGATCCATGTAGAAGTTCACACTTGGTCATATAAAAAATGCTACAAATCACTATTGATTAAAGAAATGCAAATCAAAACAACTCTGAGGGACCACATCACATCTCCCAGGTTGGCTAACATGAAAAAACATGAAAATGATAAATGCTGGAGATGTGGGAAAATTAGAATATTGATGCATTGCTGGTGGAGTTGTGAACTGATCCAACCATTTCGGAGAGCAATTTGGAACTATGCCCAAAGGGCTATGAACCATGTATAATCTTTAACCCAGCACTAGCACTTCTAGGTCTCTATCCCAAAGAGATCATAAAAACAGGAAAAGGAGCCACATGTACAAAAATATTTCTAGCAGCTCTTTTTGTGGTAGCAAAGAATCAAAATTGAGGGGATGTCCATCAGGTGGGGAATGACTGAACAAGTTGTGGTACATGAATGTAATGGAATACTATTGTACTATAAGAAATTATGAGCAGGTAAACCAGAAAACACCTGGAAAGAAAAGAATTAACTGATGCTGAGTGAAGTGAGTCAAACCAGGACAACATTACATAGTAACAGCCACATTATGCAATGACCGGATCCGATCCTGTAACTCCCTTATTCGGTAAATTCTACAGACTCCTTATTCTCTAAGATCATCTATAACCTCTATTTGGCTTTTAAAAACCCTTCACAAGTTGGCTCTAATATACCTTTTCACATTCATCGTATATACTTAATTTCCCACACTCTGCACTCTATCTAGATTGCCTTCTCTGGGTTCCTCACATGTAACAGCATATCTCCAATCTCCTTTGTGCTTCCTGTCTCCAAGCCTAAATAGTACCCTCTACTCACATCAGTCCTACATTTATTTCAAGATGCTACTTACCTTCTACATAAAGTCTTTCTTGATTCTACCAATTTTTAGTGCTCTCTATCCTTCCTTTGTATTTGCCTTGTATATATTTGCATATGCTTGTATAAACTATGTAATAAGCCTATCTATGAGCATGCGAGGAATACTGCAGATGCAAGTGTCATTGTACAAGGGTGTTGAGAGATAGCATCTGGGAGAATTGCAATGAAATGTAATAGAAGTACATTGGAGAGACCTTGGAACAGCACAGACATAGTGGAACTGGTTCAGGTCTATTAACCATGTGATGAGGAAGAGTCCTCCTGATTGGCTGGAAGGACACATTCTAAAAGTCAAACCAAGCAGAGCCTCAGCATCTTTTCCTTTAGTCTGACCTCTTTTCAAGGACAAACATAGGACTCTCCTTCCAAAGCTAACACGTGGTTCCATGAATGTAGGTCACAATTCACTCACTGAATTAGCATTGTTCTTTTCATTTGTAGGTGAAGGAAACTGGAGGTAATGATTTATGAATTTTGAAAATTCATGAGTGTGAGTCACCTGAGCTCCAGAATTCTGAGAGTTGAGTCCTTGCAAGATTAATCAATACATTTCTAGTATTGATACCATAAAGGACCCAGCCCAGCAATAGGTAAAATGAGAATTTATCAGGTAATGATGAAGCATTTGGACAGGGACTTGATGCTACCAATGCTATGCAGAATCTGTGCTAAGTCTTAGTCTATTCTTCCCAGAGACTGAGAAGTTATTGGAGAGATTTTTCTTCTGAGGTATTGGAGGAAAATGTTTATTCCTCTGATCTTGCTGTACCTTCAGAATAAACATCCCTTTAGATGAACTCACAGATATTAAGTTGTTAAGTGGAATTGGGGTGTTAGTCATTGGTGGTTAAAGGTGTTGGGACGGAACTATATTAGAATAGGGGATCAAGCTGATGGAAGAAAAGAAGAGGTATCCTAAGCCTTCTGGGGTACCCCTAGGATCCTCAGAAGGAGAAGAATCAGGCTTTGTTCTAGCAGAGTGAGTGAAGCCAAAACATACTGGCTATTTTAGAGACAACTAGAGGCACAATGGATAGAACACTGCCTCTGGGGTAAGGAAGACCCAATTTTAAATCTAACTCCAGACATTCACTAGGTGTATGACCCTGAGCAAGTCAGTTTCCTCAACTGTAAAATGGGGATATTAATAGTACCTAACTTGCAGGTTTGGTTGTAAGAATTAAATGAAATATTTGTTAAAAGTGCTAAGCACTGTAGTAGCCACTATATAAAATGCTTATTTCCTTCCCTATTTATAAATATACATAGGGTCTCTGTCATTAGAATGTAATCTTTGAGGGAAAGATTTCATTTTTTTCTTTGTATTCCCAACACTTATCACAATGTACTATATTATACTATATACTAGGTACTAAATAAATGCTTGCATGACTGACTGATCATTCTTTAAGTAGTATATTTCTTATTCATTTAACATATATATCCAACTGAACAAAATGCCTCTCCTTGCAACATCATAACCTAATAGAACACCTTATAGTCTCTGTAATGGATAAGTATCAGTGTTGACAACTGTTCTTTAAGAGCACTATCCCATATCAAAAGCTTAGCTTTACTTCCATAAATTAATATTGTTTGAACCTTGAAGTCAAGCCTCATTGTTACTGTGAGCTTGGATCAAAGGCTTAATCTCTTCATCACACAGAGGATGAATTTGTCCACCCCTCTCTCCAGAATGATTAAAGACTATCTTCATGATAATCAATGTGTCCTTTCCAATGAGGGCCCTCAATTCCATCTAGCTACTGCTCTTTGGCTCCCACTTTTTCACCCTTCTATGATATTTTGCACATGACCTTATACTTTAAACCAATATGTCCCTTGGCTAGCAGGCCACTCTACTTGACAAGAAAATTAAAATCCGACTGGCTAAGGTGATTTCTGGACCCTCTAGAGCTTTTTACCAGGAAAACGGTTTTGCAAAGTCAAAGTTGGGATCCTTACTTTTGACCATTGTTAAAGAGTTAACAACTCATTTAAGCAAATAAGTTTGTAAATGTGACAGCATCTTATTTATCATAATCTTATATTTTAACTTTGAATTGAATTTGAAGTTGTTTTAACAAATCAATGATATTATTGAACACAGAGAGCAGATTATGAAATTACTGTCACCAGCTAATTCCTGTCAGAGATAGACAAAATCACCTGCAGGAAATGGTCGATTCATACATGTGTAAGCCATCTGAGTGTTCATTAAGTATTTGTCCTCTTGTTTCTTCCTTCCTTATCACCTTTCCATGTTCTGTTTTGTTCTGGCATTTATTTCTACAGTGATATTAAGTTGTATGTTGCCTTAGAATGCAGCATCTTGCCAAATTTTTCATCAAATTCTTTTACTTCATCCTATGAAACTAACATTGGCAAATATGCTTAAATTATCTTCATAGTCTGTGTTCTTAAAGTTTTTATGGGCATTTCAGGCAAGATAGCCAGGTGTCTCACAAAACGATGTTTCATCTTTGTGAACACAATGAAACTAACTTAAATCCCTTTTTTTGCTTCCCTAAGAGAGCTATTTTTTCATTTGTCTGCAACCTTTTTTTTTAAGGTCTTCTAATTTAATTTAGAGAAAGAATGAAAATGGGGTAGGGTAGGTAACACAATACATATATCTCTGGGCCTGGAGTAAGGAAGACTCCTCTTCCTGAATTCTAATATGGCCTAGCTGTGTGACCCTGGACAAGTCATATAACTGTTTGCCTCATTTTCTTCATCTGTAAAATGAGCTGGAGAAAGAAAGAGTAAACCACTTTAGCATCTCTGCCAAGAGAACCCCAAGTGGGGTCATGAAAAGCCAGACATGACTGATCAACAAAAATGAAGATATGGATTCAGTTCCGTTTTTTTAGCAGAATAACAAATCAACAGTTACTGGACAAAGACTATCCATTAGGAGTAAGGGCAGGTCCTGATCCTGTGATTTTATTGATACTGGGAAACCCAAAATGAGGAAATCTCCTTTATTAATGCAATTTAGTACAATCTCTGGAACTTAAATTCTTGATAGTTGCCTCGAGCACTAAGAGGTTATGTCTCAGAAGTAGTAAGTGTCAGAGGCAGGACTTGATCCCAGATATTTTTGGCTCTTATATTGGCTCTCTATCCATTAGCTTCCTCTCTTATTAAGAGTAGTAGCAGCTCAACTTTGCTTCTAGATATTCCAAACACTGTGATTCTTATAATTCGCACTCCTTTTCTACCAATAGCAGTAGAGAAAAGTGATGCATTATAGAGTCTTTGTATTATAAGAAGTAAAGCTATAAGAGACCTCAGAGGCTACCTCATTCAACCCTCTTATTTTACAGATGAAGAAACAGAAGTATAGGGAGGATGAGTAATTTATCCAACTTCTCAAAAACTGTAAGCAACAGAAGTTACATATAAACCCAGGTCTTCTGACTCCAAACTATACCAAACAGCCTCAAGGAAAGGAAGAGGCAGTACAAAACGGAATTCTATTTTCTATTTTTATCTTTTTCAAAGGCCATCATGACCAAAAAAGGCCACTACCTGATGGCTACCAATGATAAGCCTCCCTTCTCATTGAGTTAATTGGTTCTTAGACAGCAAATGTCTCAACTTTTTACAAACATTAGTCATTTGATCTTTACAACAACCCTGCAAAGTAGACACTATTAATACCCCCATTTTAGAGTTGACAGAAGAGGCAAATAGCAATTATGTGACTTTGTCCAGTAACGTACACATGTAATAAATGTCTGAAGCTATTTGAAATCAGGTACTCTTGACCCCAGATCTAGTGTTGTCTACTGTGCCTCCAGATGCCATTACAATAAAGCCTATGCTTTAATCCTTTTCATACTGTTAGAGTCAGTCATAGTTTGTGTACTCTTTGCCTAGTCTTCCAGAACTCAGGCTCACTTTTATAAGTTTTTTTCATCCTGGTCAGAGAACTGAGACAATATACACAGACCCAGGCAGTGTGCTTACATAAGCACACGCACACACACACACACACACACACACACACACACACACACACACACACACTTTTTTTTCTATTCTGTCTGGTGAATAATGAAACTCACCAAAATACTGGCATTTTCATCATGTAAAAAGGGTTTGAAATTGGGAAGAACAAAACAGAAACCAAGGGAAAAGGTAGGAAAATGATGAAAGTATCATGGAGTAATTGGGTTTTACAACTTTATCTAAAAAGGGCAATGAGAAGTCAATTTTATCTTCTATAATTGTGGCACACTGATGGGGTATGATGAGAACAGAAAAAAGGATTCTACAAAAATATCAAATATTTTCACATCTGCTAAAAAATTCTATCATGCTGTTTCTTTTCCTACAGTGTCTATCACTATAATAAGTTTTTTAAAATAAATTGAGCACAGATATAGGATAGAGCACAGATCAACTCAAGAGATCTTTGATAACTCTGGTCAATATCTTGAATATTTACATAAAAATGAAAATTACTTAAGGGATAGATTATGAACTCAATAAAAGCAAATAACAATATTACATTTTAAAAATCAATAGATAGCAGCTTTCCTCTGTGAAACATCATTTCCAAGATAAGGCTGAAACAGTTTTATTCCTATGTATCCACTTCTATTCTTTCTTAGTTGTCAATTAAAAAGGTCAGAGATTAGGGTATTTAATACTGTCCAAGGGAAGGAAAAAGAGACCAAAGTAAATATAACATAATAGAAGGAAGAAAAACAATTATACCGTTAAGTGAGGAGAAAAAAAAAAGAAGACATCAGTTAAATAAATGTTACAATAGAATGGAACTTGAGGCTTGCCTATTTCAGTACCTCCAAGTAGCTCTTGATAACAAGTAAAAGAAATACAATCTGTTCAATGTATGGCTTGTTTCCTACCATCTCTCAGTCCATCTGTGGAATATCTGCTATGTGTACCACTGTACTGGTCCAAGAGCAGGAACAAAGGAAATGAAGA
>CM053770.1:357564795-357592873 GCA_028658325.1 Potorous gilbertii | reverse complement strand
AAATAAATAAAAAATAAAAAAAAAAGTGACACCAAAATACTTTGCACTGCCAAACATTTGAATTCTGAAATAGATTTTACTTAAATAATCAGAAGAAATGACACTAAAGATGCCCTATCATTCTCTTTGGGGCTGTACTCTAAGGATTCTTTCTGACTTGCACTTAAAAGATATTAATGTGTTGGCTCTCCCATGAGAATGTCAAAGCAGGCACTGCTGCCACTTTATTTTCATCCCTGGAATACATTACACAGTGCTTTAAAAACAAGCACTTGATTTAAAAAAAAAATCATTTACTTCTACTGCTTTATTCTAAGACAGACAGGTGGTATATTAGACAAACCGCTAGGTATGGAATCACAAATATCTAAGTTAAAATCTGGCTTCAGAAACTCCTTAACTAAGTGACCCTGGGCACATCACTTTTGTTTGTCTCAGATTTCTCGACTGTAAAATGGAGAAACTAGCACCTATCTTGAAGGGTTGCTGTGAGGATCAAATTGAGATAATATCTGTAAAGCACTTAACACAGTACCTGACACATGGCAGGCACTATATATAATGCTGGTTTCTGCTCCCTTTCCCTCCCTTCACTTTCTGGTTATCAATATTTTAATGGCCTAAGCAAAACAGAGTAATGAATTGTTAACATCACAACTGAAACAGCTTTTCATTTTCCTTTTGTCAAGTCATGGTATGACTTACAAGTCTATATTCTTATTTCTCTTAATCTAACTTCACTATAACCACACTTTACAATTGAAAAGAAACATTCAATATAAAAATGCCTTTATTAATTACTTACTAAGTGCTAGACTGTACACTAAGTGCTAAAGATATAAAAATAAACAAAACAAAATGAAATAAGAACAGTACCTGACCTCAAGGAGGTGTATTTTTAAAATATATCTTTATTTTGTCATGTTGTATTTGGGAATATATGTGAAAACACAAGTGAAAAATATTTATCATTTTTTTAAATTTTGAGTTCCAAATTCTCCCCTTTTCTACTCCAAACTTCCCCTCTAACTTGAGAAAGCAAAGCAATGATATCAACTATATATATAAAGTCATGAAAAACATTTCCATATTTGCCATGTTGCAAAAGAAAATTCACATTCACACACACACACACACACACACACACACACACACACACACACACACACCAAAAAGCAAGAAAAAGAAAGTAAAGAAAGTACACTTCCATTTGCATTCCTTTTGGAGATGGACAACATCTTTTCATTATGGGTTATTTGAGCCTATGCTCATACTGTCTTGATCAGGGTAGCTAAGTCATTCACAGCCAATTCTTAAAGTATTACTGTTAGTGGTAAAGTGTTCTGGTTCTGCTCACTTCACTTTGCATGAGCTGATATGAGTCTTTCCAGGTTTTTCTGAAACCATCCAGTTCATCATTTCTTACAACACAGTAGTATTTCACCACAATCATATTCCACCACTTGTTTAGCTATTTGTCAACTGATGGGCAACCCCTCCAATTCCAATTCTTTGCCACCAAAAAAGAGCTGCTATAAACATTTTTGTACAAATGGGTATTTTTTTTCCTTTTCCTTGGTCTCTTTGGGATACAGACCTAGTAATGGTATTGCTGGGTCTAAAGGTATGCATAGTTTTAAAGCTCTTTGGACATAGTTACAAATTGTTCAAGGAATATACTTTCTAATGGGATAGATAACGTAATGAACTTTGCACTTCGAATTTAATTCAAGTAGTGTTACTTCTCTGAAGAGTTGGCTTTGTTTCAAAGACACAGAAAAAAGCTTCTAAAAGGTTGAGATTATAATAACTGAAGCAGCAGGGCTCCCTGAGGGAAAGACTAAAGGTTATCATGTATCACTTTGATCACTATCTTCCATCACATACTGTTGAGGACTGTCTAGGACTGTCTACAAACCCTCCTCCTCATTACCAGCAGACTTATATGGAATCTAATACAACATATATATTAAAATATTAAATCCATCACAATCTACAATCAAAAAATTCAAGTATCATGTGCTTTGTACCTTAACTTCACAAGCAGAGAGAGCAAAACCACAGAGAATATATATGGACAAGAGAAGAAAATACAATTAGAGTTTTAAAGGCTACAACAGATGGGACTAAGGGGTATGGTCAATTGGGCTATGAGTAATATATCCTGAACTCTAAAATACTCTTCTCTTACTACAATCTTCCATTCTATAAAATCTCATATTCTCTCAATCCTTCTACACCTGCTCTTCACTCTCATCATCACTATTAAGGAGTTATTTCCTCCATATCTTCCCATACCTGAAGACGAGATTTTGGTTTGAATGACACCTTGGGAGCTTACTAGTGAGGAGACTCACGGATCTGTCACTTATCCTTATGAACCTGAGGCCCTCACAGAACCTCATTTGTAAAGCTGATTTACAGACTACTTATCTCATGACAAGGTTTTAAGGAAATCACTTGGTAAACCTTATAAATGCCATAATTACCTAGTCTAAGCCTACCTACACAGATAAGGAAAGTGAGGTTAAGAGAAGGGAAGCAACTTGCCCAAAACTACAATAATAAGTAAGGTAGTATAAAGTGTCAACCAGGTCCTCTGACACCAAATTATTTTAAAGGTAGTTTGACATATGATTGAAATATAAAGACTATAAGGAATAAGCAAGTAAAAGAAAATAAGAATATGAAAGAAATAAAGGTGCAATTTTGAAAGCCACTGGATGAGTATATAAAGAAAAGGAAGAAAGTTCAAGCAAGTAGGAATGAGAGGTTTGAAGAAGTGTTTTGGTCTCATCAATATTAAACATACAAGAATACTATGGTATTATTCTTTATGATATGGACACTACAATAACATATACACAAAATGTAATTATTAAATGAGAAATGTAAAATCTTCATGGACCCTAAATGCCCCAAAAAGGGGAAAAAAATAAGGTCATAGAAGGTTACATTCTTGGTGAGCAGGTGTCTCCTGCCATCCTTTCAGATGAGAAAGAATAAAGCTTACTCTCACAGGGAAGTTACAATCCCTGCCTACAGGGCCTCCAAAGTGAAATTAAATTGACCTCAGGCAATGAAAGAGTTTGAAAAGTGAGTTAGCAGCTTGCTAAAGGAGAACCACAAAAATGCTGAGGAATATAACACCTTTAAAAAGAGGCTAATTCAATTGGAAAAAGAGGTCCAAAAAGCCATTGAGGAGAAGGAGGCATTAAAAAGCAGAATTAGCCAAATGGAGAAGGTTCAAAAGCTCACTGAACAAAATAGTTCTCTGAAAGAGAAAACTGAGGTCAGAAATACAATCAAGTTAACACAAGATCTGGCAGCTTCAACATTAAGCAGCTGAAGGGCTAAGAATAGGATATTCCAGAAGTCAAAGGAACTGGGATTAAAACCAAGAATCACCTACCCAGTAAAACTGATTATAATACTTCAAGGGAATATATGGTCATTCAATTATATAGAGGACTTTCAAGCATTCATGTTGAAAAGGCTAGAACTGTATAGAGAATTTGACTTTCAAACATGAGAATCAAGAGGAGCTTGGAAAGGTAAACAGGAAAGAGAAATCATAAAAGACTTTCTAAAGCTGAACTGTTTATATTCCTACATGGAAAGAAAATATTTATAACTCTAGACTTTTCTCAGTATTTCAGTAGGTGGAGGGATTGTACATACACATACACATACACACACACACACACACACACACACACGCATATAGACAGTCAGAGAGCACAGGCTGTGTTGAATCAGAAGAGATGATATCCACAAAAAAATATGAAATAAAAATTAAGGGATAAGGGAGGAAAATACTGGGAGGAGAAGGAAATGGAAGTGGGGCAGGCTACAACTCATAAGCGAGATAAAGAAAAATCTTATTCTCTGGAGGAGAAAAGGGAGATGGGGAGAGAGGAAAAGTGAATCTACTCTGTCCACATATGGCTTAAGGAAAGAATAACATGCTCTCTAAATTTGGTATGAAAATCTATTTTATACTACAGGAAGGAAGGGAGGAGGTGACAAATGGGATGAGGGGAATGATAGAAGGGGGGCAAATGGGAGAAGAGAATAACTAGAAGTAAACTTTTGAGAAGGGACAAAGTCAAATGAGGGGATAAAAAATAAGGGGGGATAGAGTAGGATAGAGGACAATATAGTTAGTATTACACAACATGATTATTATGGAAATCTTTTACAAAACAACACATATATAGCCTGTATTGAATTGCCTGCTTTCTCAAGTGGGACGAACAGGGAGGGAGGGAGGGAGGGAAAGAAGGTGGAATTCAAAATATTAGAAACAAATGTTGAAAATTATTATTGCACATAGCTGGGAAATAAGAAACACAGGTAATGGGCTATAGAAATTTATCTTGTCTTACAAGAAAAGAGAGAAGATGGGGATAAGGGAAGGGTGGAGGTAAGATAGAAGGGAGGGCTCATTGAGGGAAGGGGTAATCAGAATGCAAGGTATGGGGTGGGGAGAGGGGAGAGATGGGGAGAAAAATTGGACATGTTACAAAGTGATGTAAAAGCAATTAGTATTAAAACAATTGACTGAATTTTGAAAAAAAACTAGACAGAGCAGTTGGCCTTATACCCGTGAAGTACTGGGAATACCTTGCCCTTTGGGAAATTAAAATTTTGATTTTGTGATTGTAACACTTTCTCCTAAAACTAAATTATAATGTGGTTTGGCATCAAGGCAAAATGCTGTGAGTTAAAAACTCAGTCTCTGTAAATTTGCTGGCTATGTGATTTTAGACAACCTACCACCTACTTCCCAGGGTTGTTGCAAGAATCACATCATTGTAAAGTGCTTAACACAAGACTTTGCTACATACATTTATTTTTGTCCCTTTAATTAAATGCATTTGCTCCATTCTGGATTAACTCTTTTCTCAATTTTAGACATGACTAATATAAAGTGCCAAAAGGGATGAGATAAAGGATTTTCTATGTCTAAGTTTGAAATGTATTTGACTGATTCCATGTTATCTAACAGTAAGCTGTGTTTCATTTTCAAAAATTCATATTATTGTGAATGTTACTGTGTTTCTAAATTTTCTTGTATTATAAATTCGAGGAAACCATGGTATAAGAAATGCTGTTAAGAGCATGATGAAATTGTGTCATTAGAAAACATGACTCCTTTTGATTTGGATACGATGAAATTACTAACTATTAGAGACTACTGTCAACACTAAAAACCTATCAAGTATTTAACTGGGTAAGTTTTAAACTAAAGAAAAATAATTACTTACTGTGTGAGGAAAAATGAAAAGGATATGATGACTGTAAAATCTCCTTACTGATCAACTTGTCGAGTTTCCTGAGACCATCTGCTTGAGAAAGGCCATAAATTCTTAAAAGCCCTGTGCCATAAATTGCTAAATGCTGTGAAATTCCTAGAAAATGAATTGGTTTAGTTAGAAACTAGGATCCCCCCTCATCCACTCCTTGTAAAAAGAGGTAAGGAGAGGAATTTATAAGTGGGGGAGTGTCATCTAGGATTATGTGGCTGTCACTTAAAAAATTATGAAACTATATTTGTTCATAAATATGTCTTTAAGTTACATTACATCTTCAGCTAATTTATTTTAAGACTCCAGTCTTAAAGATTTTTTAGCTTATGGAATTAATATACAATACCTTAAAAGATGGATATCTGTTAATCTGGAGATTTGCAGTACTTGGCCAGTGTTTTTTTTTATCTGAATTTTGATTGAACCATCATATATTCACTATGTGGAATTTTAGGAATGTAAACATTTTCTTAATTTCTAAAGATTGATTTCTATATTAGGATGAGTTTAAACTCAACAGAAAAAAAAGGATGTTGAGTAACATCTTTAAAGGCTTGGTCAACTTTTACCGCTACTTTACTGCAACATGACAGTAATAAGGACTACATCCAATCCTAAACTATGATTAGTCAAACTTGGCTATTTGAGGTGAAATCTCATGGGACTGTAATCTGATACGAGTTCTGAATTCAAAGAGAACTGTCACATTAAGTGAGTAACCCACCCTTGGAGGGAAATGTCACTAGCTGTTCAAGGGAGTCCAACTTAAGACTACAAGTGGATGTCTATGCTTGGGAAAGACTGAGGAAATGACCAAAGTAGGAGCTTTTTGACTCGGTTTCCCCATTCTGCTATTTCCTTTCTGAACAGGAATATTTCCCACCTGCTTAATCCTGAGCCTGGCAATGTTACTCTCTGAATGATGTGGAACTTTGCTAAATGATTGGTTGTTCCAACTAGTAAATATAACTCCTTCCTAAAATCAAACAGAAATCAGGATGTTTTATTCTATTATACCTATATTGAGTCATTCTGTGCCCTTAGAGTTAGGCCTGGTCTGTTATAACCATGTCCCTTTCATTGTAAATCTCTCTAACCAAGGGCAAGCAAAGTTGTAATTTTTTTTCAATATAATGAATGTGATTTCAATACTCCAGCACCTTTGCACTGCCATAATAGGACACAAGTATGAAAGATTTTATTGTTTTCAATTTGAATTTTTTTGGCAACTAAGTAAATTAGCTCTTGAATCTGATATCCCCTCTTGAGTCATACATTCCTGTATAAAATAAGGTCCTTGAAATATCTCAGAATGACAGGGGAATAATGAGACAAAGATAAAGAGATTTATGGAACAAGCTATAAATCTATTAGTAAGGTTAAAAATGAGAAACAATTTCTGTTTGATTATGAGGAAAAGAATTTCTGTGCAGTTATCTTAAAGGAGAGTAGCTTATGAATAATCTTATGTTACCTCAAAGGGAAATTCAATTTTACTCAGATTTATTATTTAATTTAGGATTAACAGCTATGTTTAAAAGATATCCTGAAGTATAAGCAATTTACATGTACACAGCCTGTCTGAGATATACACTGCTCCCTGTATACAATCTGAGATTCAGTATTAAGTATATTTACACATCCTATGCCAGGTCTTTTGTCATCTGTTATAAATTAAGTTATATAAGCATCTTTTATACAAATAAATTTGTGTAACTAATGAACCTAGGGATAAAAAACAGCTAATTTCAAAGATATCTCCATATTCATGTTTTAAAACTAGATCCCTAAAGTAGCTCTTCCTCCTAAGGGGGGAAGTTGCTAGGGAGAGGAAAATCTTGAGAAAGCAACAAGACCAGGAAATTATATATGCTAAGTATAAATTATACTAATGGGAAATACATGATTTGAATGTGTCCTAAATATAACTTCTAAAAATTAGGGTCTGGACTTCATATATAAAATTGCATCATTTATCCTCTACACAAGCCAGTCCCTTTCTGGGTTGTTTTTGTTTTTTTGTTTTTTTAATATTTAAAACATTTGTGAGTTCTGCCTTCTGTGATACTTTAAAATGCTTAATTTCTGAGTTCTCAGTTACCTGGATTTCTTAAATATATCAACATAAACGCTTACTAACTTACATCATAGGCCAGTTATAAGTAGTAAACTGTTGTTGTTTTTCCCTTAATGAGACATAAATCTTAAGTAATGAAATAAATGAAATCCAGTCTTAAGAAGTTAAATGATAATGAAGTCAAAGACAATTTAGAAAAGCATTCTTAACTTTAGCTTACAGTGTCCTACTTTGCTAAATATTAAATCTTTAACCAGAAAAATTCATTATACAAGTCAGATTCTCATAGATTGTTTTTTTTAAGATGCTTCCTTCAGCCTATGGTTGATAGTGTCTATATCAGGTAGCAGGGTTTGGATAAAGATAAAAAGAGTAACAGTTATGCAAAAACTTAAATTCTCTAAGGTTTCCACTTAACTGTGGATTTCTAATTTGATATTCTTCTTATAGCTTGTATTGGGGTAAAAGCATTAGAACCATAAGACTTGAGGTAGTTTTCATTACGTGAACAAGTTACTGGAAAAACAAATTTTAAGAAGTTGTATTAAATTGTATCCAGTCTTGCTATTGGTAGATTTTAGCAGAATTACCTAGGAATCTCTGCAAGTAACTTGGAACCAGAGAAGCAAACCTACTGAAAACAAGTCCCATTCAGAACAGAACTGCCTTAAAGGAGAAGTTCTATTCCAGATTGTCCAAGAAAAGATGTTTCTAAGAACTAGGACGAGATGACCACATGAGAAACCTGGAATTCAATATACTAATTAAACGGACATTATAAGTGGGCCTTGATGTAATTTGGTAATGATGATCATTAATGTAATATTTTGGCTTTTTATTTCACTGTATCTATGTTTTCTTGCTTGCCTTGTAAATTTCCCCTCAAAAATCATTCCATGGTTCTTGTGGTTGTTTTTTAAGATTCAATTTTATTTGTTTTTAATTTTCAATATTCATTCCCACAAGATTTTGAGCTCCAAATTTTCTCTCCCTCTTTCCCCTCCCCTTGCCACAAGATGGAACGCATTCTGATTTCCCCTTCCCCTAGTCTGCCCCTTTTACCATTTTATCATTCCCCCCTCTTATCCCCTTTACTTTTCTAAAGGGCAAGATAGATTTCTACACCCCTCTGCCTGTATATCTTATTTCCCAGTTGCATGTAAAAAGTATTTTTTTAACATGTTTTTAAAATGTTGAGTTGGAAATTCTTTCCCTTCTTCCCTCTCCACCTACTCTCATTGAGAAAACAAGTATTTCAATACAGGTTATATATATGCAGTTATGCAAAACATCTCCATGATTTTCATGTTGTGAAGGACTAGACTATATTTTCCTCCATCCTATCCCACACCAATTATTCTATTTTCTCTTTTGACCCTATCCCTTTCCTAAAGTGTTTGCTTCTGATTACCCCCTCCCCCAATCTACCCTCTCTTCTGTCACTCCCTCATCCCATTTCCCCCTACTTTCCTGTAGGGTAAGATGCCCAATTGAGTATGTATATTATTCCCTCCTTAAGCCAAATTCAATGAGAGCAAGGTCCACTCATTCCTTCTCACCTCCTCTCTTTTTCCCTTCACTGTGAAACCTTTTTCTCACCTCTTTTATGTGAGATAATTTACCCCTTTCAATCTCTCCCAATATATTCCTCTCTCACTCTTTTATAATTTTTTAGGTATCATCCTTTCATATTTAACTCACCCTAATATTAAGTCTCATGAGCTACAAATATCATCATTCCCTGTAGGAATGCAAACAGTTCAACATTAATAAGTCCCTTATGATTTCTCCTTCCTGTTTACCTTTCCATGCTTCTCTTGTATTTGAAAGTCAAATTTTCTATTCAGCTCTGGTCTTTACATCAAGAATGCTTGAAGGTCCTCTATTTCACTGAATGTCAATTTCTTTCCCTGAAGGATTATAGTAAGTTTTGCTGGAGAGGTGATTCTTGGTTTTAATTATAGCTCCACTGACCTCCAGAATATCACATTGCAATTCCTTTAATCCCTTGATGTAGAAGCTGTTAGATCTTGTATTAACCTAATTGTATTTCCAAAATAGTTGAATTGTTCCTTTCTGATTACTTGCAATATTTTCTTCTTGACCTGGGAACTTTGGAATCTGGCTACAATATTCCTAGGGGTTTTCCTTTTGGGGTCTCTTTCAGGAGGCAATCAGTGAATCCTTTCCATTTCTACTTTATAGTCTGGTTCTGGAATATCAGGGCAGTTTTCCTTCATAATTTCTTGGAAGATGATATCTCGGTTCTTTTTTTGGTTGTGGCTTTCAGGTAGTCCAATAATTTTTAAATTATCTCTCCTGGATCTATTTTCCAGGTCAGTGGTTTTTCCAGTGAGATACTTCACATTATCTTCTTTTTTTTTTTTCATTCTTTTGGTTCTTTTTTATAATTTCTTGATGTTTCATAAAGTCGTTAGCTTCCATTAGCTCCACCTAATATTAAAGGAATTATTTTCTTTGGTGAGCTTTTGGACCTCCTTTTCCATTTGGCCACGTCTGCTTTTTAAGGTATTCTTCTTTCTCATTGGCTTTTTGGACTTCATTTACCATTTGGGTTGATCTATTTTTAATGGTGTTATTTTCTTCAGCATTATTGAGAGGGAATCTCTTTTAGTAAGCTATTTACTCATTTTTTCATTATTTTCTTGCATCACTCTCATTTCTCTTCCCAATTTTTCCTCCACCTCTGGGGGAATGGAGAAGGAAGAAAGCAACATTGATCATGCACCTATGATCAGTACAAGTATTATACCAACTGAGTATTATACCAACATTCTCTTTTTACATCCACAAAATAATCCTGTGAGATAAGTGTTTCTTTTATTCCTGTTTTAAATTTAATGAACCTGAGGCAAACAGAAGTTTAATTTTTTCAGGATCACAGAATTAGTACATGCCTGAGGCCAGATTTTAACTCAGGTCTTCCTGACTCCAAGCCCAGAACTCTACAACTCATCAACTTCCTCATCTCCCTCAATTTGTACCTTCACTCTTTCCCAGTCTCTCTCCTTAATTCCATGTATCTTACTAACCTTCCTGATTAAGAATTTAGAGTCTTCTCTCTGACCAAAGCACTGTATTCATTTTTCAATTTTTCCCTCTGTTTTATCCTCCTAAAACTATTCTTCATCTTCATCAGTCACTCTGGCCCTCCTTGCTCTTCCAGTTCACCACCACCCATGCCTTGGTTTCACTTTCCTCCCCTTTAAACCTTAAACTTAGATTTAACCAGTTCAGCTTTATATTATTATCTACTCTAGGAATCCTTTGCTCCTTGTATCATTCCTTGTCCCTTGCCAAACCCCAAACATGGGCAACTTTCACCATGTCTGTTCTCCAATCTTACTCAAAGTCACACTGAATAACACTGAATTAACAAGTTAAACTACTGTTCCAACTAGATCATTCACAAATTTATGTTATCTAATCTCAACTGTGCCAATAGTGGTGCATGAAAATCAATTTATTCTTGCCTGATCACCACATTTCCTACAGAGCTGTTTCAAATTTTTTTTCCCACTCTTCAGCCAACCTGCATTTCTCTATTTGCCTTTCTCAGATATATCTGCTCTTCTTTAAATGACAAAGTTATGACTATTCATTATGATAACCCTCTTTACCCCAATTCTGCATCTCAAAAATCATCTCCCATTCACCCCTTCATTGATGTAGTCCCTAATGAAGAGGTTAAGTGTGGCCTCATGGACACAGCCAATCTCTCTATATTTGCTGTTGATTCTATTCCCTCCACTTCCTCTATAACATTGGCCCCTTTCTCTGCGATCATCATCAATATTCCCTTATCTAATTCTTTATAAGCAGGCTTTAATACCCAATGCCAAAAAAAATCTTCACCCATTCTTGCAATCTCTTCAAGTCCTTTATATCATCTCCACTTCTATCTCATCTCCCTGTCTATACTTATTACTTTCACTTCGTCCTTCCTCTTTTACTTCAGAAACCACTAAAAGAAGGCTGACCACTCCATTTGTCTAGAACTACTCTCTCCAACTTTGCCAAGAAAATTAACTGCTAGATCCAAATAAAAATTATTTTCTCAGTTCTCATCCCTCTTAAACATTCTACTCCCAAACTGCCTAGGAGAAGGAATGGGAGAAGAAAAAAGGATTTGACTTAAAAGAGAGTCATATAAGTAACAGACAGAATTAGACAAGTGGAGTAAATCAAGAATTGATCAACAAGTCAAAAACTAGATCATAGGCTAATTTAGGGAGACAAGTTTTGGGGAAATTAAAGACAATTTGAAAGAGCAAAATTTTAATGTCTAGAGACTTGTCCAGGATCCACTTCTAGCTATAAAGAAAAAAAGGATCAAGGACAAACAAGCAGAATATGCAAGGTTTAAGGAAGATCAAGAAAGATCAGGAAGTAGCAACTACAGAAATAAACAAAAAAAGAAGAAAGAAAAGGTAATTGGCCAGGCAAGGTAAGAAAAAAATAAATAAATGGAACAATTTAGAGCATAAAGCAGAGTAGTCTGTTGGATGGAGCAAATTCATGAAACAGAAGGTTTAGGGAAAGGGGAAAAGGAAGGTGTATTCATGGAGTTATTAAGATTGAGGAAACAAAGCTGAAGGGCATTGTCTGGTTATTTTTGTTGTTGCTGTTGTTGAGTCATTCATTCTTGTCCAGCTCCTCATGCCTCCAAGGACTACACTGTCCATGGGGTTTTCTTGGCAAAGATACTAGAGTGGTTCCCCATTTCCTTCTCCACTGAATTAAGGGAAACTGGTTAACTGACTTACCCTGGGTCACACAATTAACTCAGTGGATTTACCTGAGTAAAGAAGGGCCGAGTTCAAATTTTACCTCAGACACTTAATATCTGTGTCTCTGGACAAGTCTCTTCAACTTCTGTGTGTGTTTCCTCAACCGTAAAAAAGGGGTGGCACTTACCTTTCAGAATTGTGGTTAGAATCCAAATGGAAAAATATTTGTAAATCACATTGCCTGGTATGTAGTAGTTGATTAATAAATGCTTCCATCTTTCTTTCCCCTCTCCAAAGGAGGGAATGCAGAGACTCAAGATCAGTGCTCATTATTCAAGACTATTAGGGAAAATTAGTGAGTCTTTAATGACAAAAGTAAATGGGAGCTCACATAGGGAAGGGAACACTTGACCCTTGTCAGGAAACTAGGCAATGGAAAAGTAGAAACAGAACACAGTAAATATTTGATGAGGTCCTGAACTAGGGTGGTGTCCATGTATGTGGAAAGAAGTGAATGGATGGAGAAAGATGGAGAAGACCTGGCAACAAACTAGAATACAGATAGGAGGTCATAAAGAGTTAAGAATTTCTCCAAGGTTATAATTCCGGATGACTGATAGGGTGGTAATGTCTCAAGAAATGAGAGGGAATTGGAGCCAAAATGGCAGAGTAAAGGCAGGAACTCAGCTTAGCTCCCATAAATGTCCTCCAAACATATTTAAGATGACACTTCAAAACAAATTCTGGAGCATCAGAATCAGCAAAAGGATGAGGTGAAACAATTGAGCATCCCAAAACAACTTAGAAGTTCAGAAGGAAAAGTTTGTCTCAGATAGTCATGGCTGAGAGTGGAGCACAACCCAATGTAGGCTGCACCTAAGCAAACTAACAGCAGGCCTTTGGGGTTACTGTTTTGGCAGCAGCAGCAACTCCCAAAGCTATCAGTCTACCCATAGTAAGGGGTTTAGACAACTGGTCAGAAGATTAAAGGGCACCCTTTGCTAGCACTGGGGGCAGGACTTAGTTGCATTGCCCATATGCAGTTCCAGGTCACAGTTCCAAGATAAGAAAAAACAGCAGGAGGAGCTGAGTCCCTGGTCACAGTCAAAGAGTAGAAAAGAGTGCTTGTAGTCACTCACACCCCAGAGCACAGGCCAGAAGAACAGTCAGCAAGCTTCTCCTTGGATCATACCACCCTGGGAGAATTGAAAACCATCTCTGAAAACAGCACAAAAAACCTCAAGCTTGGCCCAATACCCCCTCCACACTAAAAGCAATGCCCACCCAACCTTAACATATAGTTCAAAATCAAGAAATAGGCTAGAAAAATGAACAAACAACAACAACAAAAAATAACCTGACCATTGAAACTTACTATGGTGTCAGAGAAGATCAAAACACAAACTGAGAGGTTCATGCACTAACATGGCTGCTGTCAGGATCTGAGCCCATGTCATTAAGACTGAAAATTCAATATTGTTATCTGCTATGTGGCACTGTCTCCAAAGTGTAATATTTCTGTGTGCATGAGAAGGAAAGACCTGATAAGAGAACCAACATGTTTTTAATAGTAAGACTTTACTAGTTAGAATGTATCATTCTATATCTCTGTTAATCATGAATTTAAGAGCAAACTATCACTTCAGTAGGAAAATGAGCATCATCTTTCTTCGGATTAATTTATTTCCAACTGAGATACTATTTGGAAATGGAAAATAGCAAAAAAAATCCCAGTCTATAACTAAACAAGAAGAGGAGAATGTGTTTCCCACAAAACTAATCTTTTAATTGTCTCACATTAATGTAACTAAAATGGTCTAATATTTTACTTCATTTAGAATTAAAATAACTAGAAATTAAAAATATGGGTGCTTGCTTTGTTAGAATAACTATATCAAGGGTAGAGAACTTTGCAGCCTTGAGCACACATGTGACCCTCTAGGTCCTAAGGTCACATGTGGCCTTGAGGCCACAGATTGCCCACTCCCAAACTATACTTTTATAAGCAATATAAATAGTTATTCACTTAGTGATTTTACTAACAAAAAATGTTGCATGCTTCAAATATCCATAATTTATCTCAAGAATTACAATCTGTTTCTCTTGATTCTAGGTCCAAAGATTTTTACTATGCCAAACTACCTAAAAGTAGTAAGGCAGTGTACAACATAACCCAATAAATACAGATATTTTAAAATGATAGCTTTCCCCCCACCCCCCTTTATAAATTCAAACAGAATAAACAAGTTTTATACCTTTTAAAGGGGAATGTTAGACTCCTGGAAATCTACATACAATAAACATGGAAACTGAAAAAAAATCAATCCAGCTTATTCATAACCAACTTTCCTGATCCAAATAATACAAGATTCACTGAGTAAAGTTGAACTCATTGATTCATTCTATCTTTCATAAGAAACAACGTTTTTTGATACTGCTCCCTGGAAGTATTTTGCGGTCATGAAAATATTTTTAAAAAGCCACAAAAGAAAAATGTGGACAAAACAAACAACATAACATAGTAACATCAGAAAGAAAAATGAACAGTGCTATATAGATATATAAATATGTAACTAGGAAAGTAAAAAAAAGTCAGTGATGGCAACAAACCAATGACTACATTTATTCTTCTCTCAATGGGGAAAATTCACGTAGTATGTCAAATGTTTTCATTTTAATATTTGAAGCACTACACATTATCACTTAATTTACTTTTATTATTCAAACATTTTGCATTTTAAATGATATTTTTAAAAAATTCCCATCCTTGTGTTTTACTGGAATTGCAGATGATCTAAGATCTAATCTTCATCGCAATAGTCTATGGTTTTATCTAGTTATTTACTTATAAATGGACAGAGATATATCCTGCCTGATACTTGACAAGAATATTTACTGAGAACTGCATATTACACACAAAGGCTGTTGCAGTCCTTTTCTAAGGTTTTCAAGTTTTACCTTTCAAATAGTGACTGCCATCTTCCTTTGCCACAAAAAGCTAGTTCTTTTGTTCTATCTATAATATTATCTGAACATTATATATTTGAAAAATAATCCAAAAGCATAATTAGTAAGTTAAATATTGCTTACATTCACAGTTTTAGAAGAAAGAGACTCATTTCTAGAGTAGAGCCATTATCATTAGATTAGAATCATCCCTGCTCACAATATACACTTGAACTACACAAAAAAATGAAATTTCCCCCTTGAGCCTGATAATCATTCCAGCTGTCATTTAGGGGCTCTGGAATAAGTAAAAAATAATGACAACAGAACAATTACAATTTTTCCCCATTTTTCTGAAAATGCTGAGTTCATGATATACAAAGCACTGCTTCTTCAGATTAAATGACATCCCTCATGGCTCAGTCCAAGTTGTACCCCTTCCATTCAGTTCTCCCTAACTACATAAGTCCACATAGATCTCGCTGAATAAACTGAAAATAAACACAAGGGAACAAACAACAACCCCTCAATGGGAGAGGGATATGGGCAACAAGCTTCTGCAGTATAAAAGGTGATGTTGAGGGAGAAAGGAAAAAGTATCTGAACCATTCGAATATGCCTCTTGAGAACCAGTCTTGAGTTCCGGCTGTTTCTCTACAATCATGAAAATATTTATTCTATTATATTTCTATAATCTTTCTGCTTAGCCCCCCATTTAAGATTCATGGTGAGGAAAGACAAGGTTTTTATTTCCATTCCTGCTCTTTCCCTGGCTGTTCCTCCTACAATGGTCAGGTAGAGCAAGACTTCGTGTTCCTGTATCACTGCTCAACTGTACTTGAGTTTAACAATGGAACATGAGTTTTGTTTTCTCTTTCAAAGCATTCTTTTGCTGACTGTATTGTAAGTATTATAAACATGTGAGGTCAGGGACTATATTTTATACTCTTTCTGTACTTGCCCACAATACATAACAGGCACTCAGTAAGTAATTGCTGAATTTAACTGAAAAGAAAATAGCTTGTCCTATTGCAGCACTCCCTCCATTGGAAGGAACTTGCCCTGTCTCCATGGTTCCCAATTTTGCTCTTCTCACATCTCTCTTTTGCTCCTCTCACAGGTTCTATTTTTTTTTAATCAGTCCTTCTGCTCCCTCCTGCCAAAAAATAAATAAATAAGTAATTCAGAGACCACTTTTCCCTTTTATCCCTTCATTACCAGGTTCATATTCTGGCAATGTGCCAGTAAAGAACAAATGTAGCTTATAATCTAAAAGCAAAGAACAATTAAACAGATTACGAATTGTGCATAAGTTTACCCATAAAAAGTAACATTAACAATGAGTCGTTTAATCATCATTATAGTACTTCCTAAATGGAAGTATTTATTGAACCCAGAATAAAGTCTAAAACTTTGGGGACATTCCAAAATATTGTAGAGAAATGAAAACACATTTAAATGTACCATATAAGGGTAAAAAGATTTTTATTAAAAATATTTACTTTTTAGGAGAAAAAGTGAATTTAAGAAAAATGCATTCATTTGTTCTACTCTGATTCTAATATGTGACATTTGATATTTGGTCATAGTGCATGGCTAACATTGTTTGAGAAAAAAATACACACACACTTCTGATTAAAACACTTTTTTGGTGATCTTTTTTAAAAACATTTGAACTAGAGAATTTTCAAACATTTCAATGAAACATGACTGGGCAAATTTAAATTCAGATTGGTTTGACAGCACTAAATGATGACGGCATTATTTGATCTGAGTAGACAAGCAAGCACTTTAAAAAAAAAAAAGAAAGCCATTGTCAGTAATTCAGTAGATTTGGAGAGAACTCCCTTGTGTAAGGAGAATTGTTATGTTATTATTTTTTTTTTTAATGTAAGCCTGTGCTTTGCCATTTGTAGAAGTTGCTCCTCTTTCAGCAGTCCTACAGACAGCTGACCTGCTATGGCAAACATATTCTTTTGCTGATTCCAGCCTATTTATTCCATTAAGGCCAACCTGCACTATCACTAGTTGACTATCTAAATTTTCAGGTCACTAAATTACAAATACGTGGTCACAAGTGAAAGTGGATATGACAATAAAGGGTATTAAACAGGTTTAAAAATCAAATAGGAGTTCCTCCAAAACAACTATCAAGCAGATGGATATGTTTTATTTCATTTGTTTGGCTTCCCTCAAGCCTATCCTTAACACTTCTATAAAGATAACATTATAGCTGAAAAGGTAAAGAGTTTCCTAGAGTTCCTTTCATGCTTTCTCTGGGAACAATATAAAAAGAACAAGCAATAGCTAGCTCCACTCAGTTTCCAATCTGGGTCACAGATATACAGGCTCAAATTCACACAATCACTTTTTGTCACTTTGCTACCCTAATTTATACATCATCTCAGTCTTCCATTCTTTACAAAACTCATGTGCCACTGTGTCACCAGTGACAACTGACTGCTTTGATCTGGGATGGGGAACCTGTAGCTTCAAGGCCACTTGTGGCCCTCTAGGTCCTCAAGTACAGCCCTTTGACTGAATCCAAACTTCATAGAATAAATTCCCTTAATAAAAGGATTTGTTCTGTAAACCTTGGACTCAGTAAAAAGGCCTCACCCAAGGACCTGTTAGACAGCATGTGGCCTTGAGGCCACAGGTTTCCTCTAAATGATGAAAACTGTGCTTAACTATTTAAAAGAAAAATATGACCAGTGCTGTAATCACTAGAAATTATACTATCAACAGAAAATCAAGAAGGCATACTGACAGTAGGGAAAGAAAAATCAGCAAGTTTATGATTTGTTCTTGGTTACACTTCTTAAATACAGTTAAAACTACACAGGTTTTGCCTTTATTTCAGGCCATTAATAATAAAATCCATGTCCAGTAATTAATCCATTGGATTTTCATTCCACAAGTATGTGTTAATTTCAAAAAAACTTTACAATTTATACCAGGAAATAAGATCCATCAGAATGCTGCAATAGTATTTAAATGGAAAGATCTTTCTCATTCATTAATAGATCCATATGACTTGCTTAAATCACCTGGAAGCCTAAGTCACATGTGGTGGGAGGAGCTTGCTGAACAGGGAACAGAAAGGGGGATGCAGAACGGGAAGAAAGTGAGTGAGTTGGGGTGAAGATGCAGGCAGGCCCTTAACAAGGCCCAGGTTTGTGAGTGTTTGCTTGTAAGAAGGCCCTGGCTGAGGAGCAGAAGGCCTGGGAATGGCTTTGCCCCCTGCAGTGATCAAACTTATTAACTTCTTGGTCACCATGACCGATTGTGCTTTCTGGTTGGAATTTGGTTTTCTGGTGTCTGAATAAATGTTTTTCTTCTGCCTTCTATATGGAGAGTCATTTATATTTTGTGATTGAGAACTATGCTCGCATATTCACAGTCACCACCAGTGCTGTGAATATTGCCTTGGCAATATACATGTGAAAAAAAAAAAACACATTTATACATTGTAGAAAACATTAAACAAACTAGCTGCTAATCTTCGGAACTGATATAAAAACAGTCAGATGTAGCTCTTGTGCCAGTGGGTTGTGCTTAACATTTTTTCTTTGTTAATTCTTTGGGGGGGGGAGGGCAATGATTTTAGTGTAAAACAAACAAAAACAATAAATGGTACAAAAACATTTTTTTAAAAAGTGACAAGAGACTTACTGAATTTTCTAAGTATTCTTTCCTTTTGTAGATATTTAAAAAGTCTAACTGGACTCTAATCCCAAAAGATCATATATCTAAATTGTAGCCAGTTTTGTTCACCATCATTTGGGAAATACATTGATAAAATAGGATGGCAAAAAAAAATGATCAGGCTTCTGGAAATCACAGCACAGGAAGAACAGTGGAAGGAACTAACTGGAGATATTCAAACTGAAAAAGAAAAAAGTAATATGATAATCTTAGTCAAAGTCTTGAAAAGCTTTTATGCCAGAGAAGATGGAGATATGTTTGGTGTAGATATTATAGGGAAGCAGAATTTTATTGTTAGAAGTTTCTGACGATAACAATGATCCAATTAATGGCTACCTGTAGGAAGTGGTAAACTCCTCATCACTAGAGATCTGAGTAGAAATTTAAATAGTATCCATAAGCAATAACTTAAAAGAAACTTACATTGTGCAGGATAAACCAGATATGTCCCTTAAGTTGTGTTTCAATATGTGACTGTAAACATTTGTAACAAGTTTTTTTCTTCCCCCGTCCCCCCACGAGAATGAAATGTGAGGAAGAGAAGTGGAAAAACATATCAATTGAAAAGTCTCAAAAAAAATAGTTTAGGTTTACTGGAAAGGTACCACACCTTGAGATCTCACAGGATTCATTTTTTCTTATGCAAATGCACAGCTTCAATCTGGAAGAAAGGCAAAAGGTCTAAAGACTACAGAGGTTAACCAAATAATTTCTCGGTTGCTCAGTAAGGTAGAGTTGCAGATATCTCATGAGGAAACTGGTGACAGCTGGCCCAAGTGAAAGGGTCAATGTCTGCAGGTAGAGTCACTTTCTATATTCAGCATCAATGCTAAGTGTGATATACTTCAAGTGTCACTGTCCTACTGTCTCTACCAGGAATAGCTTACACTCCAGAACTAGACCTTTAGAGACCTCATCTGACAATATCTGGAGGTAATTAATGCATCCAGTTTGGGGAATCAATCCTGATCTCAGCCCTCTATATTCAGCTGGTCCTCAAATCTTATATAGCATACTTCATTCCATTCACCATCCACAAGAAAAGCAGGGCCTAAGGAATATGGACTTAACACCTGGCTGTTAGTTTGACCCCTCATTCAAGGAACAACAATAAAAGTGAAATATCTACTGCTACTAAGTCATGAAAATTCATTACTGTTTTGTGTTTCCACTCACAATCCCTATGACTGCCTAGAAGACCAAAGCTTCCTTCCTTAGCCACCAGTCTCCAGTATGTGTTGTATCTTTCCAAGAGAATGTTTACTTTCTGAGGGCAGGGATAGTCTCACTTTTCTAAGTTAAGCACCTAGCACAATACTTTAGTATATAAAATGTGCTCAGTAAATGCTTGTGAATTGATGAGGCTGAGGCTTCTGATAGATTCTTTTCCATTGCTTTCTTAAAACCCAATATTTAATGTGGTTAGGGCAAGTAGGTGGCATAGTAGATAAAGTGCTGAATCTGAAATCAGGAAGACTCATCTTTTGAGTTCAAATCTGGCCTTAGACCTTACTAGCTATGTGATCCTGGGCAAGTCACTTAACCCTGTTTGACTCAGTTTCCTCATCTCTAAAATGAGCTGGAGAGAAAAATGGCAAACTACCCCAATATCCTTGGCTAGATAACCTCAAACAAGGTCACAAGGAGTTGGATATGAATGAAACAACCAAATGTCAACAATTTAATGTTGTTTACTTGGATAAGTAAAATGTATAATATAAAGGAAAGCAGCATGATGTTAACAGCAGCCTGGAGTAGTAGCCTAGAGTACAAAAATTAAGTCCTTGAGTCCTTGATTTGAAATCTCAACCCAGACATTGTCTAGCTGGATAACACCAAGAAAGTCTTACTCATTTGGCCATCTAAAAAAATAAGAAGCATGAACCTAATCACTAAGATTCCTTCCAGCTCTAAGGCTTTAATTATATGATCCCAAGCCACCAATAACATTAAATCGTTGGATGATTATAGGATCCTTCACCCCATATTCGTAGCCACCTCTGAACCCAGATAGCTGTATGGGTTTGGGCAAATCACTTGAGTTCTTTGGGTCTTCTCCTTCCTTATCTACAAAATGAAGGAGTTAGAAGAGATGATTTCTAACTTCCCTTTTAGTGTACTATGGTTTTCCCATGACAAGCCTATGATTTTCTGTGATGACTAAAGGGTATACATTTTGAGGCATTATTTTAGGGAAGAAAAACAAATGTAAATGAGTAAATAATGAACCTCTGCGTCTGCTGTTTTCAAAGGAGCTCATATCACAGGGAAGATGTATACAGGTTAAAATATAGTATTGATGACATTCAGCAGGGATGTGAAAATGGAATAATTAACTGTCTGCTACAAGCACACATACACACCAAAAAAAAAAGAAAAACATTGAAAAGCCATGAGGAGTTTGGGGTATCCAAAGAGATGCATCTACGCTCATTCACTCATTCTTTGCTCCCCTGTTTCTGATCTCCATCTGTCCCTTCCTCTCCTTCTCTTCTTTCTGCATTTCTGGTCTCGCTCCACCTCAGGCTCCATCACTGATATGTTCCTACTTCTACATTATTCCTGTCTTCCAAATCCTGCCAAACGTGTAGCTTTAAACTATCTAAATAACTCTATGATTTCTCTTCTACAATTCAGCTCCTAAACTATGTTGTGCTGCTGTTCAGTCATGCACTACTCTCTGTAACCCTATTTGGCATTTCTTGGCACTGTTTAGTCATTTCCCTTTCTGGTGCATTTTACAGAGGCAAACAGGGTTAAGTGACTTGCCCAGGGTTAACACAGCTAGTAAGACTGTGAGGCAACATTTGAACTAAGGAACAGTTTTCCTTACTCCAGGCCCGGCACTCTATCCACTGTACCACCTAGCTGCTAAAATTCTAAAGTATGGCTTTGACTTAATTGTTAAACACCATGCTGATGTGTAAGCCATCAAAGAGGTTCATTATACAATTACTTATAGTAAATTCAAAGAAGCAATGGGATATAGTAAATAAAAAATCTGCCTGGGTGTCAGGAAGACCTGGGTTCAAGTAAATGTCATTGTTGTGTACTAGTTCTGTCACACTGGGCAAGTCACATAACCTTTCTATGCCCCAGATAACTCTTAAGATTTATTGTTACATATTACACCATTTTCACTTTATCTTTCTCATCTTTTTGGGGGGTGGGGGAGGGTCTGTGTTTTCTTTTACACCATAACTAATATGAAAATATGCTTTGAATGAGTAAACATGTATAACCTATATCAAATTGCTTACCGTATCAGAAAAAGGGGGGGGGGGGAGGGAGAGAATTTGGAAGTCAAAAACTTTTAAATGAATGTTGAAAATGGTTTTTAAATTCAATTTGGAAAAAAATAAAATGTTATTAAAAAGGAAAAACAAAGACTTACAGCTATAAATTGCAGAAGAGTTTCAGGGGATAGGTCCTAGTTTCATTACTCAACCATTGGTAAGGAACTATTGAGCACTCCCCCAAAGCAGTACCTGAACATAAAATTATTTATTCCACACATCTGAAATATAGTCTCTTTAGTGGAGAGGAAAGGGGCTGTGGGGAGGAAATGGGGATAAATGAAGAAATGCATACTGTATTATTGATCTCTATAATGAATAAAAAGGCCACTTTCCTCTCAATATTATAGTTCTTAAGGTATGTTGAGAGAAAAGTTTATCAGTGGAGGAAGTTTGAATATAGGGTGTTCCCTATTAATGAAATCACATATCTGAATCACACATACACAGATACACATAAACATAAGTAAACCTTCACCCCTTAGAATGTCATTTGCAGCCTGAGCTCAACAGTTTCTTATAATGTCACATATATTAGCAATGGAGAAGTGCTATGTCTGGGACTGCAGCATGGGAGCTGGGGTGTTTATTTTCTTGGATTTCTGTATAGTTTAGACTAGTGTTCTATATTAGTACCTAAATGGATCCATAATATCACTTAGGTTAACAATACTGCTGCCAATAGTGAATATTGCACTCTATTCAACTCTAAACAGAGAGGGTGCTAAATAGATGTCACTGTTATAAAAACTTAAACTCAGCAAAGGGAGCAGAACCAGGGGGACAATATCTGAGTGCAATAATTTTCTTGAAAAGATAATAAAACAAATTTGAACACTGAATAATTTTAATGACTAATTTCATCTCACAGAAGAGATGATCAAATTCACCTTTCTCCATTTGGTAAAAAGGTAGGGACTTCGGGTGCTGAACACTAGTCAGATGTGATTATTAGGTCAATTAATCTGCTTAACTCTTTTGGTGGTGTTGTTGTTGAGAGGGCCCAGGGAGGGAGTTCATGGTACATCAGCAAAGGACTGTGACGTAAAAACAAAACAATAAGAATACCTGATTTAAATAGATGATTATTTCCCAAGAGATTCCAGAGTTTGAATAAATACCTTTATCTCCTACCCTGTCCATGCTGTATATTCCATGGTTGTAACATTGCTGGTTACAACCAACTAAAGAGTAGCGGAATGTACACTCTATATATATAGACATATATATGTCTATATAAAAGTACACACACACAAATATATATATACAGAGAGAGAGAGAGTTAAAGTTTCAGAGTTTGAATCTCATCTCTGCTACTTATTACAAGTGTGAACTTGGACAAATCATTTCTCCTATCTGAGCATCAGTTTCTTCCTTTTCCAAATGAAGGAGGACTGGATTATATGATCTTTTAATATCTATTTGAAACCTGTGTTTGTTCATTCAAAATTTATGAATCTATGACTCATCCTTTATAACACTGTTGGGTAATCATTCTTATATGTATTCCAGACAGTGTCACTCCTTATCTCAAAAACTAGTCGATGGCTCGATCCATCTGCTTAGATAAAGTGCAAATACATTCTCCTGATATTCAAGTTCCTCCAAACCAGGTGGCAACCTTACCTTTCTAGCATTATCTTATATCACAGTTTTCTACACTTGTTGATTGTATTCTTCAAACAAACCTTCCTACCCATTGCTCCATAAACACATCAAATCCTGCAACTGCCCAATGCTGTACTTTTGATCACAATTTTGTGTATTCAATGATGCTGTCTACTAAAATGACTTTCTTCCTCAGCATTTAGCACAGTGCCTAGCACACAGTAAGTGTTTAATAAATATTTGACGTGGTGATGATAATCTAATTGAAATGGAAGCTCAACGAGAGAATTTTTCCTTAATTCCCATTGGTAACAATCTTCCTATGTGCTTTGATTATAGCTAATATACTTTTCAATAGTGTATGATATAGTTATATGTATTTGTTTCTAAACACTCAAGGCTAAAGTCTGTGTCTTATTAGTTAAATGAATGAAAATATGGGACCCCACATGAATGTACATTTAAAGATTCCCGTACTTTTAAATCTGACTTTAAAAATCAACTGGATTTTTTCCATTTTCAAAGTTTGAAAAGAATCAGTAAAGAATGACTTGAAGAGAACTTTTTCCCTTAGGAAAAAAATATACTAATAATAGCTCACATTTATATAACATCTTAAAATTTATAAAATACTTCCCTCACAGCAACCTTATGAAGTAGATAGTGAATTATCTTCATTTTGCAAATGTGTAGGACTTTGTGGAGGAGTCAGTATTCATCAGTAGATTACCTTTCTATCACCACACAATTGACAAGGATGCATTCTTCTCATTTTTCTGTTTGTTAACTATAAAAATGCATTGGATTCAGTAAGCCAAAATATCACCTTTAAGACTCTGCTCCAATAAAATGTATGTATGATGTGTGATGAATAGAAGTAACTATTCATAACCCTTTTGATATAAGGAGAGATAGAAAACAAGGAAAATATTCTCATAAAGCCACTGCCATGGGAAAGATCTAGTGTGTGGTCCAAGTCCATGTTTCCACATAGATCCTTCAGATGCTCCTGTTAAAAGATGGCATTGTACTAATTGCATCCAGTCCTTAAACACACTGCAGAAGCCCTCTCTATCCCTCAATAAGATACACAATTATGCATATCTTAGTCTTGTATCTATTCATATATGTAATACATTGCGAACAAGGGAATTCCAAGGAGAAATGAAATAAAAGATGTCATTAGAGATATTTATGAGGGAAATGAAAATTGGATAGTTATATAGTAAAAGCAAGGAATAACAAATGAACAGGTGTTCTTCTGATGTCAGAAAACAGAGAAGGTACCAGAACATCACGTGCTCCTCCTGTAGTAAGCTTAAAGAAGAATATAGACAAGGGGCAAGCAGAATAGAAAGGCAAGGATTGCAATCAGTACCCCTAAAGAGAATATCCACATCTATGAAACCACAAGTCTATTTGAGAGAGTATAAAAGGTGAGGTCTTGTTTTATTTTTAACAGATAAAGGAAATGATGCTAACAGAGGTCAAATGTTTTGCCCATGGTTAAAAAACCATTAACTGTTAGAAGCAAAAATCAATCAAACCAATGTGACCTGTTTATATATCTAACCCTCTGTAATACCACAATTCCTCTCAAGTACTGTTAGAACAGATCAACTAATTCTCTCTTAGAGAAACTTCACTACTTCAAAAATAAAAGTACATTATAGTTATAAAGACAAAAATAATACAAGTATAGATTTAGAGAAAAATCAAAACATTTATAATTCATGGAGGGTAATTATAAATAAGCACATATCAGTTAAACCACTAAGGAGCACAAAGCCTAAGAGTGGACAGACAAATTCAATAATAAATAGTCCTATCTTTTCACCATCACATAATTTATCCTTGATACACCCAAGATTAGAATATTACTCATTTGAATTCTATTATAATGTTCTCATTATGTCTAGGGTTACACTGAGTTTCCAAAAATTACCTTATATTTGAAGATCAATTGTAAGATCCATAGTATCTTTTGGAGCAATTTCAAACAACGAAAATTATTTAACATGTACTTTTCCCCTGAGATAAGGGCTATTCTTTTATTTATTGAATGCAATACAGAAGTATTAGCCAAAGATTAATGTTTTTATATATAGACATTTATAAATATAGCTCCTTGATATTATAATGGAACATGAATTTGATATTTTGCACTCGTTTGCTAATGCTATAAGAAAACATAAAAAACTTATTGCTGTAGTAACCCCCTTTCTTGGAAGAATGTTTCGACTGCTACATCTTTCTGCCAAGATGCTTTTCTTCCTTTCCTAAAATGCATCTTGTTATGACTTTCTAAATATACTGAGTTTCAGGGAAAAAATATAGTGCTACCTTGTAAAATTTTTACAGTGATTATTTTCTTCTCTCCTTCAACTTCTCACTTACAATGTCTTAGTATAAGAATAGCAAAAAGCAATATAATTTTATGGGGGGGGTCAAATGAGATATGTGTATATATATACACACACATATATACACACAAACATGTGGAAAGAGAGTATGGCTATGGAGAGAACACGAAAGAAAAAGTAAGAGTATGACTATGGAGAGAACAAGAGAGAGACAGAGAGAGAAAGAGAAAGGTGCAAAGCAGACACAAGTAAACGAGAGCATTTGATGTCCACATGAAAAGCTGGTCACTATTTTTAAAAAGTCCCACCAAGAAAATAGCCATCAAGGGCAACTGTTATACAACGTGGCATTTGTGTTATGTGAATCCTTTTCTTCTTTCTTTGACCACTATAGGGTATAAGAAACAATCAAAGGATTTCAGGAAAAGGAAGATTTGTATGAACTGAAGTAGTGTGAAATGAACACTGAAAAAAGTAAATATTTTTAAAAGACTTAATAACTTCAATCAATTTAACAGTTCAAATGAAGAATGCTACTCACTTCCTGACACAATGAACCATAACAAGTTTGGAAAGTGTTCTAGCAAAATCCATGCAATATTAATGAAACACAAAAGTCTATCACTCTAAGACAGCTATTGAAATTTTAACATTTAAAAAGAATAAAGAGGATTGACAGACATTCTCTGTGAATATGCTAAACTGTCAAAAACCTATAGGAATAATTTCTGAATAAGCCAACATCACTTCACCAAGCAAGAGTAATTTCAGGGACACATCACTGAAATCATTTATTAATTGAAAGTTATTGCTATGAAAAAATTAAGAGTAAAATCAAAATAAAAATGTTCAATGGGCAATAACTACATGAACTCACCAACAGCAAATTGATAAATAAGCATTGAAAATTACTTATTATGAAGATTTATAGAAAACTTTAAGGTTTATGAAGAAATCAAAGTAATCAATAAATTAAGAGTTGCAAAACAAGGAAACTATTCTCATAAAACTACTGTCATGAAAAAGTTCTAGTGTAAAGTCTAAGTCAGTGATTCTAGATAGATGATGAGGTCCTTCAGGTGTTCCTGTTTACAAATGGCATTGTACTGACTGCTTCAAGACCTCAGACCAGCAGAGTCCCATGCATAAGATATAAAATTATGCAAATGTCATCCCAATTATGAAAGCAACCTTCTTTGACTAATACTTCATTATGTTCAATACATACGGAAAAACAGTTCCCCACCAAGAAAAAAACTGGCAATAGAAATTACATGTCTCTTTTAAAGGACCTGTATTTAATGATCAATAAAGAATATGCAAAGAAATAAATAACAAAACACAACACTGAAAGCTGAAAAAAATTCACAATTACTGAATACCTAGTAAGTCATGACCTGGTGGCTAGAATTATATACATGAGAAGCTCACTATCGTTCACAACGCAACAAAAAAAAAACCCATATTACAATATAGACCTCAAAATATCTTTGAGAATTCAGTGAATAAACTCTACCAAAACTGGACCAAGAGGGCAGACCAAATGCTGCTCAAATCACCCAGATAGCATTCCACTGACTAAGAAAATAACATTTTTTCACATAAAATACTTTCAACAATAACATTATGTTGAATACTTTCAAAACATAAAGACCAAGCAGAAAAAAAATCACAACTAGATGGGAACAAGATATGTTCCCTGCAATCCTATCTGCTCTTGGTGTTGTCCCAAAGGTGCTTTTATTGAGCCTACAGAAGATAAGCATACATTTCAAAATTTTAATTAAATTACAATTTTCCATTCAATTACAAAAAGTAGTAATCTTGTCTGTTTTGCAATAGACTATACAAGATTAACAGCAGGGAGGGTGGAGCCAAGATGGCGGAGTGAGAGCAACGACTCACCTAAGCTCTGGGACAAACTCCTTCAGGTACCTCCAAAAGGAGAATCTGACCAAAGTTCGGAGGTGCAGAATCCAGTGGGAGGCAGAAGGTGACAATTTCGGAGCTCACGTTA
>CM053770.1:357531125-357564295 GCA_028658325.1 Potorous gilbertii | reverse complement strand
CATGGTACCTTGCATATAGGAGGCATTTTCAAATGTTTGATGAATGGAACTTAGCTGATATTTGTGGAGAGAAATCACAACCAATGTAACATCAGTGTCACCATAGCCAAGTCCAAACATGTTGGACCTGTGGCCAAGGCAAAGAGCTGATGCTGGGCAGTAATAATAGTCTAACAAGGACAAGTGGTAAAGAATTTTGTTAAGAGTGACAGAGGAGTTAATAAAGCACGCATTAAGAATTCTGAATTCCATAGGCCTAATTGAGAAATGTGATGACAAGAGCAGAAGAGTATTCTATTATCATTGTATAGGACAGAAAGAGATAGAAGCAATTCATAGGACTATGCACTAGATAGATGGAATTGATTACACAACCTTTTAACTTAGTGAAAATAGACAGTGAAGTACTAACAGTATGATTTCAATAGAGCAAAAGATGATAATGCTGAAAATAAACTACTCCAAAAATTATATTATATATTATTAATATAGATTATATATTTGGCTAAAAATTATAATATAGAATATATTATACATACTAGGATTGTGTTTGCCCTTCGTTGCCAAAGAAGACCATGCCATAAGAAAAATGATGACGTGACTTGCACTTGATTTTGTTTTGAGTGAGGGAGGGCTATGCAGGTCACCAGCTTCATTTCTCCTCCAGAGCCATTTGAATCCAGTGACCAAATATTCATCAGGATGACTGGAGATGACCCAGGATGCACTGGCAGACCTTGGGCCCTTTAGGCCATGGTCTCTGTGGGTACTCCCTTAGGGTGAGACAATGCCCACTCATTGAATAGGTCTGTTTAAGAAGTAGCCAGGGCATGGCTCCTTTAATGAAGTCCAGAAAAAGAAAGACATCAGGCTGGAGGGGAAACAGCAAAAGTTACTATCGATAATCACTCAAAAGCAAGGAGGGTCAAGAGGAGCCCTTAGGGAGGGCCTTTTGGTGTCCCAGTTTCAGAGTGCAGTAGGTTTAAGGTTTGGGGAGAGGACAGGACAGGACAGAACAGGAGAAAGGAAAGGTAAGGAAAGGGGCCAGAAAAATCCAAGTCAGCTGGGCACCTTTATATACATTATACAAGGTATACTTTATATAGATATATGTATATGTGCATATATATATTTATGCATATATATGTTATAAAATATTACATATTACATATAAAATGCATATCCATTGCAAATTATAACTGTATTTGGCAAAGTGACTTTTTATGAGATTCTAATGATGGCACTATTATTAAAATTTCCAAGTTTTTCCCTTACTTTAAAACTACAGAACCCATGACCAAGTTCAGCATAGAGTAAATACTCTGATATAGGGTTAACCAGTATATCATTTCACATACTTTTATTTCCCATGTTCTATTCCATTTATATATGCAGAAAGTGAAAGAATGAAAGAGAAAGGATGCTACCCAATAATACAACAAGAAATGATGACAAAGAGCAAGCCTCTTAATAATAAAGCCCTGGATTCAAATTTCATTTCTGACCCATTAGCAAAGCTCTTAATTTCACTAGTGCTCCAAGTAACTCTTAAAGACTTCAAATTACAAAATAGTTGGTAATTGGGACTGAGAAAGAGAGAGAGAAACAGGCAGACAGACACACAGAGAAATCTCACCTCTATTCTAGTAGTGACAGCAATTTTAACACAAAGTACCTAAGTCAATAACAAAGTACCTAAGGCAGTGAGACCTGAAAATATGAACATATTTTATTTAACCTACTTTATTGAGTTAGATGATAAATATTTACTAAAGTACGCACTATGTACTGGGCCTTGTGCTAAATACAGGTGATACAAAGAAGTCAAAAGAACCCTCGCTTTCAAGGAGCTTAGTGTAATGGGAGAGACAACATAGAAGCAACTATGTGTAAACAATCTGTACACAAGATAAATTGAAAATAATCAAGAAACAGAAAGCACCAGGATTAACGAAGACAGGGAAAAACTGGTAGAAAGTGGCATTTAAGATGAGACTTGAAGGAAGCCAAGGAAGCAGAAATGAAAATTTTTCAGGCATGGGGGAAAGCCTAAAAAAAGCCCAGAGTCAGTTTTCATCAAATGTCCCCTCTGCTCTGCTTTGGCTTCTCACACACACATTCAAACGACACCATTGTCTGGTAATTACACAGAACCCAGATTTTAGAAAACAGTAGATATGTAAAACAATTACCAAGCTCTCCACCATGTCCCTGGGTGCCAATGGATACTAAATGCCATTGATCTCATCCAATCTTAAGCTATTATTTCCTTTTTTTGAAAGACATCGTTAAAAATCATTAAGTATATCTTACTTGCTATATCATCAATTAACAGTTTGTTCTCTAGAGATGATAATGAGTTCACATTTTCTTTTCAATTTTATCTAATTTGTGGTGACTAGAGTTTTTCCACATCACAATAAGAGCCCAGTATTTAGAATTCAGCCCTTTCTCTAGATTGTGCGAAGTGATTTCTGACAAAGATGACTCTAATTCTGCCTGCCTTTAAGCTGAAGAATAAAAATTTAAGCTGAAGTGCCTTGATTATAAAGGCACTTAGCAAAAAAACTGAAATTCTAACAGTAATAGCATCCATGCTATCACACAGAAGCATACTGAAGTAGAGGCATACGCCCTAACCACATGACCTAGGGAACATCTGTTTCTGTTGTTGGTTTTTTTTAAATGAAAAAGGGGTGGAGGAAGGTTGGAAATAGCTTTGCTTCTTCTGGCTGTTACCAAAAATCCCAAACAAGAAGTGACAGTACTAGAACTAACTGCAGTTTCTCCCAGAAATGCCAAGAGGCTTAGTCAAACAGGACAGTGTTGGTCAATGATTCACCATTGCCAAAAATCCTTTCCTTCTCTAATGGAAATCAATGTACCATGAATAAAATTACATGGCCACTTAGTTCATATTCATTCTCCATAATGCAATAATAACTAGCTAGAGGAAAAAAACCTTCTGAAGCAGTGGCCTCTAAATTTTTCTCCACAAAAAAAAAAAAAATTAAAAGGCTGCAAATATTCCCACCTTTTTAGGGAGAACTATTGCAATCTATCATCATCACTATTACCACTATTATTCATGAGATAATAAAGGTCAAACCAGAAAGAGAAGATAAGGGGCAAGGGCAGCAAAGCTAACTGAGTGGATGCCTAGAAATAAACACCTAGCACAAAGTTTCCACTCTCACTTAAGAGGGCACTCAGTCTAGAGGTGTTCTTTTAAAAGTTTCTTTATCATGGTGAAGAGGTAACCAGGTACTCCAAAACCCTTTGTCAGAACACAGTTTCCTGTCTATCCTACCATGCTGCAAAGGGGTGAGTAAAGAGGAAAGAACACAGAATACGGAATTAAGCAGACTAAAGATCAAATCCCAGATCTTCTGGGTGATCTCAGTGATCTTGGGAAAGTCACTTAACCTCCATAGGCCTCAGTTTATTCATCTATAAAATAAATAGATTAGACAAAATAATCTGAGGCAGTTTCTAACTATACCATGGTCCTATGCAATACAACACAAAGATTGTCAAAGGATAAACCTGAGTTAAGCTCAGAAAGGTTTATCACCAAAAGTTGGCTATCTAGTGATAAGCTTCTATGAAAAATAAAAAGCAAAAAAAAAAAAGTCATTAAACTTTCCATTTAGGGATGGGGGGTTACTAATTTGCATTGGGGTAAATCAGACTAATGAAGTCAGGAATTTGGGGAAAGTGTTTCATTATATTGTAATTATATATATTATGTGTAATATATTACACATAATATATATTATATGTATTATAATTATATTGGCGTGGGGGAAACATGATGAATTAGGTGAAGAAATTGCAGTTAGAGAATATTCAGAAGTGGCCAAAATGTACCCCTAAACATCCCATTAAACATGCCCATATAAATCATTTTCTATGGCCTCATAGCTTTCTGTGAAGCTGTTCAATTAATTCCAAAAGAATGTGGTGGGCCATAATAACTGATTTGTGTATGCATATATGTTTTTTACAATGTTTGGAAAGAACATGAATATCACTTAAGTCTTACTGTGAACCTCTACAGTTATCATGCTCTCCATTTTTACAGGTAAGAAAACTGAGGCCAAAACAGTTTAAGTGACTTACTCAACAAGGTCACACATTTAATTAAGTGGCAAACCCAAGATTCAAAAGATGCTCCAACTCTAAATCTATTTCTCTTTTTTTTTTTGTCCATTTGCTCAAAACATGTTTATTTACCACTCTTCTAAACTACTTAAAAGGTGTTAAATCTGACATTTACAGTTTTTCTTACAACTTCTGCCACTCATCTCCCCTTATTCATCAATGTCTTCACAGAGCAGTTTTTAATCCAGTATATTATGCAAATTGTTGCTTTTATATACGTATGTACATTTATATTACACATGTTCACATACTATGCTAACTTTTACCTCTAAAAAATTTCTACTCTCAATGTCTCTTGTGATCTCCCCTCATGAGACCCTTCTGATCCCCTAACATTTATACAGAGAAAATACTAATTCTTTAGAAAAGTAGTATATTACAAACAGAAGAGAGTCATATTTCTAAAATTTATGGTTTTCTTGACCCGATGGGAAATGATCACATTAATGAATCGTTCATGGAGCTACAGAATTGGTCTGACCATTCTGGAGAGTAATTTGGAACTATACCCCAAAATCATTTAGTCACTAGTGATAAACTTCTATGAAAAACAAAAAAGCAAAAAAAAAAAAATCACTAAACTTTCCATTTAGGCATGTGAGACTAATAAAGTCAGGAGAAAGTGTTTCATTATATTACATATACCCTTTGACCAAGCAATACCACTACTAGAGCTATTTTCAAAGAAATAAAAAAAAATGAGGAGAAAGTGTTCATATGCACAAAAATATTTAATTCAGTTCTTTTTAAAATTTCAGAGTACTAGAGACTAAGGGGAATGGCTGAACAAACTATGGTATATGAATATAATGGCTCCATAAGAAAGAACAAAAAAAAAATATGGATTCAGAGAAAACTGGGAAAGGAATGAAATCATGTAGAAGGAAGTAGAAATAGGAAAAACAGTTTTACAAAAAGACAGTTGTTTAAAAAAAAAATTAAAGATAAGAATGCAACAAATAACCGTAATCCCAAAGTACCTATGACAAAACATACTACCCAATACCTAATTAACTCAAAATACTTATTAAGAAATACATTTTTGGACACGGTGGCTGTGATAGTTATATATTGAAGTTTTACTTAGAAATAAGCAAGCTCTACATGAGAAATTTACAGTTTCACATACAATCTTTTCCTGTTACTTTTAGAAAGATTTGCTTTATTGATGTTTTTATAAGAAAGAGAACTTAACCCCCCCCCAACAGAAGCTTCCTCCATTTGGACCAGCTACATAAAAATAAAGTACACTCCTCTAATCCTACTCTATCCTCCTACACCACTCTCCTCCAAGTTTTTTTCCCTTTTTAGTCCTTTTTGTTTCATCACCCTGCTTCAGATCCCTTATGTTCTTCTAATTTAGAACATCTGACTAGAACAGTCTTCCACTTTCTATCAACTGAGTTCCTCCCATTCCACTCACAGACCCATGTTAGTACTTGAAGGAACTACAGAGATTATCTATACAAACCTCTTTATTTTATTCATAAAGAAAATGAAATCCAAAAAAACAAAAGTGACTTTCAGGGGGTCTATGAAGTTGGATGGGAAAAAAGATTATATCTTTATCATGTCTTTCAATTATGAATTTTTTTTTAACCCCCAAAAGGGGTCCATAGGTTTCACTAAGACTGTCAAAGGTCTATGACACAGAAAAGGTTAAAAATCCCTGTTTTGGACCATTACCTAGGGAAGTAGCTATTATGTGTCACTAAGTCAAGCTGGGGAGGGAGGTGGAAGATGAATCCTGGTCCAAGGATTTTTGTCCATAGATGGCCCTGTCAAATCCCTGAAGGTCCATGCCTCTGACAACTCCCTCCATGTCTGGTATATGCTATATATAGTATACTTTCCCACTTATAGCTCCCAAAGATACCTGGACTCTCAGATTACCTAATCAGTATCCCTGGCATTCCTTTCCCATGCCCCTTTTTTCTATATAAACCCCACCATCAGTTTCTTGTAGGTTCTCCCAAGGACCCTGGCCCATTTGTGCTAAAGCATGACAATAAACTCTTTGCCACTTGATTAAGAGAAGCTTGGGTGTGTAAATTCATTGCAGCCCAACTCTGCCTTGGCATTCTTGGGATCCCAGCAGGCCAAACCTCATCATACATAAAATGCACGTGTTTATGTACGCATACATATATTATTTAATACTAATGTGACATAATATAGACTATCCCAATAATCTTAAATATTATAGACAGATTAAAATTGTATCAACTGCTCTATATTATATAGTGCTCTAAAAATCCTCCTGAAGCTTCAAGCTTTATAGCTTAAAAATGCGTTAAGACATAGGCAAACATGTAACGCAGTAAGTGTAGATGCACCTATACATACATACTACGCATACCTACCTACCTACACATACACACTATATACATATATATGTATATATATATGTGTATATATACATATATATACATATATATGTATATATACACATATATATATACATATATATGTATATATATACACATAGCACACACAGCTTCCGTGTGCATAGGCACACACATCCTCGAACCCCTGCCGCGCAGCACGGTACCTGCACGGGTGGGCGGTTAAGAGGGAGTTACCAAACACCTTGCAGACTCTCAGCGGGGGCGTTGCACCCACCCCCACGATTCTCCAGGAGGCTTCCCGGTCCACGCGCAGACTCGAGCATCCAAGAGAACACGGCCTTCCACACAACCTCCCGGGTTCACACACGGCCAGCCCCCGCTGACCCCAGGGGGGCTGGCAGGCCCCGCAGGGGCGCTCTCATCGTTCCGACCCCTTCGCTTTTACGGCGGGAGCCGGAGGTCCCGAGGAGGGGAAGGACTTGCCCAGAGTGACCAAGGGGCGCGAAGCGTCAGGCGAGGGTTCAGAAGCCGGACCCCCTCCAGCTCTGGAGCTCAGGGAAGTCCACGCCCCTGCGGGAGGGAAGGCGCCCACCCCGGAGGCCCAGCGCACCCGCTCCCACCCCGGCAGCCTCGGGCAGCCTCGCGGGGGCGCGCAGTGCCGAGGTCCTCACCGAGGTACCAACTCTCCAGGACTGAGGCGGCGGGGGCGGAGGACAGATACACTGAGCTGCCGTTTATTCCTCGCTTACCTGCTCTGTAGTTGTAGAAGGGGGAAGCGGCCCGTCAGGAAGAGAAGCAAGCGCCGGGTTAGGAGTCAGAGGAGCGCGGACAGCAGGCCACCGCCAGGGAAAACGAGCCGGGGTCCCGAGGTCCCGCTGAACCGGGGCGAACCGGGGAGAAACCCACGAACTACAACTCCCAGGATTCCCGCGAGACCTTTCTGATTGGCTGGTAAGTATGCAAAATGGCTGCGTCTGCCAATCGGCGGAGGTTTCCTGCGTAGTCCCTACAAAGACCCATGGTAGGAGAGAAGCACCAAGCATTCTCATTGGGCGCCTGCCCTCGGGCGCCTCAGCTGAACTGTCCAGCTTCTCTGGGTCTGGTGGATTTTAAAGCACCTGAAAGGGTTGGGTTGGGTTGGGTTTCTTAGTGCGCGTGACTCAAGTTACTCCCGCAGATCTCGTGCTTTCTCTTGTGAATGAAACCATTCCTCAGACACGTCAGCTCAGATGGTAAACTGATGGGGACAATTTCCTCATTAATGCTGTTCCAGGCTGTTAGCCAATGAAAAGGCATCCCGTGCCTGGGTTCACGTTAATAGGATTATAGCTTTAGAGCTCGATGGGTCCTTAGGGTAGGTCATCGGGTCCAAATTTGGTCAATTATCTTTCTCCCCGCCTCTCTGACCCTTACCCCCCTCTCCCGCCCCTCCCTCCCCTCAGCCTGATTGGGAGCTCCTGGAGGGGAAGGGTACCTAGGAAAGTCTAGCGTAATGCTGGGGATATATTAACCCCCAATACTGGGGATATATTAACCCCCAATAACTACCCCAGTTAAACTGAGCTGCCAAGCAGGTTTCTAAAAAAAAAAAAAGAGTTCCTTTCACTCTGTAATAACTAAATTGACCTTATTTTTCATTAGAAGAAATGAGATAAGATCCTCAGAGAGTTATTTCTCTTATATATGTTACACAGTGCTCTTTCAGTCTTGTTTTTATCATTAATAAGATTTCGTGATTTTATTCTCACTGGATTCACAAACCAGTTCTTCATAGATAATGTGAAAGTAAAGTTCAGTCTGCTAAGGTTGAATTGGCACAAATTTCAAATGAATAGAGGTTGAACTAATATATACTCACAGTGTGTGCTAATCTAATTTCATAAGCAGCTTAATTTTTCCCATGCACAGACTGCATTCCCAGAAGTTGAAGGTCCCCACCATCACTGCATCATGATGAGGATGTAGTATTTAAAGGTATGGATGTGGATAAACGAACTTGGTTGTTTTAATTTTTTTTTTTAATTTCATAACAGTGTACCAGAAGGAGACCTAGAGTGGAATTCAGTCTTGTGGATTGTAGAGTTAAATACAGAGCTGGAGAAGACCTCAGAGATCATCTACTCTAACCTTATTTTAAAAGGTTAGGCACTTAACTTAGCTGCGTGACACTGGGCAAGTCATTTGCCTCAGTTCCTGATTTATAAAATGAGCTGGAGAAGAAGATGGCAAACCATGCCAGCATCTTTGTCAAGAAAAGCCTAACAGGGTCACAGTCAGAGGCAACTGAAATGACTGAACAACAACAAAACTGAAGCCCAAAGAGATAGTTTGCCTAAGGTGAGAAACAACTAATGGTAGAGCCCAAGTCTTTGGCTTGCCAGGTCAGAAATCTTTTTACCCTGTTCTAGTCTTTTCTCTTCCACTAATTAAACCAAGCTATTCCACCTTTTAACCTCATTTTTTTTTTATCTGAAAAATAAAGGAATTAAGAGTAGATAAATGCTAAGGATTCTTCCAACTTTAAATGTCCGTGATCCTAGCAAAAGCTTCATTTTTGTGATTATGGTTCCAAATGGTATTATAAGATTTTAGAACCAGGAGATACTTTAGAAGTTCCCTAGACCAACCCCTCATTTTAAAAATAAAGACTTTGAGAGAAAGAGAGAGGTTAAGTGAATTTCTCAAGAAGTAAATAGCAGGCCAAGATTCAAACTTAAGTTCTTTTTAAATTCAGTGCTCTTTCCACTAGGCTAGGATGCATTTCTATACGTGTAGGGAAGGAAATAAGTTGTGGCTTAATGTTATAATTTGTGCCAAGAGATAAGGAGTGGTAATTGATCTTATACAATGAGAGTATGTATGTCTAATGGATTTATAAGGAAGCATAAATAACAATCCCATAGGATGAGAACATGTGAATGCTTTGCAATTGTACCTTTTCAGGGATCTCTCACATAACTAGGATCACATATCCACTAAAATTCATGACATCTTTAGTTACCTTTGTTCATTGTGATGCCTCTTAGAAAATTTTCTAACTGGAATGGTCAAAAATGATAATATACACATGCACATACTGAAGGACTTTTAGGAATCCATATTTATCCACTGAACTAAATTGTAGGTGTTTTAGAACAAAATACTGAGATAAATGGGGGGAACCCTCAAAGCTCAGAAAGTTAAATATTTTTACTTTTTCATTTTAGAGTTAAATTGAAATAGGAAAGGGGAATCATATACACTTTCCCAGAGGGCAGAAAATCCATATCAATACCAAAAATAAAATAATTTATCTTATATTAAACATATAACCTCAGAATTTTTTAAAAGAGAAGAAATCTACAATTATTAGTTTTAGATGAACTCTTTAAAAAAATCTACAAAGCATGGAGCACTAGGATCATAAATGGAAAAATTAGTATATATCCTACCTTACAATCTTACAACCTTTCACTCTTAGTTTCTGTTGCATGAGTCTAACTTTGGACAGCCTCCTAAAATTGTAATTCTGGCCTATTTTGCTCTCATCCAAAGTAACTTTGGATAGCAAAGTAACTCTGGAGAATCTCTGAATACTGTAAAACTGTCTGGATCTTCCTATATGAGGGTAAGAAGGCACCCAACCTTAAAATCATTCTAGGTTGTAGTGTATATTGGCTTAAGAGCAGCTTTTATTTTAACATTTTCTGCAGAAAGCACAATAGCTTGTAAACAAGTGCAATTCCCTTTCCTCTCTAGGGAATCTCAAGTTCCCATTGGAACCTTCTACAGTCCTCTAGATTCATAGTACAACCCTGTGATTTGGTGTCCCCACAGAAGGGGAACAAATGAGATTGCTAGACAGACAATCTGCTTTTCATCAGTTCCAATATATTCAAATAACTAACAGTGCTTCTTTGTAGCCATACCACTTAACACAATGCAAGGCATACAGTAAGTGCTTAATATATGCTTTTTTAATTGATTGATTAAGGGAAATTTGATGTTGTCTTACTATCTTATTTTTTACCTTGGGTGTTTTTTGGTAGTCATTTCCAATGCAAAGGTCATTTTTCTTAGAGATAATAAAAGCAAACTGGACATCAGCAGTTCTACCTTTCCAGGGATGTCTGTTGACAGCCTCCTCTCCACCTTAAACAAAAATCTTCTCTTTTGTTCAAGTATTCTTTGTCTCCCAGTATAGCTAAGAAAATGAAAACTAAACAAAAACTCCTATATGTTTGTGGACAGTTTCCCTGCCAGCCTCTGCTCATTATCAGCTTTAGCATTCTGGTCACCATAAGTATCCCACATTTTTGTTCATCCGCTATCACTTTTGTCTTTTAAATATAAGTTGGTTGGTAATTTCCCCATGCCCCCTTTTTACTGCTTGTCCTCCATACCTGGAATAGCCTCCCTTCTTATGTTTGCCTCGTTGTTTACTTTCTAGACTCAGATCAAAAATTCTGTAGAAGGGTTTTCTCAGCTTCTTATTCATCCTCCTCCTCTCAACTGGAATGACTTTCCTCTGAAACCAATTTCCATTTATACTACATATACATATATTCAATATATATATTCAATACATTAATAGTTATTTGTATATTTCTTCAAATTAGAATGTGAATTCATTAGGATAAGCAGCATGTTTTTGCCTTTCTTTATCTCTCTGTAGGATACCCTGTGTCTATTAAGCACTTAACAAATGCTTACTGACTGATTCACTGACTAACTGTATACACATTTGCCCCTTTGGAAAAACCTTTTTCCTTCATTGAAATATTTCCCTTGTGTGTCTTCAGGATTTCATTCTTGAGCATATCTCAGCACTCCCTACATGACTTTCCATGAAGCATTTTAGTTTATGGAATTCTATCTTTCCTCTGAATTTTTGAAATCCGCATTCCCAAATTCAATGATACATGTAAAACTGCTTAGATTTCCTTTTGTCTATCATGATCTCTAGAAGAAAGTAGTGACTTCCTCCCTACAATCCTAAGTTTCCTATCAGTCCATCCTAACAATGCTTGCTGAGCCTCTCTGGGCTTTTTATGTATAAAATAAAGTGGTTGAAACAGGTCACTGTATGATCCCATCTGGCTCTTAAAATTCTGCAAAGAAAGTCAAATAAAATACTGAAAAACACTTTAGGCAATTGACAATAAGGATATAGAATAGGAGGATAGGAGGTTTGTGTTGACATTTTGAGATGACATCTGTCAAGCTCAAAGAACAACATGGTGGTACCTCAGTCATTGTAGGTTATAGATGCTGTTCTGACTCCGGATCATAGAATTATAGAATTAGAACTGGTTGGGTATTGAGAGACCACGTCCTCCCATTTTACAAACAAGAAACTGAAGTCTAAGAAGATTAAAAGACTTACTCAAGGTCACACAAGTAGCAAACAGTACAGGATTTTAACTCAGGTCGTCCGACTCCAGTCAAAACTTATACATCTAGATAACAGCAAGTGACAGTAGGTGGAATAAAATGAGTCTTCCACAAAAGAAAATCTTATGAAAGCATCGAGTGAATTAATGAATGAAAGAGAATGCATTTATTAAATGCTTGCTGGGCTCCAGGGAAAGGAAACTGAGATAGATCCTGCTCTTAAGAAGCTTGAGTTCTACTTAGTTCTACAACACAAAAAGAGTTCTGGCTAGGCTAGGAAGATTTTTTTCCTGCAACAGAAATGATGAACAAAACCCTTGAGCAGAGCAGATAGCAAGATGTGTGGGGTCCATGGAAGGATAGAGTGTGAAGCATGGTTGGAGACTAGCCAAATGTAATGGGTTAGTGGAGTTGTACCCAGAACAACTCATTCCCCAGGATAGAATTTAATAGCTGAATGGATCAGCTCCTCCAGAGAAAGAGGATATGATCTCAGGAGGTCTGGTCTAACGGTTCTGTTCCAGGTGAAGATGGAGTGGGCAGCATGAGGGCTAATAGTAGGATATCATGAGTGGATAAAAACGAAGTATTTTAAATGTCATTGAGTATGAGAAGTGAGTTAAATTATGTATAAATGTACAGAACCAAAAGTAAAATTAATGTCAGTGGTCCATGAAAATGAAATAGAATGAACTGACTTAATGGAAAAATATTAAGAGACCAAATACATGTGGTTTAATTAACAAAGGAAGCATGATAGCATGTATACTCATTAACCTAAAATAAGGGAGGTATAATGAGAATTGGGAATGAGGGAAGATAAATTAAGTGAAAAAACAACTACTGGAAAAGTTTCAGCATTTCATATTGCAGAAAAGAAATCCCCAGAGAGCTTTAGAATCCCTATCCTCTGAGGAATATAAACTCAACTATACAGATGCTGCAGAGAGAGATTCTAATTGTCTAAAAATAGATCAGAAGTGTAGTTATTGAAATGATTTAGAAAAAATCATTTCCACCTACTTTTTCTTTTATAATTATTCTCTTCTTTTCTCTTGCCATCATCTTATTTGACTTCAGTATTAACATTTTTCACCCTCCTAACTTTCTGACCCCTTGGTCCCTTAATCTCCTTTCCCATGGTTTCAGTCACTAACCTCAAAAAAGAGCAGTAAACTTAATGCTTTCTTACCTCTCTGATGAAACTGCTCTCTCCAAAGTTACCAGTGATTTCTTGATTTTCAAATTCAATGGCCTTTCCTCAATATTCATCTCTATTAACATCTTTGCAGCATCTGATACTGACTACTTTTCCATCTGCATATTCTATCCTTGCAGGGTTTTCATGACACTGCTTTCTCTTTGTTGTCATTTTACCCATCTAACCACTGTTTCTCAGTTTTCTTTTCTGAGCCATCATCTATATCACATGCCCTAACTGTGTTTATATTCTAACACTCTACTTTGAGCCTTTTGTTGTTTTTTTTTCTATCTGCACTCTTACTTGGTAATCTTATTAGCTTTTATGGTTCCATCATCCCTTCACAAATGATTCTCAAATCTAAATTTGCAGCCCATCTTTCTCTCCCTCTTAAGCTTGAGGCCCAGATCACTAATGTAGAACATTTCCAATAGGATGTCCTATAGTCATCTCAATCTCCAAAAGACAACTAATTGTAATTTCCCCAGAATCTACCCTTCTTACAAACTTCTTTATTTCTACTATATCATCATTCTTTCAGGTTCCCAGTTTCTACCTAAGGAGTTATACCTGTCTCTCTCACTCCACACATTCAATCAGTTATCCTAGTCTCCTTTTGGATGCTTTCCCTGGATTCTTTGGCTTTTAAATATAAATAGATAGAAGACAGAAAGACAGACAGACAGATAGATGATATATATATATATATAAGTATTTATTAAGTGCTTACTATATTGAAGTCCCTGTACTATGCAATGGAAATATAAATACAAACAAAATATAATACCTATCCTGAATGGTACATTCTAGTGGAAAAAAGTCAACACACACAAAAAAGGAGCTAAAAAGCTGGTGGAGGGGTGTGTGGAAACATTATACATTGTTCTTTCCTGTATTTCCCTCTCCTTCAATCTTCTTTTGTTTCCTCCTTCCCTCTGTATCCCTCTCCACTTTTTTCATTATATTCTCTCACTCTACTCTAAAAGTTCATGGATTTAGGAATAATAGAAAGTTACCCTCTCTGTTGTCAAATGAGCATTAACAACTACTCTACACAGCCGAATGATCTATTCCTTTTATCCTTGATAATGAGATTTCACAGGCCAATTTAGATCTCTCACAGAAACATAACCTTGGGGATTATGTTATTTTTCATCCTTGCACCTAAAACACCTAACTCTATGCCTTCCACATAGTAGGAGCTTAATAAATGCTTATTGAATGGAATTGAATCGAACTTTTCTCGATCTCCTCAAACCCCACATGCACATGCTGAGAACAATTGCCTTTGGATATGCACATCCTTTCTGGGATATGACTAATAGGCACTATGTAAAATGAAGAAATGTTAGAAGTTTCCTTATAATCCTAATTTAAAAATCAGAGGCAAAAGTTGGGCAGCTGACAGTATTAGTTCTTTATGAAACATGTTGCCGGAAGGAAGAGGAAGAAAAAACGATTACTCAGATTTTTCATATATTAAAGAATAGTGTTATACTTTAACTCCTTCATCTTGTGCTTGCTTGGTATTTGTCTAGATATAAAAGATCTAATTTGTTTCATTTTTCACCTAAGTGGATCATTCGATGTTTTCCCAAAGAAAATTTAGCTATGAAAACAAAATATTTTAACTAGAGGGTTGCATTCAGTTAGGACAGGATTGATGTGGCAAAATCAGAAATAAATCTTGGAATAAGTCTTATGCTTTTGGCATTCTGATAATTCTGGTATTAAAGGTATAATATTTCACATGCTTTCATGCAAGGTACAGAGATGGGGAGATAAAAGCTTGAGATAAAATAAATAGGGAATAGGAGGCAAAAATGAAAGGGGGGACCCAGAATTGTGTTATATGCTATATGAATTGTTTGTACATTTTCAGAGTAAACAGCTTAGATCACTATTAAATCATGCCTTTGTCTAGTGTACATTAAGGAAGTTATAGTTATGAATCCAACTATAGGTGATGATATATATGTAGTCTTTACAAAGATCTGTTAACAAATTACCTCCTCTGATGTTAATAATAAACTCATGAAAAATATGGTCTAGGTGTTACCACCTCTATTTTACAGATAAGGAAACTGAGGAACAGATATATTAAGGGACATACCTGAGGCCTTATAGTTAGAAAATGGCAAAGCCAGAAGTTAAAACCAGTTACTTTTATTAAATGTTTATTTTTGCCAATGTTTTATATTATAACCATATCCAACTATACCCTGCCATCTCCACTCTGCCCATTAGAAACTCTTCTTATAAAATAAAAAAGTTAATAAAAACTGTCACATCAATTGCATCCAAAAAATACATATAGCATGCTATCTCCAGTCTCCTACCTCTCCAATGAAAGATGGGTGTATTAATATTTTCTTGTGAGTCAAATACATATATACATACATACACACATACATACATAGGTGTGTATATCTCAGTTCTTTACTCTGCATCAATTAATGCAATTTTCTTTATATTTTTGTGAATTCCTATTAACATTTCTTCCCACAAAACAATATTCCATCACATTCATGTGAACAATTTATTTAGCTATTTTCCAGTTGATACATACTGCTTCTGGACTAGATGAACAGGAAAAACCACAAGATGGGGTATCCTTCCCCTTGCTCTCTTTGCCCCTTACCTGTCCCCTCCTGAGCAGATCCCATGAGGAAGCTTGAGAGGAAAAGCAGCAGGGATGGCCATTCCATATGGATTAGCTGTGCATCAACATTTATAAGCCTGAACCATCAAATCTTATCATCTGCCCTCCTACTACATCCTAGTCTTATCTGCCCTGCTACTATAGTCTACAGGTACCCTCAGGCCTTGTCATTTGATGTATCCTAAAGACTTCTGGATCTTACCATTCATTTCTTTAATGTACCGTTAGGACGTTTGGACCTTTCTTTTGTCCGTAGATACATCTGAATTTCTTTATTTTGTGTTGTCTACCCCAATTAGAGTATGAGGTCCATGAGAGCAGGAATTCTCTGAATTTTTCTATTTGCTTTCCCAGAACTTGTCACAGAGCTTTGCTTATAAGTAAATATAAGCAATACTTTTTCATTCAGTAATTCATCCATTCATTCAATTTGTCATTTGCTACTAAAAATCAGCACTGCTACAAATAGTTGGACTGTTCTTTCTGTCCTTTACCTCTTTGGGATATATTTAAAAGTGTATAAAGATTTTAGGCTTTTTTTTTTGCATAGTTCCAAATTGATTTCGGGAATGGTTTGATTACTTAATATGCCTCTTGCCCTTAGGTCATTGATTATTTCTGTCTTTTGTCATTTTTGCCAATTGCCTGATTGTGAGCTTTTAATTTGTATTTTTTGTTCTTAGTAATTTAAAGTAATATTTCATATAGTTGTCACTTATGAAAAAACATATATACATTTTAGTTAAGCATATTGCCTTACTGTTATAAATTCAGTGAAAAGCAAATAGGAAGGTGATGAAACCCCAAAACAAAGATCAAAGGAAGTAGAATTGTTTTGCCTGGAGAAAATATGATGGCAGGGACATGATAGTTACCTTCAAGTACAGTCATGTAAAAGACTTCTCACACAAGTTTTACATGGCTCCAGAAATCTGAACTAATTCCTAATTTAGATGCAGAAAGGCAAATTTAATCTTAATATAAGGGGGAAATTAACTAATCTTTGGAACTTTCTAAATGTGAATTGGGCTGCTTCAGGAGGCAATACATTCTTCTTGAAATTTATCAAGTAGAGATTAGAGATGTTGTTATCCTTGCAAGGAATACCATCAGAAAGATTTCTGCTTTAGACAAGAGTTTATCTATATGACGTCAGAGGTCCCTCCTAGTTCTCAGATTCTGTGACTCATTGCACTAATAAAATTTTGTAGATTTTAGATTATATAAATAGATATACCATTAAAATGAGTACATCTTAGATTAGTCTTCACTAGACCCCAAGAAATCACCTTGGAGTTGCAAAACTCAGTCAGATTAAGCCAATGATCTAGCTACTTGAACACAGATGAAAATATTTCTATTTAGTGTATCTGGGTGCACAGTTTGATTAGTAGCAATAGAGTTGAAGGAGAGCACAAATTGCTTAAATGGAACTTAACGTTATTAATTATTATTATATTGGTTGAATAAAAGGCTACATGTTGTTCATTTTATGGCATATTGCTCTGTTCTTCACTAGAAATGAAACTCATTTCTAGTATTTTATTCTGAAAGTTCCTTTTGGCCACTGTACGCTTGTTATGAATTTTAATAATTTATTCAAATTCTTCCCTTCACTATCCATTCTTTCCCTGTGTTCATATGATACTATTTCATGTTAGCAGAAAATCAATTGCTGTTGTTGGAGAATACTAATTCATTAAGAGGAAAAATGAATGATTAACATTGTCTCTCAGGATTATTACAGCTCATTGCCCCAAATGATTTTGTTTCAGTTGCTATCTTCAACTGACTTTCACCATTTCCCTCTCTTTTAAAATACCTCATTCTGATTAGTTGTATTGCACTTAACATTGAATCACTCACCCATGGTAAGATTTTTTTTTTATAAACCTCAGGGAAGGTTAATAAGCCTTTGCCATGAATCATCAGTAGCTTATTGTCATCTTTATGACAATATCATTTTCTTCCTTTTGTTCCCATTTTTAGCTGAACCCAATCATCATTGTTTCTTGGTTACAATAGGCTAAAATTAATGTAAAAACCCAAAGAGCACTGGGAGGATTTGCTTGAACCAACTAAAAATGCATTAAACATTCCCCCTGCTCTATTTTTTTTAAAAAGTGACTATGCTTATGTGAATTATATAAAAGATGAGTTGACGTTCATAATAATTGTTATGTGGTTATTAGTGATATAGTACATTAGCCTGACCTGCAATCATTAACTATTTTATAGCTTCAGGTGAATATCTCCAGAGATAAATAGTTACAAATGAGGGAGGGAGGGAGTTACTTGAAATGTCTCAAGACTTATGTTTTGACAGTAAAGAAGAGAATAACGTTGAAAATGACTCAATATGGAAGAATTGATTTTCAGCCCTTAATATGTTCCTTCAACAGATTTTCTTCATGTGTCTTATAATTATCTAACAGACATTTAGTTTTAATTGTCAAACATCTGTTTTGTTACTTGAGCTCTGAAAATATATCTAATTGGTATGAAAGAGGAATGGAAGGAACGGATATTTTGAGGACGATGGCATCATCAAATTTAGAGATGAGAGGGATTGAGATAAAAACTAATTCAGTCTCTCATTTGATTGATGAAGAAACTGAGGTCCAGAGGTAGGATGGGATTTACCCAAAATCATACAGGTAGAAAATAACAGCCAGATTCAAACTCAGGTCCTTAATTTCAGAAACAGCATATTATTCACTGCATTCCCCCTCATACTAATTCTCACCCAAATGTCCATAACATTCCGGATCAAAGATAAAAGTATTTAAGGACACAGACAAGGAGAAGAGCAGTCCTTTCTGTGACCTCCTTCCAATTATGTATCAAGTTGATCTAATATTTGTTCCCATCCTTTCATCATGCACCGTATTACCTATTCCTGAAAAAAACCATTCAGGTAGTATGCACACCAAGTTTTAGAGAAAAGCACAGTCTTATTAGAACCTCTAGCTCCCATTTGGCAGTTTATTTCCATGTCAGTTTTTGTTTGGAATTATCTCAAAAGCTCTTTGAGGATAAAAAACATATTTCATATATATTTATGTCCCCTACAGAACTTGAAATGTAGCATGCCAAGGATTTCAAATAAATATGTTTCTAGATTGTTTGAAGGGAACAAGAAAAGCCATGCTAAAAGCTTGGATGACTCATCAGTCAAAGAACATTTATTAAGTGCTAACTATGTGCCAGGCACTATGGTATATCCTGGAGAAAAGAGTGGAAAAGAAGTGACCCCACCCCCTTTTCTTCTTAATAAAACAGATTTTAGCCTAACCCTAAACTTACTCATTTCTGTCTTCCATTTCTTAAGAAGCTATTATGTGCCAAGGATAAGTGCTTTACAGATATCTCACTTGATTCTCAAAACAGCCTTGGAGGCTAAGTACTATTATTATTCACATTTTACAGTTGAGGTAACTTTGGCAGAAAGGTAAAGTGACTAACCCAGGGCTGCATAGCTAATGAGCAAAATCTAAGGCTGGATTTGAACTCAGGTGTTCCTGACTCCATTCTGTCAATAATATTGCTTATCAGACAAAGGTGGGGACACAGACTCCTTAAAAATCTAACCAATTGCTGAGATTTCTTAAGAGTCTGACCAATGTGGCAGATTTTTAATAAATTCTGTATTTTTTCTTTGGCTAATAGAAGTCTTGGGTCAAATTCATTTGGGCAGGATCCAGGTGTCACTATTTTAGAGTCCCAGCATCCCTAAACCTCAACAATATGAGCTGTTTCAATGTATTGATCACAGTGTTCCTCCACCTAAAACAAGAGAACAAAAGCCAAAGAAAGTTTAATGGAATTCTTTTAAATATCTTTGCACATAAATAGAGAACAATGGCTGTCATGATGCTGCTTCCAGAAGAACTATGCAGTATCCATTAATTCAAATGAAGACTTTGGCCCCCTGCCTAGACAGATGTTCCTTTTTGAGTAAGAGAATGTTTAGAGCCTAAATGTATGGGGGAAATAGTAATATAGTGGAAGACCATTGAACTTTTAGTTGACAAACTATATTCTAAATGAGGGCTTTAACATTTTCAAGTTGTGTGACCATGGGCATATCACCCTGTGCCCTAGCTTCTTCATATGTGAAAACAGTATGATGATTCTTGTATTAACAACCCACAGGGTTGATGGTGAAAAGTGCTTGGAAAGTCTTAAAGTGGAGGGTTGGAGCCAAGATGGTGGAGCAAAACAGGGACTTGCTTGAGCTCCCCATCCAAGGCTCTCCAAATACTTGTAAAAAATGACTCTAAACAAATTCTAGAACAACAACACCCACAAAATGACAGAGTGAAACAAATTTCCTGCCCAAGAAAACCTGGAAGGTTGACAAGAAAGATCTGTTGCACCAATCTGACAGAAGAGTACAGTTCAACAAGAGCCACGCTAGCACAGATTGGCCTGAGGAGACCTCAGAGGACTGAATCACTGGCAGCTGTGGTAGTTTGCAGACTTCTCAACCTACAAATGCCAAGGACACCATAAAAGATCAGTAGGGAACGTCTGTCTGACCTGGGTCAGAAAGGACTAGGTCTGGCCCCAACCCCAGGCAGCAGCAGCAGCAGCGGTGGCTGCTTCCAGAGCTCTCCACCCACAAACAGTGGTGGGGGGATCAAGTGACTGGTCAGAGGGGGATTGAAGGGATCTCTTTGATGGCACTGAGGCAGTATTCTCTTGCTTTGCCCTGCTTGGATCTCGGACACAATCATGGGTGGTAGTCTTGGGGCAAGGAAGAGTGCTGGCATGGTAGAGCTTGTGGCAGAAGTGGAAAGGAAATCCTCATCACAGTTTCAAGACACAAGAATGCTTGTGCTCATACAAACCATAGCACAGGCCAGAAGAGGAGTAAACACTTCTCTTTTGATCATACCATCTTGGAACAACTGCAAATTTACAGATCCCTAGAAATATCTATGAAAAGAGCTGCGCAAAACCCCTGAAACTTGGGACAGTACACCCTCCACACTGGAAACAGAGGCCTACCTCAATAACGAGATAAAAAGTCAAGAAATTGCATGGCTGGGAAAATGAGCAAACACTGGAAAAAAAAGATCAGACTATAGAATCTTACTTTGGTGACAAGGAAGATTAAAACATGCAAGCAGAAGAAGACAACCAAGTCAAAGCTCCTACATCCAAAGCCTCCAAGAAAAATAAGAATTGGTCTCAGGCCATAGGAAAGCTCAAAAAGGATTCTGAAAATCAATTAAGGGAAGTAGAGGAAAAATTGGGAAGAGAAATGAGAGTGATTTAAGAAAATAATGAAAAATGAGTCAACAGCCTGCTACAGGAGATCCCCCAAAATACTGAAGAAAATAACAACTTAAAAATTAGAGTCACCCAAATGGCAAAAGAGGTCCAAAATGCCAATTAGGTAAAAAGCAAAATTGGCCAAATGGAAAAGGAGGTCCAAAAGCTCACTGAAGAAAATAATTCCTTCAAAATTAGAATGGAGCAAATGGAAGCTAATGATTATATGAAAACTTTAAAGTACTATGTAAATATGAGTTATTATTAAGTATAAGTTTCTTGGGAATAAAAAAAACAGACAAAGCTGGGGTATTTCTAATGAGAAGTCATGAATGCCCTATTCACAGAATTTCTAGTTTAGCAACACTATCAAAAAAGGCCCTCTGAAGTGGCATTAAAATGCCTAACCTTAATAGGGCCAACATGATACAGTGGGGGAAAAAAAAAAGACTAGATCTTTACTCTGTCATTCACTGTTTGTGTGATCGTGGAAACAATCACTTCACATTTCTTAGACAAGATTCCTCATCTATAAAATGTTCACGTTAGACTACATGCCGACTAAGTTTCTTTCTTGCTCTGTTTTATGATTCAATGACCCTAAACACTTCCTGGAAAATAAAAAAGGATAGAATTATGTTAGAAATAGAAACCCATCTGGTACCCAGAGAGGCCTCCCATGTAGTCATTAGAGAAAGCAAACAAGGTACAGAATTCCCTTACTCACCAGGAGAAAAGAGAAGGATCAAAATAACAAAGCTCTTCTGAAGACTTATGTCTTTTGAGTTTCACCTCCTGCTTCCATTTGCATTAGTGCAAATATTCCTGGTCATATTTCTTCATGTTAGAGTCTGAGACTTCTCCACTCTGCCCTCATAAAGATTAGATACAAGTCTTACTTTATTTTAGGATGAGACACATTTGAAGGTCAGGGGAGCAGTGCCTTTTCAGATATGAGAAAGCTTTGAATTGAGGGAGGGAGGGTTGTTCTATTTGGACCTTAAAGCCACCTTCCCAGTTCAGTTTGTGTGTGTGTGTGTGTGTGTGTGTGGAGGTGGAGTAGAAAGGGGAAAGACAGAGGTCAGGAGGAGAAAGGGTGGAAGGACTAATGTTGTGGCATGAGCTGAGTGAGGAGGAGTGACTTGCATTCCTTTCCCCTTCCTCACCTCATTCCAAACAGCTAGAAGCTACTTTAGAGTTGGCTATAAGTACGATACTGAGAAGGATGCCCAAGTAATCAGACTCCTAACACAAATCTATCATATTATCACAAGTATTAAAAAAAAACAGGCTTTTTTTTCTCATTAAAATAACAGAACACCCTCTTATCTCAGACCTTTGCTTACTACAGCAAAAAGGTGTGTATTAAAGTTGGACAGGTAGGGAACTATTGAAATCTCTGAAATAAAGATATTACATTGAACATTAATGCATTTAGCTTTCCTTGGTTGAAAATCTGTTCTGTTAAGATGCAAATCTTATAGGATCTAAGTCTTTAAAGGACTAGAACTGGAACAAAGAAGACATAATGTAACAATCACATGTTGTAGTGGAGGAAACTGAGTCTCACAGAGTTTAAGTGGCTTCTTTCAAAATCAGAGATAGCAGGAAGCAGAATTACCGTTCAAACCTGGGTCCTTGGACTTCAACTCCACTGCTCTTTATATTATACCATATTCCCACTTAAAAGGAAAAAAATGAATATAGTCATATATTGTACACCTAAATGCAAAATGTAGTAAATTTTGTTCAGCATATTTCAATACAAACACTCCTTAACTTTCAAAGTGTTTCCTTTTCAAAAAGAAACAAAAATGAGTTTTCATAAGGACACACATTAACATGAACCACAGAAACATTTGCATACACCCACGCAAGGATCAATCTTCATAGGAAATGGGTGCCTCCTACATTGTTCTTTAGCTTGATTTGAGTGGGCTAGGATGGGAGAGCAAAGATCCATGCTGATTGGTCTGTATTGTTCATGATGACACTTCTCATTCTTTGTCTCTATTTAGCTGTGTTTTTTTTTTCCTGGGCACTGAACCCAAATAGGTTAAAGTTTTATTTGTTGTTCCTCAATTTAATAAAAGCATTTAAGATTTCCCCCCCAAATTTGGAGCATGAAAACAAGAGAGAAAATTAGGTACAAACATTATGTACTTTCAAAAATGATTGCCAGGAGCATATTATATCTATGAATGCAGAAATTGTTTTATTAAAAATTCATAATTCAACCCATTAAGGTTTTATATTACCTAAGTAATTAATTCACTGAATAGTGATCAATCATTAAGTAGTTTGTTAAATATAAAATATTATTAAATAATTAGTCACGTATTTTTAAAAGAGCAGGTATGATAAAATTGTTATACTCCATTGTGTTTGTAAATATAAATTTAGATCAAAAACAACTATTCCAAGAAGAATGTTCTGATTGAAACCTATAAACACAAGCTAAGGCAAGAGGAAGGAAAATTTTATGATGTGAAAAGCAAGAGGCAAATTAATACTTTCCTAAGTTCACTGAGAATTTGGACCAGGCCATATAGTTTTTATATCCTTCTTAATGCCTAATGATATTTCTCACATGTTTTCCCTTCTAGACTTGTGGCTGTATAACTCCTTGAAAGCAGAGATGGCTTTATTCTTAGCATACTCTCTGGTGCACCTACAGAATATAAGCTAGATAATAGAAAAAGTGAAAGGCAAATTAATGCTATCATTCCTACTAGTTTCTTAAATTCATTCAGGATTTAGACCATGCTGTTTAATATTTGTGTCCTTCCTGGTACCTATCAGTAATTTTCATATATTTTTCTCATCCAGGATGGTGGTTTTATAGTGTCCTGAAAGTAGGGATTGCCTTATTCTTTGTATTTATATTCCCAACATTTAGCACAGTCTGGCACATAGTAGTGGCTTAATAAATACATGTCAAGTAAATTTTTTATCACTTTAAAAATTTAATATTCATTTTTGCAAAATTCTGAGTTTTAAATTCTCTCCCCTCTTCTGCCCTTCTCCCACCTACAGAGAAGGCAAGCATTATGATATCAATTAAACGTGTTATGTTATACAAAACATTTCCACATTAACTAAGTTACAAAATAACAATAAAAAAAAATCTAAGTTGAAAAAAGTATGCTTCAATATACACTCAGAATTTATTAATTCTTACTCTGGAGGTGAAAAGCATTTTTCATCAAGGGACCTTTAGAATTGTCTTGGATCATTGGCTTCATCAGGGTAGCTAAATCTTTCACAGTTATTTCAGTATTCTTGTTTCTGTGTACAATGATTTTGCATCAGTTCATATAAATCTTCCCAGATTTTACTGAAACTATCCTGTTCCTCATTTTTTATAGCCCAATAGTATATCATCATCATATTCCACAATATTTTCAGCCATTCCTCAAATGATGACTATCCTGTAAATTTCTAATTCTTTTCCATGATAGAAAAGTGCTGCTATACTGATTTTTTGTACATTTAGGTCCTTTCTCCCTTTTCTTTGATCTCTTTGGGATATAGACATGGTGGTGGTATTGCTGGTTCAAAGGGTATATACAGTTTTAGAGCCCCTGTGGCATAATTCATGAAACTTTGTTATAATAACATGCCCTTTACAGTGAGGTCACTAACTCCTCAAATTATTGATTTAGAAAGTTGCCTGGGAAACTGTGAAGGTAAGTAACTTGCAGAAGAATTCAAAGGAAAGAAAACCGGGATTAAACTAAGCTCTTCCACAGTATATGTTTCCTATATGTGTAGCCAATTTATTCAAGCTTGTGCTGGGAAGAACCCCTTCTCCAACTTGGACTTCATAACATGTTCTGAAGTCCCTAAACAGTTTCAAATGTTTCTTATCCCACTAAGTCCTTTTCACTACTACTATCAGAAGGGTGATCATTTGTAAGTGAGTTATATTACTGGGCTTGCCCTTTGAAGGAGAGGTTTCCATTTCCCAAATGATAAATGAGCAAAAGATACAAAAAGGCAATTTTCAAAGACAAAAACTGAGACGACAATCATATGAAGATCACTATTATTACAGGAATGCAGATTAAAGACACTTTCACTTATCAGATTGGCAAAAAATGACAAATATTGGAGGAACTTTAAGAAAAAAAATACTTTAATGCATGATTTGTAGAACTATGAATTTTTCTGGCCATTCTGGAAAGCAATCTGGAATGCTTTAAAAGTCATTAAATTGTGATTAACACTTTGACTCAGCAAGTATTGATTAACATAATGTAATTGTGTCTGTGTGTGTGTGTGTGTTTGTCCTTCATTGCCAAAGAAGACCATGCCATCAGAGAAATGATGACATGACTTGCACTTGGCTTTGCTTTGAATGTGCAAGTCACCAGCCTCACTTCTTCTCTAGAGCCATCTGAATCCAGTGACCAGATATTCATCAGGATGACTGGAGATGACCCAGGATGAGGCAATTGGAGTTAAGTGACTTGCCCAAGGTCACACAACTAGTAAGTGTCAAGTGCCTGAGGTGACATTTGAACTCAGGACCTCCTGACTTCTGTACTGGTGCTCGATCCACTGTACCACCTAGATGCCCCAACATAATGTAATTAATATAATATAGTATAATATAATTAATATAATTTAATACTAGACCTATGTACACAAGAAATCAAAGAAAGAGGAAAAGGACTCATGTTCAAAAATATTTACAGCAGCTCTTTTTGTAATGACAAAGAATTGGAAACTAAGGTTGAACAAATAGTAGTACATTAATGTAATAAGGTATCACTGCACCTTAAGAAAAAATATAAGGGTCAATTTGATATAAACCTAGGAACACTTGAATAGACACAGAGTGAAATTATCAGAACCAGGAGAATACTATAAAATAATAAAACATTTTAAAGAAAAATACATTCAAAAGACTTAAGAACTCTACTCAGTGCAATGATTAACCATGATTTAAAGCACCAATGAAGTATGCTACCACTTTCTGAGAGAAAGAGGTAATGGATCAAGATGTAAAATAAGACATATTTTGGGAAATGGCCAATGTGGGAGTTTATTTTGCTTCTCTATGTATATTAGTCACAAGAATCTTATTTTTGTTTATTTTCTTTCAATTTGGGATGGGAAGAAGGTGTGAAGGATAAGAAAATAAATCGATGTTAATTTTAAAAAATAACCATTAAAAAGGAAGAAGGCCTCATGTGCATTTAAGAAGACTGGCGAGAAAAGGGATGGAGCAGAAAAGAATGAGGGGGGGGGTTACACACCCCCTGATGTTCCCAGAAGAAATCTTGGGCGGAAGCATAACCCAAAAAGATTATAGAATTGAACCTGGTACCTATGAGCCCAGAATAGGCATTAATAATGGACCATGGATTATATAAGCAAATAATATTTCTTCATTCTTTTTGTCCTGTTGAAGCTGAATTTAGAAAACCATTGTTCATTTCACAAGACCAGCCTTTCACACAGTTATGCAAAAATTTTCAAAAAATCATTAATCCTCCATAATGCTCATAAAAGAGGCATAAAACACAGCATCCCCTTGGCCCAGTAATCCCATCACTGGAAATATATTCAAATATAACAAAAAGGAAAAACAAAATTTTGTATGAAAATAGTTACAACCGTACTAAAAGCAATATCAAAGGCTTATAGATCTAGAAAGGAACTCAAGTGCCATCTAGCCCAGGATCTTTGCTTTACAAATAAAAAAAAAAAATCTGAGGCCCAGAAAGTTTGAGTGACTTACCCAAAGTTACAGAGGTCATAAACCTTAGAGACAAGAATTTAACCCAGTTTCTCTGACTGCAGAGCAAGTACTTTTCCCACATTGCCAGACTGCCTCCTCAAAACAAATAAAACAAAAAACAAAAACAACTAGAACCTACTTAAATATTAAAAAAAAGAAGCAAGAGGTGATAGTATACTGTGTAATACAGTGGTGATGTGAGGAAAACACTTTAAATTGTGAAGCCCTTTATAGGTGTGAACTTTTCTGATTGGGAGCTGGTAGAATGAAGGTCTCAGTAGAGGCCATTCATACATGAGGACATTTATATATCAAGTGCTCCTGTATTCTTCAATACTGTTGTTCCCCCTCAAGGTTATATCTCCCTATCTTATGCAGGCTAAAGGGCAACAGATATATGTGGGCCTGACTCTACTGCTCCATTTCTGCTATGGGCCAGGTTATCCCTTTTTAGGCAGTCTGGTGATCCCTTTTTCTTGGGGACTCACCATATTGGTGCTAGACTTAATGAGGACACCCATTTGTAGCTTAGAACTGAATTCAAGGCTAACCTTAGCCTGTAGTAGCAGGGATTATAGGTATATGCCACCATCCTCAGCTTGAAGTATTTCCTAAATGATGTTGCTAAGTAGTTGCATGTTTCTATCATTTCTCCATGACTTGTACTCTCCATGACAGTACTTTGAATTTCTGTTGATTTAAGCATTACTTTTCTCGATGCTAACATAAACCAAAATCATACTAGCCCATTGTGAACCAAATAAAAGAGCACATCAAGGTCTAGAATCCTAGACTTGATGGTGTCCATGGTTGTATTGCAATTTATATAAGCTCCTAAATCTTCCTATCTGTGCAGCTGCAAAAAAAGAAAAAAACACAAAAGCTTTAAAGTGTCTAAAGAAAATTACTGCCTCTGCAGTTACTTATTTATGAATTCTGTGAATAAAATCTCTGTTGTTCAAGTAGACATGGGAATAAGATTAAATTTACTGACATAAGCTTGGAGGTACTTAATAAATGTTGAATGAATGAACCAATCAATCAATCTACAATCCATAAAATCAAGTGCTAAACAGAATCAGCATTTAACAGCTCACAAAGGACATACTTGTTTATCTCTCGTTGTCATTTATCTGTGACTATTATTAATCTAGGTATTCTTGTTATTTGAAAATTGGCCTTAGATTGCTAATAATCACTAGCTAACTATTAGAAAAAGAATTGAATAGAAAATTGTTTCCTTTCTTATAATATATGTTTCTGTATATAGGAAAAGGGGTAGGGGGGAATCAATCCATTACACTATAACTATATCCAAATACAGTTTATCTGTTCTCTTATAGCCAGAGTAATTTGACTTACAAAATTTATCTTTCCCTTCTTTAGTAGTCATAATGGAATGGTTATCCTTACAGTACAACAGGTTGTAAGCTTAGTATGCAATACAAAAGAAAGCAAGGTAACTGGAGATTATGGAGGAGAAAAATTCAAAGTAGTTTTAAAATTAAAAAATAAGGTTATGAATGAGACAGTTCAACTTTTTAAAATTTCAATTTCCTTTCTCACTGTTGAGAGTTGACATGAGACAATATGATGTAATGGGTAGTCATTGCAGTCAAAAAGACCCGAGTTAAAATTCAACCTCAGACAATTACTTACTGTGTGACCCTGGGTAGATCACTTAACCTCTTTGTGACCCGGTGTCCAAATCTATAACATTAGAGGTTGTATTGTATGACACCTAAGACATCTACTATAACTAAATAATTGATCCCTATGATCAATGCTTTTATTCAAACAACATGACTTCTTTTTTATCATTTCCTTATATTTCTCCCAGCATAGACTCTATGAATGCATAGGTCTTTGCAATTAATTTATTGCTGCCTTTTATTTTAAATCACCTTCATTTCCATTATACCCTTTCCCACTCCATGATTAAAATATACCATTCTTTGTAACAAAGAAAATAGTTCAGCAAAACTAACACATACACCAACTGTATCTGGAACCATATATGATATTCCATATCTAAAACCCTGCAGATAAATCAGAGAAGTACATTTTCTATAGCCTAGTTTCATTTTATGGGTTAAGGATTTTCTAGTCTATTGCCTGACTAAGGCATGGAGTTGAACTAACAAAAAGTTCTGCTTAAATAAGGGTCAAGATTATAGGTCATTTTTATCAAAAGAGCCTGAAGCTAAAACCTGAGGGTTGCAAAACAAAAGTTGCTCCAAGTCTTCTGAATCACATCAAATGGTTTTCTATTTACAAGTGTTCTGTCTCCTTGTTATAAAAATTTGTTTGAGATTAAAGAACTTCAGTGCATTTCACTGTAATAATTTTATAGGAAACATGCATGACAGTATGAGAGGGCAATAGATTCTAATTGCTAGTTCATGAAAGTGCAAGTTTGGAAACTTGGATTCCATTCTCAGTTCTACCACATATATTTATTTTCATACTTGTCTTTTATCTCCTTTCATTTCCAGTTTCTTATTCTTTGTTAATTTGTTTAGCAGTTATTTATCATAAAACTCTTTTGCAGTACTATGCTAGGCATCATGGAGGATACAGAGATCTGTAAGAGACAGCTTCCTAGCCTCCAGGATCTTATAGTGTACTTAAGGCATTCATTCAATCATTTACTCATTCATTCCATAAATATTCATTGACCACTTACTATGTGCTAAGCATATATGTACTGAAAATATAGAGATATCTGTCTCTAATGGCCCAGGGCCCCCCAAAAGCAATCTACGATGACCCAGGTTGGGTTTGATCTTTGGTGCCTGTTCCCCCAACCAGTGAAATTCTACCCTTGGTACTTAATGAATGCTGATTCCTTCACTCCACATTAAATACAGAGAAATTAGATATAAATCATTTCTAGACTTCTTCAGTTGCATGTATCAGGGACCCTTTCCACAAAAGTATTCAATGTATAATATAAGGTATGGTACAGGTCTTTATTTTCTCTAGGACAGAAAAATGCAAAGATGCAAAACATTAATAAGTGTGCAGAAACAAATTAAGGGAACATAAAGCCCTTGAAAAGCTCCATAAAATCATTAGTCTACCCCAGAAAGTAAAGATGTTTTAGGTTAAACAAATACTCTACTTCCACCACAAAGTTATACCATTTGAACAACTCGTAGAAATGCAGTGTATCTTCTTGTTGGCTGTCTTCCTCTCTTTCAAGAAGAACACTGCGAATTTCTCTGATAAAGTGTTCATTTCCAGGATAAGAGGGAACAGATTCAAATTTATAATTGACCATTATAATTGCTAACTGGTCAGAAAAATGAAAAGGTACTTTTCAGAGGCAGATAACCAAGTTATTATTGGTCACATTTTAAAAAATTTTTAAGTCACTAATAATTAGAGAAACATGAACTAAAATAACTCCAAAATTCTACCTGAAACCCATCAAATAGGCAAAATGACATAAAATGAAAAAGACAAATGCTGAAGGGGCTATGGGAAAACATGTGCATTAATGCAATGCTGGTAGAACTGTGAACCAGTCTGTCCATTCTGGAAAACAAATTTTGATGATTCCCTAAAAGCTATTAAACTGTGCATACCCTTTGACCCATCAATATACTACTAGTCTGTATCTCCAGGAAGAATGAAAGAAAGAAGAAAAGACTATGTCCAAAAATATTTAAATCAGCTATTTTTGTGGTAGCAAAGAATTATAAACTGAACAAAAGAGGAGCAAAAATTTTCTCATTAATTGGAAAGTAGCTGAATAGGTTATGGTAAATTAATGTGAGGAAATACCAAAGTGCTGCAACAAGTGATGCAGGTACAAATTTCAGAGAACAGTGGGAAGATTTGTATAAACTAATATAGAGCAAAGTGAGCAGAACCAGGAAAACAATTTATATAATAACAATAGTATTATAAAGACAAACAACTTTTTAATACTTAAGAACTCTGTCCCACACAATGATGAACCAGAACTGCAGAAGATTCATGACAAAGCCTGCTATTCACCTTGTGGTGTAAAGGTGATAGAGTCAGTACTGATTGAGACATATACTTCCACTGTAAACCATCACCGCAACTCCTGAAGAGAGGGAAGATCTCTCTTATCACTCCTTCAGTACTCAGGTCTATAAATCCAAGGAGAGAAAACAAAAAAAAAGTGTTAAAAGGTTGAAAAGAACCTGGGGCTATACCATAATAGTTCACAATTATAGAACACAGAGTGGTTCCTCTTGTAAGAGATTGTCCTCTTGGGGCTCAGTTAATCAATTTTCAGGAGGTAGCCCCAGTCACTGAGGACTAATCAGAGTAGTTCATTGTGTCCTCTCAATAAAGGCTTAAGGATTTCCAAATAATCTCATTAAATTAATTGAGCAACTTGCCAGAGAGGTTATTCCTCTGATCATGCCTGCTATGGACAAAAATGGAAGTAATCTCTGACATTATGTTCCAAAAGGAATTAAGACAAATAATTGTCAAGCAGAGCAGTAATTAGCAAATTACATTAGAGTTGAAAGGATCCTATGAAGTAATCTAGACCAGATGTGTCAAACATACCTAGGCAACATTCCTGAGGGTCATTTCAGAACCAAACTAAAATGTAATTGTGAAATACTTAAAATAAGTAAAATACAACAAAGCATAGACAATATTACATTTTGAAACTAAGGCACTCTATAGCCCACAAGGATCCTTATGTACAGATTAGTGGTTCCCATTTCTGTTTGAGTTTGACACCACTGATCTAGGCCAGTCCTTTCATTTTACAAATGATTTCACAGGTCAAATAACCTGCCTAAAGAGACCTAAATCATGAATGACAGAAATGGGTTTCTTATCAAGCAGCACAGATTGTGTGTTTTTCTCAATAGCAACATGTTACTGTTTATGTCTTTTCTCCATAAAAAATCAAGATTATTTATTAGCACATAGATATGAGTCTATAAATTACCAGTTATTATTCCCTGGAAAAAGCAATGCTATGATTATTTCTCTATTCTACATAATGGGCAGCATCATATATCAGAAAGATCATGAGACAGTGTTCAAATGTCTGGGAATGAATCCTGAATCTCACCTTTAAGAGGAACACTCTCCTGCCTTCATCACCCCACCCCAGCCAAGTCATCATAGCAGATCCATGTTTCTGGGAGCTTTCCCTGTTTCACCTTGACTTCTTGACATCCTTGCATAATGGTCTAGCTTTCTTTTGACTTCCTCTTTGTTTTATGGTTCGATCAGCCTGTATTTTCCAGTTGCATGTTTCTTTGCTGAATTTTCTAACATTTGTCTTGTGGGTAACATTTTGATCTACTCTTGTCTAGCATGGACTTTTTAGTTGTTTCTGGGTAAGCCTCTAGTTGAATTCTTCAGAGAATGTAGTAACCCATCGAAGTTCATGAAATTTATTTACTTTTTCAGCCCTAAAACACTGATATTTACTTCTTCCTTTAAACTGTGGGAATAATGAAAAATAGCAGCTGTTGGTTTGCTCTAGCTACAAAGAATATGTTTGTCAGGTAGTCACTCAGGCAAGCAAGTAAAGAATAGACCTAGAAGCCTCCCCCTCTGTATCTGCCCAGTAAACCTGGGGTTATTTAATGTTTTATAGACTTCTGAAGTTCAACAGATTAGAACAGCTTCATGAATTTAAAAAATGTGTATTTCTATAAGTCATTCAAGTCGTAGCCATGAAGAAAACATATTTTTCCTTTGCTTCTCAGTTCCCTTATGTGTTCCCTCCCTATGCCCATATGCACAGTTACTTATGGTGATTGAAATAGCTCATCATTTTAGAATCTGTGGAACATTTGTCCCTTTAGGACAAAGCCTATTTTTTAATGTCCTTTTACTGAAGGACAAGTACAGAATCATATGTTTCAGAAATTATTAATAACAATAATTCTTTCCTTACCTTATTTGCCAAGGAAATTCTCTTCTCGAGAACATGTTATTTTTCCCTTGTCAACTGGACAAAACTGGCCTCTAACCTGGGGGTGTCTAGAATCTAACAGAGCGGGCTAGAGGCAGGAGAGTCAGGAATCAAACAGAAGTTAAATTTCAAAGTGAGGAAAATGGTTTGAAAACAAGGAGGTGGATTAGACACTTGTATAAGACAGTGTATAAGTGTAGGGGACCTGAGGCAGTGAGGGTTGATATCAATACTTATGCCAGTGGATGCACAGGTGAGCTGTAGCTCTGCAAATGAGCCATAACAGCAACCATGAGTCAAGTTTGATTCATAGCAGGTCTTTGTATCCAGAACTTCTCTGAGCTCAGAGAACACCTGGTGCTGGTCAAAGCAATACAATAATTACGTGATTTTGCCAGAGGGTGAGATTATCCAGAGGGTGAATGCAAAGGATTGTTGTCATGCCAAGCCCAGGGTACAGGTTG
>CM053770.1:357512780-357531025 GCA_028658325.1 Potorous gilbertii | reverse complement strand
GTGTAGGGGACCTGAGGGTTGATATCAATACTTATGCCAGTGGATGCACAGGTGAGCTGTAGCCCTGCAAATGAGCCATAACAGCAACCATGAGTCAAGTTTGATTCATAGCAGGTCTTTGTATCCAGAACTTCTCTGAGCTCAGAGAACACCTGGTGCTGGTCAAAGCAATACAATAATTATGTGATTTTGCCAGAGGGTGAGATTATCCAGAGGGTGAATGCAAAGGATTGTTGTCATGCCAAGCCCAGGGTACAGGTTGCTTGCTGGGCCTTAGCCCAAGCTTTCCTCTTTTATTGGGGGAGGGAAAAATTATGATCCTTGACCTCTTATTATCCAGTCCTTCAGAAGCTCCCTTAGCCAGAGAAAGTGCTACACTTTAAACCAAGGGGTAGGATATCTGTTATGTGAAATGATAATCATTCCTTCTTTCTGTTTCTATTTCTCCTTTTCTTATTCTTTTCTTCATGCTTCCTACTCTCCCTGAGAATTTTTAACATAGGTATGATTAGAAATATTTATTGTAAGTAAAACCAAAAAAAAAAAATGGGAAATTTACAATATCTACATGCTTCAGATAAAAAGACACTCGAGAAACCAAAAAAATAGGTAATATTCCATAAGACTATATGATCAAGTAAGGCTAACAGATGTTGAGATACTTAAAAAGAAATCTGGAGCTTTCGTTTTTAGGAAAATAAAAATAATACTTTAATCCCTTTAATCAAGCAATATGTTCTGTGGTTCCAATTCTGATTTTATTATTTACTTTACTTAGCACCAAGGGAGATCTTTGAGACTCCACAATCTGAATACAACAAATAGAACTCATTTTTTACAATTAAATTTTATTGTTTTCAATTAACAAGATTTAACAAATTAGCAATATTCTCTTCCTCAGTGTCACTTGGGAGATTTAGGGAAGGGATAGGGCAGGGAGGAAGTCATTATATTCAAAGTCAAATATTCATAGTTAAGCAAAACAAAATACCTGCTAAGTTGTACAAAGGGTAGAGCCCTGGACTTGGAGTCAGGAATACCTGCCTCAGATACTTGGTAGCTCTGTGACTGGGAAAATTACTAATTTCTCTCTGCTGCAGTTTCCTTATCAGTAAAAGAGCATATATGGCCTGGAGTTATTATGAGGCTAAAATGAAATAATATTTGTAAAGTAATTTGTAAACTTTACTGTCATTATATTATTATTATATTGCATTCTTTAAAAGGTATATACTTCATTGTTCATGTTTAGTCTATCGCTTCTGTTTTAGGAAGTGGGTAGCACCCCCTCAGCATGGATCCTTCAGAATCATGCTCGATCGGAGTTCTTAAATCTTTCCAAATTGTTAACTTCTACAGTGTAGTTGTTATTATAGTTTAAATTGTTATCCTGGTTGTGGTTATATCACTCTGCATAAATTCATACCAGTCTTGCTAAGTTTCTCTGAAACCATGCCCTCCATTTCATATGTCACATGATATTCCATTATGTTTATATACAATAACTGGTTCATCCATCCTCAATTGATAGTCACCTATTTATTTTCCAACATTTTGGAACCACAAAAAACCTGCTAAAATATTTTTTACATATAAATTCTCTTCCTCCTTGTGTCATAGGACATGTAGTTTGATTGCTGGATCAGTGGATATGTATGTTTTGGTAATTGTAGTTCCAAATTTATTTCCAGAATTGCTGAACCAATTCTCAGTGCCACCAAAAACTCATTGATATTCCTATTTTCTCAAAACCTCTTCCAGTATTGCCCTTTCTGTCCCAATTTTTGTTAACTTTTCTGATCTGATGCCTGTGAGGTAGAACCTAGTTTTTCCCTGATTTTAGTTTTTCTAATTATTAGTTGTTTTGCCACGTTCCTTGTATGAACATAGAAATCTTGATGAAGGATAAATTTCTGGGCAACAAAGGGCCACCAGGATTAATCTGAAACAACTGTCAGCAGTTGCTATCACTATGCATATTATGGAAGGATATCAATGAATAATGTGTCATCAATGGTAAATGTCCAGATAGATCCAGTTTATTGATAGAGAGACAGATGATGATAGATAGATAGAATTAAAGGAAAATGTGGCACACTTCTCATAATTGGATTAAGTATTTTACATGTAAAATTATATTGATAAGTGTGGAGAATGAAAGACTCATTTTCCAATTCAGGCCCTCATGTTGTAACAATTGAAATTCTCTGATGTTTTCTGGTTTTATGTTCTGAATTTGATGTTCTTATGGTCTATTGATGAAATTATAACAATAAAGATTGAACCAGAAAATTGTGCTAAATTGTATTTGTTTCTATTGTTTTTCTATATATTCTTGGAACCTGAGAAGGAGTTCTGAAAAGAAGTCCCTTCAACGTTCTACTTAAGGATGTGACCTGCTCAAGAAATGTTCATCTGTTTCTTGCTACAACTACAAGGCAGGCTGACAAAACTCTACTACATGAGATTGCAGTACAGAACAGACCTTTGACCTTTTTCATCTACATCAAGGATTTCTGTGAACTTGTGGCACTCAATAAAGGACTTTCTTTGCTTTCTCCCATTTGCCATTACTTTCATATCGAAGGGGCGTGCTCCCTGAAAATTGTTTCAATGTTCTAGCCATAGGCAATAAGACTTCAATCTGTAGGACAACTCAATCACTTTTTGAAATTATATCATTGCTATCAATCTATTGCCCACAGCCCTCTCATATGACAACTGGGTAATGAATAATATTGTCCCTAGAGTTCATAACCAGGTATGATATAAACTGTTTATTGGGTTACTTCAATGTTGTGTCTGTCACCAGATTTACCTAAGCACCAAAAATCATGGGTGGTCATTCCTATCCATATACTTCCATGTTTCAAAAATATATATAAATGTGTTATCACCAAAGTTAATAGGAAAAATTGCTCCTCATATCTGCTAAAAAAAAGTTTTCATAGTAGTGAGGGATTTAGAAAAAATGTGTCATATACTGTGCTAAGGATTGGGGGTAAAAAAAACTTTCCTTGCTTTCATGAAGCTTACATTCTCTCAGGGAGAGAATACGTATATGTAGAGATATAGATAAATAAAGATTTATAATTCAAAATAAATATAATGTATTTGAGGGAAGGAGAGTACTAGAAATTGGAGTCATCAAGAAAGGCTTCATGTAAAAGCCTTGAACTTTTTGAACTATTAAAGACACTTTATCATGCTATGACAGAGTGCTTCCTAAGCATGGTGGAAGATCAGTTTAAAGGGATGGGAGATGCAATGAAATTTATGAAGAACATCAAGAAGATTAATTTGGCTAGATTATAGGGTTTACAAAGCAAAATCATGTATAATGAGGCTGGAAAGGCAGATTGGGGCCAAATGAAGGACTTCAATGGCCAAACAGAGCAGTTTGTATTTGATCCTAGAAGGAATAAGAAACCATTGGGGCTTATTCAGTAGGGAAGAAATATGTTCAAGTATGTATTTAAGGAAAATTGCCTTAGCAGCTGAGGGCAAGATGGTTTGCACTGGGGAGAAACCTGGGGCAGAAGAATAATTAAGAGACCATTACAATAGTTCAGACAAGAGATGACAAGGGCCTGAACTCACATGATGGCAATGTATGTAGTTAATAGAAAATAAAACAACCAATAATATGGAGGTAGAAATGGCAAGATTTGATGACTAGACTCATGTCTAGATTTTGACTAGAGAATACCAAGATTTTGAAACTGGAGAAATATGATGGAGTGCTCAACAAAAATAGGGAAGTTCAGAAGAAATGGATTTATAATGAAATCGGTGTGTGTGTGTGTGTGTGTGTGTGTGTGTGTGTGTGTGTTGAGCTTGAGATATCGCAATTACAGAAGTTTGAAATATTTAATAAGTTGTAGGTAATCCAGGACTGGGCCTCAGAAGAGACATTGAGTCTGGAGTATATTAAGAGTCATTTGAAGATATATATATATATATAAAACACTACCTGTGATCATGGAGGATTCAGATGACAAAAGGTAGTTTTTGTCCTTTTCTCCTATGCCATTTTGTCTGTGGATATTTAATCAGACACACCCTGTTGTAAAACGCATTTGTTGTTTTATTTTTATTTATTTATTTAGCTTAGAGGAAATATGATGTCCCTTCAAGTTCATATGATCCCCTCTTCTACTGTTTGATAGAATCATATTCAATGGGAAATTAAGAATATATTCACAATTGCTGAGTCTTCAATTAGGAACATTTCTAACACTAAATTGCAAAGTTGGCTCTTTGCTTAATTCAGATTTCCTTTTATCTGTAGCTATCTCCTCTATTCTTTTTGATTGTGACAAAATTTAGCGGTACTAGAAATGTTTGGGTAAAGATGTAAGCAGAGTATGTTTTAGTACCTGTCAATGGATACAGAAGGGGAAGTTGGGGAAAGAACAGATCTTTTCTTGGAACATCCATTTCTCCTTGAAGAGGAGGTAAAGGTGATGTCTTTAGCTCAACTATTTTGGTCAGAGATAGGCCCATGGCCCTCCTTGATCTCTCCCTTGTCACAGCTCAATCCTACTTCATTTTTCTCTTTTTTATTGCTGCCTCTTGTGCCACTGCCAATTCTTTCTGGACAAGCTTTTTTTAAATTCTGGGTGGAACTGGAAAGACTGACCTCAGTGGTGAAGTCTCACCATTATCTTTACAATCTGCTTTCCCATACTGTGTGTGTCTCTTTAAAAGTTCTGAGTTGTAATTCTGGAGAGCAATTTGGAACTATTCCCAAAGGGCTACAAAATTGTGCATCCAGCAATTCCACTTCTAGGTACATATCCTAAATACAAAGAAAAAGAAGAAAAAGGAGAAGAAGAATGAGGAGAAGGAGGAGGAGGAAGAGGAGGTAGTAGAGGAAAAGTGATCTGTCTGTACAAAAATATTTATAGCGGCTCTTTTTGTGGTGGCTCACAACTGGAAATTGAGAGGTTGCCCATTAATTGGGGAATGGCTGAACAAACTGTGGTATATGATTGCAATGGAATATTATTGTGCTATAAGAAATGACAAGCAGGGTGAGTTCAGAAAAACCTTGGAAGACTTACATGAACTGATGAAAAGTGAAGTGAGCAGAACCAGGAGAATATTATATACAGTAAAAGGAAATATTGTATGATGAAGAACTGTGAATGACTTAGCTATTCTCAGTAAGATAATCCAAAGAAATTTCAAAGGACTCATGATGAAGTTCCTTTCTGCCTTCAGAGAAAGAACTGATACTGTCTGAATACAAACCAAAGCATGCTATTTTTCTCTTTCTTTTTAATTCAGTCTTCTTGTGAAAAATTTACTAATATGGAAATGTTTTACATGATTGCATATATATAAACTATATAAAATTGCTTACCATCTCAGGATGGGGAAGGGGAGGAAGGGATTGAGAGAGAGAATTTAGAACTCAAAACTATTTTTTTAAAGAGTTTAAAAATTGTTTTAACATATAATCGGGAAAAATCACATATATATTATGTATGTATATGTACATATATACATAATCCCATACATACATAAATATATTTTTAAATCTTGGTTGTGCCTGAAATTTTGTCTTCTGGCACAAAAATATAGTCCCAAATCTCCTCTCACAGCTTACAGAGGAATTCTTGACTTTGTAAATTACAAATCTCAAGATGCCAGTCTGTCATTTGTTAAGAGTCTACTATGTGCCAGGCACTTTGCTAAGCACTGAGGATACAAATATAAGCAAATTTGACAGACTCTACTCAAAACATACATTGTAAATTCAGGTAGAGGAAGAAAACCAAAAAGCAGCAGAGTGTGGGTTGGGGAAGGCGAGCTGTTGAGGAGGAAATAACTATCACTTTTCTTGATAGTGAGTCAAGGAATGAGCTGAAGAAGCATGACTGGGGCCCTTCCTGAAATAGTGTTTCTGGCATTGGAATGAAAATTAAGTCCAAGGAAGCTGATAGGGTCCCCAAGTAAGAGAGGGTAGAACAAAATGAGGGCCCAAGATAAAGCTTTGAGTTATACTCAGTATTAGCAGGTGAAATACTAAAGAACCAGCAAAGAAAATTGGGAAGGAGTACTCATATGGATAGAAGGAGAACCAGGAAAGCACAGTGACTTGAAAAACCAGAAAAGAGAAAATATCCAAGAATAGAGGGTGATCAACAGTACCAGATGTGGTAGTGAGATCAATATGGATGAAAAAGTGAGAAAAGACCTTTAGACTTGGCAATATAATATTCATTTGAAACTTTTTTTAACATATTTTTTTCAGTTTTCAAAATTCTCTTCCACAAGAATTTGAATCCAAAATTTTCTCCCCATCTCTCCCCACCTCTCATCCCAGGACAGCATGCACCCCATCCATTCCTTCCCACAGTCTGTCCTCCCTTCTATCATCCCCTCTTCTTGCCTACCCCTCCCCTCTATTTTCCTGTGGGGCAAAATAGATTTTTATACCCCCATTGCCTGTACATCTTATTTTCCACTTGCATGCAAAAACAATTTTTAACATTAATTTTTAAAGCTTTGAGTTCCATATTCTCTCCCTTCCTCCCTCCCTACCCACCCTTATTGAGAAAGCAAGCAATTCAATATAGATCATACATGTGTAGCCAGGCAAAACACTTCCATAACAGTCATGTTGCAAAAGACTAACCACATTTCCCTCTGTTCTGTCCTGCCCTCTATTTATTCTATTCTCTACCTTGATCTGTCCCTCCACAATAGTGTTTTCTTCTGATTATTCCTTTCCCCAATTTGCCATCCCTTCTATCATCTTCCCTCTCCTATCCCCTTCCCCCCTGCCTTCTTGCAGAGTAAAGTAGATTTCCCTACTACACTGAGTGTGTGTTATTCCTTCATTAAGCCAAATCCAATGAGAGTAAGTAAGGCTCATGTATTCCCTTTCATCTCCCTCTTCTTCTCCTCCACTGTAAAAGATCTTTCTTGCCTTTTTGCTACAGTCAACCTCCCCCTTTCTCTTTCTCCCAGTACATTCCTTAGGTATTCTCCCTTCATATTCAGCTGTCCCTTTGTCTGTCTGCCTGTCTATCTATCTATCTATCTATCTCTCTATCTATCTATGCCCTCTATCTGTCTGTCTATTTATCTATCTACACACATACATATACACATATGTACACCCATATACACACCAACACATACATGTATATAATAAGCACATACATACCTATATACATTCATATACATATACACACATGCATGCATACATTCATATATATATGTATGTATACATATTTTCTCTAACTATCCTGATATTGAAAAAGGTCTCATGAATTACAAAAATCATCTTTCCATGTAGGAATGTAAACAGCTGAAATTTAATGAGTTCCTTATGGCTTCCCTTGTCTGTTTACCTTTTTATATTTCCCTTGATTCTTGTATTTGGAAGTCAAATTTTCTATTCAATGCAGGTCTTTTCAACAAGAATGCTTGGAAATCTTCACATTGAAATTTCATTTTCTCCTCTGAATTATTATACTCAGTTTTGCTGGGTCTTGGTTTTAATCCTACCTCCTTTCATCTCTGGAATATCATACTCCTAGCTTTCCAATCCCTTAGTGTAGAAGCTGTTAATAATTACTCTGTTATCCTGATTGTATTTCCATAATACTTGAATTGTTTCTTTTTGGCTGCTTGTAATATTTCCTCCTTGATCTGGGAAATCTGGAATTTGGCTACAATATCGCTAGGAGTTTTCCTTCTGAGATCTCTTTCAGGAGGTGATCAGTGAATTCTTTCCATTTCTATTTAACCCTCTGGTTCTAGAATATCAGGGCAGTTTCCGTTATAATTTCTTGGAAGGTAATGTGTAGGCTATTTTTTTTTATTGTGGTTTTCAGGTACACCAATAATTTTAAAATTATCTCTCCTGGAACTATTTTCCAGGTCAGTTATTTCTCCAATGAGACAGTTCACATTGTCTTTTTTTATTCTTTTGGTTTTGTTTTGTGATTTCTTGATTTCTCATAAAGTCATTAGCTTCCATTTGCTCCATTCTAATTTTTAAAGAACTATTTTCTTCAGTGAGATTTTGGTCCTCCTTTTCCATTTGGCCAATTCTGCTTTTTAAGACATTCTTCTCATTGGCTTTTTGAACCTCTTTTGCCATTTGGCTTAGTTTATTTTTAAAGGTATTATTTTCTTTAGCATTTTTGGGGATCTCCTTTAGCAAGCTATTGACTTGTCTTTCATGATTTTCTTGCATTGTTCTCATTTCTCTTCCCAATTTTTCCTCTACTTCTCTTGCTTGATTTTCAAAATCCTTTTTGAGCCTTTTACGGCCTGAGACAAATCCATATTATTTTTTGGAGGCTTTGGATGTAGGAACCTTGACCTTGCTCTTTTTCTCTGGTTGTATGCTTTGATATTCCTCTGGTTGTATGCTTTAGTCTTCCTCATACAAAAGGACAGAAGATAATACCTTTTCACCCAGAATGTAACATTCTATAATCTTATTTTTCCCATTTTTGGGCATTTCCCCAGTCAATTACTTGACTTTTAAGCTCTTTGTTAGGTGGAGGGTTTACTACCCCAAGTTTCAAAGGTTTTGTGAAGCTGTTTTCCAAGATATCTCTCGGGACCTGTAAGTTCTCAGTTTCTCCAAAGTGGTATAATCAAGAGAGAGGTGTTTACTCCTCTCCTGACCTGTGCCTTTGTCTGTGAGCAACAACAATCACCGTTTTCTGCCCTGGAACCGCCAGTAAGATTCACTTTCCATAGTCACAACCACCTCTACCACACTAACACATTTTTCTCACCCCAGGACCACTGTTCAGGACTTAGACCCAGATTAGCTACTCAATTCCCCTACCATCTGTAGGCTGAGAGCTCCAGAAGCAGTCATTTCTGTAGTGGCGGCTACCATTGCCATGGGACTAGGGCCAAATATACACTTCTCTCTTACACAGGTGAGAAATATTGACTGACATTTGAATCTGTCTTTGGCACTTGTGGGTTGAGAAATCTGGAACCTGCCACTGTCCTGAGTCCTGTTCCAGTCCAGTTTGCCTCAGTGTGGCCCATAGTGGGCTGCACAATGCTCTGAACCCAGTGTAATAGACTCTTCCTATTGGTCTTCCAGGCTGTCTTGTGCTGGAAATCTGTGTCACTGTCATTTTGTGGCTTCTGCTGCTCTAGAATTTGTTTAGAGTCATTTTTTTACAGGCATTTTAAGGGTTTTGTGGGGAGAGATCAAGCGTGTCTCTGCTTCTACTCTGCCATCTTGGCTCTGTCCCCGCATTGGAAACTTTTGAGAGAGAAATTTTAATTGACTAATGAGGTAAAACTTCAGATTGTGATGGGTTGAGAAAATAAGTCAGAAAAGATGTAATTGAGAAAACTGGCTTAGGTAAATTTTTAAAAGAGTTTGACTGATAAAAAGAGGAGAAATAGGATGATCACTTGAAAAGTTGCTAGGATTTAGTGGTTTTCGGTTGTCTTTCTTTTTTATTTTTATGAATGGAAAGAATTTGGTAGATTTATATCCATCAGGAAAGAAAGCAGTAGATTAGAAGAGATTGAAGATTAAAGAGGGATATGAGATATACATATAAACACATATATGTGTACATATATATACACACATATATACATAAACCCTCTATATACACTCTATATACACCCCTCTATATACACTCTATATACACCCCTGATATATATACATATGTGTGTGTATGTGTATGTGTGTATGTGTGTGTATGTGTATGTGTATGTATGTGTGTGTGTATGTATACACACACACATTCTAAATGGCAGTAGGTGGTACATACACATATGCATTAATATATCCTACACGTATATATAAATGTATCTCTCTTCACATATATGGATGTATGTATACATGTACATTAATGTATATACATACATACACATAAATATATATGTGTGTGTGTATGTATATATTATGTATGGGGTCTGGTGATCACTATGTGCCAGGTTCTTTGCTAAGTACTTTACAACTATTCTCTAATTTGATGTTCATAGCAACCCTGATTTGTAGATTCTATTACTATCTCTGTTTTACTGAGGTAAAATAGATGCAAACAGAAGCTAAATGATTTGCCCAAGGTCACACAGCTAGTAAATGTCTGCTGCTGGATTTGAACTCAAGCCTTCCAGACTCTAGGCCCAAAACCTTATCTGCTGCATCACTTAGCTGCCTTTACTGAGGAAAAAAAACACTTTTGGAGACTGTAATAACGGAGAGAGTATAGGATGATGTCAGTGGGTTTTGAGATGAAAAGAAAGCATAGAAGAGGAAGCTCACGGCAAATGGCCTCTATTTTCTCAGTATTGTGAGAACATGCTCAGCTTGAGGAGTCGAGTGAGGGAGAGTTTAAATGAGGAATTACCATAGTACTCCTAATTCTTAATTAGTGAAGTATTAGGGAGGCAGTGTAGCTTAGTGAGTAGAGATTGTGCCTTGAAACCATAACCACCTGATTTGGAGTCCTGTGGCTGATATATGCCAGCCTTATGATCATAGGTTACCTAACTTCTCAGGGCTCTAGAAAACTTTTTTAGTTATAGATGGTGAATTCTACATGGATGGAGGGTGTTTCCACTTGGGAAGTTTTTACTGATGAAATGGTTGAGGGGAGAGAAAAGCTATTAAGGTTATAGCTACAATTTGCTTTAAATAGGTATTCATGGGCTAGTCTAGTTGTCTAATTATCCTTTATAACATTGTGTCTGTGGTAAATACAGTCCAATTAGTTAATTTTCAAATGAACTTCTGATAGACATATTAATTGGGGGCTTATATTAAAACTGACAATTAACTCAGATTTGTGCTGTGGTTCCTGCAAGGTTTTCCTTTCATTTGAGAAACTACTCAACAGATAAAAGAAGCACCTTCAGGGGTAGCACATTCTTAATAGTGATTTCTGAATTTCCCGGAAGTCCATCAGTAGCCATATTCAGGTGAGATTGTGGTGATTTGGGGAAAGTTATTTAGGTAACGAAAGAAAAAGATGAAGATGTTATATAAAAAAGCCTATATAGTTAATTGAACAGATTTTTTTTAAAAACTCTTTTTAAAATGTAGAATGTCTCTCTTACAAAAACAGCAGCTATGTGGAATGGGACACAAGGAACAAAGTAAAAAATAATCACAAAATGATCAGGAAGAAACAAAGAACAAGAGAAGAATTATTTTCAAAGTAGATAGAAAAATAAGCTTACAATGATTATATAAAGCAAACTAAAATTGAAAGATTAACTAAGGAAATATATTGTGAGATTTTATGTGAGAAGAAAAAATTTTCATCATATGACTTTATTTTTCATTTCTAATTGTATTTATCATGCACTATGATATAACTATCTATAACTGGATAGTTGGTATTTTATTCTTTGTCCAGATTATAAGATCTCTGAGACACCTTAGATAGTCCAATTAGTCCTTCAAATCTAGCTGCCTCATTTTACACATGAGGAAACTGAGGCCCAGAGAAATGAAGTGATTTGTACAAGGTCACATAAGTAATAAGTAGAAGAGTGAAGATTCAAACTCAGTTTCTCAAACTTCAGATTCAGACCAAAGAGCAAGTTCTGTGTTTCATTTACATTCTGAATCTCTCTGAACATTTAATATGGTATTCTGCATGTAGTAGGTACCTAACAATTATATTGTTCACTCCTTTTTGGTTACTAGCTGAATTTGAAGAGGTGCATCACCAGAGATGATGAATGAGGTCTAGGGGAAGAGATAGCCACTCAAAAAACTAGGCTGAGACATACAGAAGTTGTGATCTGCTTCTTTAGGAGTATCCACATGAAGGAAATGCTGGCTCCTTGAAGTAATGACATATTTTGAACCCGTCTTGATAGGAAGGAAAATGTCTGCAAGAATCAGAATGAGAAATTCCAATGTATGTTTGTTTTTTTTTCCTACCAATAAAGTCATGGAAGAAGGGATAAATTTCAGAAGTATCCTGAAGCGGGGAAACAAAATGACAAAGGTTGCCTATCTTGATTTGCCAGACTGGAGGCAGGCATAATAATGGTGAAGAACAGGGGAAGGCTTGGAAGTGACAAGTAGTTATTCTGGATTTTAACTTTATGAGGTGCCAAGAAATGCAGAAGTCAAGAGACTTCTGAAGAATGTATGGGGGAGTAAGAGCTAAACCTATAAGATGAAATTAGGGTGATAGTTGTGAAGCTAATAATTGAAACAACATTAGCTTAGAGAAATGTCCAAGTAAAACAACTTAGTGTCAAAAAGGAAGCCTAAATAAAGGATGGTCAAAGAAGATAGAATGATGATTTAAGAGAGAGAGAGAGAGAAGGGAAACAGGAAAAGGTAGAATTATGGAAATCCATTTGGAGATGAAGGCAGAGATAGATAGTTGACTTGCTAGCAATGAAGAGGTGAGGGAGACATTTGGAAAATAACTTTAAAATGGTTTATTGATGCTATTTTTCTTTTTTAATATCACTGTTCCTTCACACATGCAAATAGAAGTCTCCCTTATAACAAATTATTACTGGAAAAAATTAAACTTTTGTCCAAGTCTGAAAATATTTCTCTCATTTTATACCTTTTTTTTATCTACCACTACCCCTGGAAGAAGAAACAGGAAGCATATTTCATCATCATTCTTCTGACGTTACTCGGTCACTACATTGATCAGAGTTGTGGAGTTTTCCACTGTTGTTTCCTTTTATATGACAATAAAATTTGCATAAATTATTCTCCTGAGTTAGTTAGCATATTTTATTCTACATCAGTTCATATAATTCTTTCCCCAAAATGAACTTTTCAACTGAGTTAAGATTTAAGTTGGATAATTGGATCTACTGCTTTCAAAATCAGAAATTTTAAAGATTATTTATAAGAATGCATCCTTTTGGCAGATTAGTTGAAGAAAAAATTACTAAGGAGAGATGAAATGGACTCCAGTTTAAGAAATAGTTTATTTTTAATATCTTAGTTTTTTCTAAAGATGTTATTTTAAGTTAAACATCTATTATTATGTCAGTGGAAAGTTGTCTCCTGCTATGTATCAATAAGCTGATGTCATTTACCAAAGCTTCCTAACAATTCTAGTTGGTTGGCCTTAAATTTCAACATTTTTAGTACTGTTTCCAGAAATCAAATAAATATTTTATTGTATACATTTGAGGGAAGTTTCTAAATTTGATCTTTTAAAAGACTTCTTCTCCCCAACCCCCTTTTTTTTTTAACAAGTGAAAGGAAAGTCAGTTTTCTGGCATTTTATGAATTTGGTCATTTATGGTCAACTTTATTGGAATGATGAAAAAATACCATTCTGACAGCTCTTCTGAGAGTGATTATGGATTTGATGCCGTATATTTGTTAAATATTTCAATATTCAGCACAAGTTATTAATAGAAGTTCAGAATATAATATTCTCACCACATTACTTCAGTGATTTTTTTTCCACATAAAGATTTCATGAATTTCAAAACAAAACTGATATATTTATTGGCCCTTTCCCCCCCTTTAATGCAAGGGCTTGAAGGAAGGGAAATACAATTTTATGTAATATGACAGAATATGAAATTTCAAAGGAATAGCATCTATGAATTGTAATATTAACTTAATCAGTTTTATTTTATAGTGGTAATAGTAATGAATAATATAACAAGAGAATTTATCTTCTGGAGCCTGGAGCACTTTCATATATATTTTCTCATTTGTTCTCAAGATCTTTATGGAGAGATATTTTTCCTTAGTTTACAAATGTGAAAAAAAAGCACAGAGCATAGAAATGACAACTAAAATCTCACATTCAGTTTAATATCTCTTATATATGTTGATTTAAGCAGATGCTATAGAGTGCTTAGAGCTTGATCAGGTATCAAAGACTCCAAAGTCATCCACTACATTCATTAGACCATCGTTAGGCTGATGACTTTGTGCAACTCTGCCTTACTTAAATCCAGTCCAAGCACAAATCAAGATATCACCCATGATGTCACTGGTCCTCTTCAAAAAGAAAGTCCAAATAGCATCACATATCTCCCCTTCTTTTTGTTTACACAGCTATCATCAATCCCTCATCACTCCTCATTTAAATATTTCCATGAGTGATCTCTCTACTTCCAATCTCTTTCCACTCCAGCACATGTGGTACCATTTATCCCCCTACTCAATATATTCCAGTGGTTCCCTATCATATCACACATCAGACATAAACTCCTGCGCTTAAAACTGAATTGAGACTTTTGGGATATTCTCTTTATTACTGTCCTCTACAAATTCTACTATTACATCATTTTGGTCTTCTTGATTTTGCTTCCACAGGACACACTTCATCTCCTCTTTCTTATCCCCTATGCCTGAAAAGTGCTCTCTGTAAATCCCTACCTTTTGAAATTTCTGGATTCTTTCAATACTCAGTTCAAGTGCCAACTTCTGCCTTTCTTGGTATTCCAGGCTTTTCTCTCCAAGGTTATCTTGTATCAGTTTTGTATGTGTTTTCTGTATGCCTATATATATGCATGTGAATAACCCTATTAGAATATAAATTTCTTGAGGGAAGGGTTTTGTTAATTCACCTAAATTTAGAATTTCTTTACTCTCTTTTATTAGATCTTAGTCTTCCTAGCTGGGTAAGTCTTGCCCAAGATTTTCCACAATGATTGACTTCCAGATGAGGAAGTGGAAAACTCTTTAGCCCTAATTCAATAATTGGTTATTAATATATGAAAGATGTAATTATTTCACTCAGGGGGCAGGGTGTATGATTAGACAGTCATTTGTCTGGAAAAAAAATAGGAGTTAGTGAGCTCAATGTAAATCTGCACTGTGATGTAGTTGATAAAATAGCTAATGCAATTTTGGCCTTCATGAAGAGAGGGATAGCTTTGAGGAATAAGGAGATGATCATCCCTTTGTACTCAGTCCTGGTCAGATCACATTTGGACTGTATTCAACTCTGGGCTCTGCAGTTTAGGAAGGGCATGGATAAGCAAGAGAGCATCTAGAGGAAGGCACTCAGTATGCTGAAGAGTTGTGAAATCTGCTAGTCAATCCTCAACATTTTCCCATTTAGCTTTTATAACTTCAAGTATTTGTTGATTTCATTAGTAATCTCATTTTCACTTTTACGTTGGCTACTGTGCACTTTCAGGGCTATGTAGCAGGAAGAAAAGTGCCAAACTTTAAGAGCCCTCTCACTGGCATCCAGAATTCTGTCTCCCTGTTGCCCCTGACTCCTGCTTCTGAGTATAGCAAGGCCTATCCCAGCCCTCAGAAAGCCCCGCTTGTATGAGTCTGGGAACTCATGTCAAGGCATGTGCTTTTCATCCAGGAACAGTTCAACCTCTGAGCTGAAAGGGAGATTAGACACAGCAGATTGCCCTTTTTCTTTCTTTTACTTGGGGTTCTCCTGACATTCTCTGCCCCACTGCCCTCCCCAGTCCTCTGCATTTTATTGGTTATTGCTTGATTACTGTGTTAGAGAAAGTGAATATTATCCAAATTCATGTCTTGTTGTAAAGGACTGTGTGCAGCAAAGTATATTTTCAGCAATCTCTAGCAAAGGATTACAGTTTTTGGTGGTTGTGGGAAACTAACCCCACATTTCTCATAGGTTAAAAGAGTTGTTTTTTTTTTACTTTTGTGATGTTTGCTAGGAACTACCTCCCAAAAGTTGAGGATTGACTGTATATATGACAATACATTGAAAGAATTTGGGATGCTTAGCCTGAAGAAGAGATGACTTGGAAGAGACTGACAATATTTCAAGGGCTGTCATGTGGAAAATGTATTATATTCCTTCTTCATGGATCCAGAAGACAGAACTAAGAAAATAAATGAAAGCTGAAAAGAAGAAAACCTAGGCTTGATTTGAAGGACAAAACCAAAGAAATTTCCTAACGATCATCGCTATCCAAAAGTAAAATGAAGTACTTTGCAAAGTCATTGTATCACAATTCTAAAGTTAGAAGGGATGTTCCAGAGGCTCTCTAGTCTAACCCCCTTGTTATAAAGATAAAGAAGTTCAACTGGGGACATCTGATTACCCTAACTTACATGAGTTGAAACAACAGAGCTAGAACTTGAACTCAGATCTTCTAATTCCAAATCAATGCTTTTATCTACTGTGCCAGTAGTTTTGCCTTTGAATTTCTCCTCTGTAAGTTAATGGTTGTTGCTGAGTTCTAACAGTCGTTTCTTCCTCTTCAAGACCCCATTGGAGGTTTTCTTGGCAAAGATTCTGGAGTGGTTTGCTATTCCCTTTTCCACCTCATTTTACAGATAAGGATACTGAGGCAAACAGGGTTAAATGATTTGCCTGGGGTCACCCAGCTAGTAAGTGTCTGAGGTCAGATTTGAACTCAGAGAGATGAGTTTTCCTGAGTTCAGGCTCAGCATGCTATTGGCTGCTCCAATTAGCTGCCCATTTGTAGATCTTAAGACAGAGTCTAAATGAACATTTCCTGGGTATGTTGGGTATATTATAGAGGTTCATCTTTCAGATACAGGTTAGATTGGATGGCATACAAAGGTTCCTTTCAACCCTGAAATTCTGTGACATCACAGAATCATAGGATTGCATATTTAGAATTGAAAATGGACCTTAGAGGTTTACCAAGTCTAGAACCACCATTTTATAGATGAGAAAATTGAGGATCACAGAAGTTAACTGTCTTGCCCAAGATTATAGAGATAGTAAACAGCAGAGCTTTGAACCCAGGTCCTATGATTCCAAATTCGATGCTTTTTTCACTGAACTGTGATTTCTTCTATGGTACTTATTCTGAGATATGATAATTACCGCTTAAGAAATGCCTACAATACAGTAGCTATGGCACTTAGTCATTTGGAATTTTTAAAATGTTAAATCAGATGTTTGTATGTACAGTGTTTGTATCCTTTAAATGTCTTCTGGTACACAGATATAGTTTCAGTTCCAGCTAATGTAGAAAATGAAAAAAAAGTCTAAGAAAAGCATAACTCTTATAGCTCTATAGGAAAGTCATTTCATACAGTAAGGCCTCTAGAACTTTTTCAAACAAACCCTACGTCTTTGTGGATTTGTAATAACATAACATAAATGCTGTGCAAAAAGAAAAAAAATTCAATACACAGAAAAACATACAGGGGACATACACTCATTCCCCTGAGTTCCTTATGAAGGTTACTTTGAGATGGTAATCTTGTTTTCTGGAAGACATACCCTCAGCTTTTAAATCCTATTGGCAAAGGGAAAATTCACACAAAATGTGCACTGCCTCTGAGGTACCAGAAGGCGATGAACATCTATAAAACCCAAAGAAACATGATTTGTATCTAAGAAATTTAGTCAAGGTTGTAGGAATCAGCCAGAAAGCAAGAAATTGTGTAAAGTCTTGATCCACTATAACATAAGCCTAAAATCCTCTTAATTACACTCTAGTGCAAGCTCCAAAGATGCCAAATATTAATACACATTAACCATGCTTATTTCCTTAAAATAGCAATCTAATCTATGTACATATTTTTTGCATTAACTTTTATAAGAAGAAAATCAGTGTTTGAAAATAGCTAATTACTCCATATCAAGTAATCTGATTAAATCAAGGAATCTTTGCAGATCATGTGTGTGTGCATGTATTTATTGTAACTAGATATTTCTAGTTTCTTCTTAAGAAGGCAAACAAATAAATATATTCTTACATTTCAAAGCAAAAAATAGAATTAAGACTAAGCAACTCCCTTGAAATCTATGGAATCCTCTGGAGAATGAGTGGAAAATAACTGACTCAAAAGCTCCACAGTTTTATAAAATGAAAGCACAGTGCTTTTTAACCCTATCTGGAATAATTTATTTAAAAATAAAGTCTGACCGTTTTTATTGTGCTTCACCCATTGATTTCCCAAAATTGAAGAAAGAGGTCTCGAACCCAGTTCTTTTAATCACTTATCCAAATCACAGCATAAAAACTTTTTGGACATCCAGTATAAGAAATTTGTAGAAGGTATATGATATATTCAATAAAGTCAGAGGACTTGCATTTGAATTCTTACTCTTCTACCTACTTATAAGCTGGGAGACTTTGATCATACCCCAGCCTTTTTCTATACATCAATTCCCTCATCTAAAATTAAGAGTTTCAGCTAGAAGACCTCCACAGTTCCTTATATCTCTAAAGGTACAATTCCATGACATAATGTCATTTAAAAAATAAAAACAAAAACCTTCCACTGTGGGAAAATAAAGGAACCCAGGAAAATATGAAAGCATAATATGCTAGAAAGAAGTCTGAATAAGAAAGTA
>CM053770.1:357479832-357512280 GCA_028658325.1 Potorous gilbertii | reverse complement strand
CATTTCCTGCTAGATATTCTGTTCTCTCTGAATTTTCATTACCCTGGCTTCTCCTTTCTATCTCAGCACTCTTTCTCAGTTTCAAAGAAGATATTCGTCCATGTCACTACAGCTAATTGTAGACATAACCCCAAGGTTCTCAAATGAGGCTTCTCATCTCTCAATCTGCCCTTTGACTTGGTAACCTTACCAGTTTTCAAGGGTTCAATGTTTTATTTTCAAGTACATGATTCTCAGATCCATGACCCTATTTTTTCTCTTGAACTCCAGTGCCATATCAACAAATGCCTCCTGGACATTTCAAATTGTAAGATCCATCTTAAATTTAGCATGTGCAATAATACTTAATATATTTTTCTGGAAGGATTCTTCTAAACTTTCCTATTTCTTTCAAGGGCACTGACATCCTCCTAGTCACCCAAGTTCACAAACTTGATGTCACCCTCTAGTCTTCATTCTCACAGAATCTGAGAATTGGAAGGAATCTCAGAGGCTATCCTACTAGCAAAAAGAATCTTCATTATAACATACCTGACAAGTGGTCACCCAGAGGATGCTCATGGAAGAGAATCTACTACTTTTCTAAGAAGCATATTTCCTGAATTGTTTGTTAGGAATTTTTCCCCCAATGCAAACCCACACAAACTTGACTCCTTTAAATTTACACATATTGTTTCTGATTCTACCCTTTCAGACCAAATATAAAAAGTGTAGTCCCCACTAACTTTGATAGACACGGCTCTTCTCAGCAATGCAAGATTCTAAGACAACGCCAAAAGATTCTGATAGAAAATGCTATCCACATCCAGAGAAAGAATTACGGAGTCTGAATACAAATTGAAGCACACTATTTACTCTCCTTTTGTTTTGTTTCTGCTTACTCATAGTTTATTCCATTGGTTATATCGTCTTTGCAACATGACTGATGTGAAAATATGTTTAATGTAAATGTATATGTAGAGCCAATATCGGATTGAATGTGTCTTGGGGAAGTGGAGATGGGAGAAGAGAGTGAGGGGGAGAAAACTGGAACTCAAAAGCTTTTGGAACTAAATGTTGTAAACTAAAAATAAATAAATTTTAAAAAAAGAAAATAAAAGTCTAATCTCTCTTCCATGTGACAGTCTGTCAAACACTTGAAAACATTAATCTAGTCCTTGCTAAATCTTCTCACACTGAAGCTAAACATGTCCAAATCATTAAAATGATCCTCTTATGAAATGAGTTCAATGTTATTCACCATTCTAGTTGCGCTTCTCTGAATGTTTTCCAATCTATTATCCTTTTTAATGTACTCAGAATTGAATATAACACTCCAGATGAGATGTGATGAGGATAGAGTACAGTTGGAATACTACTTCCCTATTTTTCCAAACTATATTTGACTGCTAAACTTTTTGTCTGTTATATGAAATGTAACATCACAATGATTCATATTGAACTTGTAGTCCACTGACACTCTGAGGTCTTTTTCAGAAAAAAACAAACAAGCAAACAAACAACAAAAAAAAACTGCTTCGCTGTGCTTTTCCCAACATATATTTGTGATGATTTTTCTGTCCTCAAATGCAAGATTTTACATTTATCACCATTGTATTTCATGTCATTAGATTCAGCCCACTGCTCTGACCTTTCAAATTCCTTTGGATTCTGACTCTGTCATCTAGGGTGTTATTTATCTATCCTAGCTTTGTGTCATTGGCAAATAGATGAGCATGACATTTCTGCTTTTATCCAAGCAATTGATAAAAAACGTTAACACAAGACCAAATACAGATTCCTGGGTTCACAGTTGACACTAAATCATTCACAACTTGAGCCCAGACATCTAACTGGTTCTGAAGTCATCAAATTATATTGTTTGATTCATACTTTTCCATCTTTTCCACATGTATAGTATGAAAAAACTTCATCAAAAACTTTGTTAAAAATCCAGGTCAGCTTTATTCATAGCATTTCCCTCATATACTAATTTAGTAATCCTCTAATAAAAGGAAATAAGGTTAGCTGAGCATGACTTGTTCTTGATGAAACTGTGTAATCATTGCTTCCCTTCCTAAATGTTATTAAAAATTCTTTTAATTATCTAGTGAATAATTTTACCAAGATTCAAGCTAACTAGTATATGGTTTGCAGAATACTTTGCACATTTTATTCTATTCCCTTTTTTTTGGAAACTTTGGACATTTGTCCTTTAATGTTCAGTTCCTGCCACCTTCCACATTAAGCATCTCCTAATCTTCCCCAGATACTTGTGCCTTCCTCCCCAGATCAAATATCTGCTTTGTAATGTATATTAATTCATCTTTACATCGTGTTCTTAATCTGAGGTAGGTGAATTTGTTTTTAAAATATTTTGATAATTGTATTTCAATATAATTGGTTTCCTTTGTATTTATAGGTATTATGTTTTATGTATTTAATATATTCTCAAATATGTATTTAATATAGTCTAAGAAACAGTGAGTCCATAAGGTTTATTAGACTGACAAAGGGATTCATGACACAGAAATATATTAAGAACCCCTCCAGTAGATGTACATATTGTCTCCTTCTGCAAGATTGTGAGTCCTTGGAGGGCAAGGACTGTTTTAACTTTTGTTTTTGTATTTTTATCACCTTATACAGTGCTTGGCACATAGGCATTTAATAAAAGATATTTAGTGAATCTGATTCTTTTTCTTTACATACTCTGCGGTGATTTTACTTGAGTCTTTTCCTGAGCTTTCTTTAAACTCATTTTAAGTGTTTCTCACTGTTTAATGAGCTGAAATTGCTCATCATCTTTCAACATTCTCTATAAAATCTTACACTTTAGGCTAGATTCTAAATTGGTATTGCTCTTGGCTCTTAAATATAGTAGTTTGGAGATTAAGTGCTTTCTTGTTGAAACAGTTTTAAAATTCTTTTTGTCTAAAAAGATGGGTAATTGATTTGTATTAGTTAAACTTATCTATGAAATTGTTAGAGTGATCCTCATTTTTTCATGTTTTGGGAACATCAAGAACTCATTTAAATGGATCAGCTTGGAGTGATTTTAATTGCATACTGTATCTTTCTTATTTTCTATTATTACTTTGAATTAATTTGACTTTTGCTTTAGTAACTTGGTAATCTGACTGTACACATATAGCTGATTCAGGAATAACTCCAACATGAGTAATAGGTTGTTTTGTGTCTATTAAAATAAAACAAATTTTATTTATGGGATGTTATTTAGTATATGTGAATTCCACATATAATCCATTTTTCCTGTCACTACAACTACCCAAGTTCAGATCTTTGTTTTCTCTTGCATAGTCCACTGTAATAACCCTCTTAATGTTTTTTCCAATATCAGCATAACCTGTTTCCAATTCTTCCTTTGCATCACTTCTGAGCTGTTACCGGTAAACATTGCTCCATTCCTCTACTTTAAGCCTTCTATGATTTCCCATTTCCTGCTTAATACAACTTGAATCAATAATGGTTCTATCAGTAAAGGCAATTTAGGAACTTTCGAGACTTATCTCATATAACTTGAATTTTGTACAATATGTCCACCCTCTGTCCTCACTATATCTTCTTCCCTTTCTGTGTCTTTGATATTTCCCACTTTTGGAAAGAACTTTCATTTGTCTTTTCCAGCTTTGTTGAAATTTCTCCTTTCCTTTAAGCCCAAATAAACTGTTATGTCTTTTATCTGGCCTTACCTAGATACCTTTCCTCCTCCCCTAACTGTTAGTTGAAAATAATGTTTCCATCATCAAATTTATCATCATGCTTTGTTCAAATCACTCATTTGACACTTACTAGCTGTATGACCATGGGCAAGCCACTTAACATCTCTGAGGCTCATTTCCACATCTGTAAAATTGTGATGATACCCCTACTTACCTATCTTGAAGGGTTGTTATGAGAAATGAATGAGAAAATACAGATAAAGAATGTTGGACACGTTAGATTTATAGCAGGATTTTGCTCAATAGTCATATTGTACTGCATGCAATCATCATAGGGCAACATGGTCTCAGCTAACTCATTGGGATATTACTTCCTTTCCATTTTTATGAAGCCTTTGAGTTCCAAATAATGGTACTGAAAATAAGAGAGGAGAGGATAGAAGCTATGAGTAATGGTGTTTGGAAAACAGATGGCATCTCTGGAGGTGGCTAGATACAAATTTGTGGGAAAATGTTCTCATTCATATTTCAGATAGAAAGAGTAGCTACTAGAAGGTAACATGACAGCCTGGAACACATTATCACTAATGACTCAGACTGTTCTCTGAGGGAGACTTGTGCACTCTTGATCATAATAAAATGAGAAAATCTAAGGAAGGAGGAATTTACATGCACACTCTTGCTTTATTAGATGTATCACTGCATCATTGCACCTTCCATTGAACACTTTGTATATTTGGTATGAATTCTATTTTATTTTGATATCAGAAAAAAACTTGGTGGGTAATAATGAAGCATAATGAGAACAGAAGGCATAGTTTCAAGTCATCAACTTAGATCTAAGCAATTATTGTAATAGCAACAATAGTAAACATAAAACCAAATGATCTAGTGAGGAAAGCTATTCATTGGATATTATTGGTGGATCAATTATTCAGTTTATTAAACATAAACTATACATAAGGCCAAGCAAAATGGACAGCACACTGCATCAATGAAATGAACACACATCAATGAGTCCGTAGATCCATTGTTCATAGTTTCTGAGCAGGAAGGGACCTAAGAGGTCAATTAGTTCAAATCCTTCATTTTAAAAATGAGAAAATCAAGATCTAGAGAAGTTGAGTAGTAAGCATTAGAAATAGGATGTGAATGAAGGACCTTGGCATCAGAGCTAGATTATTAAGTATGCATATGGCATTATGTTATGAGATATAGAAGAAGACAATGTCTTTTATTTCAAAATATGATCTCAAAGAGGAGAGCAAATTTTATTTTTTTATTTACTCTAGGTTATTTATTGTACATTAACATCTTTTTTATTGCGAACAAAGCAAAATATCTGATTCTATAACTTTCCCCCCACGCTGTTGATGGAAATTGCAGCTTGGGCTAAATAAACAAAAGACAGTCCATCTCTGTGTTCGGGGAACCTCTCTGTGTATTACAAAAAAAAAAGTGGATACAAACTCAGTGTCCATGTTTAACAAGAATATTGTAAATTGTTCGCGTTCTTTCCATTTTTAAACTCAGAGTTAGCATTGTTTGCTAACTTTGTGCCTCCTGGGCGATTTTCAAGCTTCAGATCAATAGAATAAGGTCAATGTGTGACTGACATCATTCTAGAGTTGGATACCTTTACTCATATGAAGAGGATAAAGGTCTTCCACAAGTCTGACTTGAGACCTCTTGGTAAATCTAGAGTCAAAGAGAACAGCAATATCTGAACTACACAAAGATAACGGATTTGTTTATTTGTCATCTCTCTCTCTCTCAGCTCATTTATTCCTGATACTATCCTAACATCCACAGATTTTCAGAGTTGGAAAGAACTTCAGAGGATCTCTAGTTCAACCTTCAGCTGAACAAAAATTCCCTCTGTGTCATACCTGACAAGTGATCATCTAACTTCACTTAAAAGCTTCCAGGGAGAGGAAACCAGAGGCATCCCATTTTATTTCTGGACAACTCTAACTCCTAGAATCTTTGTCCTTAGGTTAGTGATATTAAATCTTTCTCTCTGTATTCTCACCCATCAATCCTAATTCTGCCATGTCAGGTGAAGCAGAAGAATTCATCTTCCACATGCCTTCAAGTATTTGGAGAGAGAAATCATGTGGTCTCTAAATCTTCTCTTCTAAACTCCTAATCTCTCCAGCCTGTTCTTGGATGATGTGGTTTCCACTTCTCTCTCTTGATTCACCATAGCATGTCACTGTCCTTCCTAACATGTGGTACCCAAAACTGAACAGCCCTCTTTACCCCACTAAACAAGCAACCTATTCCCTTTTTTCCCTGGATGCTTCACTTCCCTCCCTTGTATACCTGTTGGTGTTTTCTTATTTAAATGGGTCATTTTTTTCACTTGAGATATTTTTAGATCAGGCTAAAGAATACGGTGAAATGTTCAGATTCTTCATTAAGGCCACTATTTCTCTATTAATACAACTCAAGATTATATTAGATTTTTAGTGAGTGTTATATACTTCTTTACTTGACTTATTACTCTCTGACACTCCCATTTGTGGAGGTCATTGTGTTGATTGCATCAAGCCCCAAGATAACTCCATACTCCAGAATTTCCTAGAAGAGATTCTATAAGCATTCAATGGAGTTTGACCTGTCCTGACCCATGGGAAAGAAAAAGTCTATAAGGAAATTCCTCCACCCAGATTTCAAGATGCACTCACACACCATAGAGCTTGTCTAAAACTATGCCTTTCTGAAACAGATAGTAGAGATGACCAATAATCTGAACCCAAAAGAGAAAAGGAGAAAAAAGTTGACTGGTTTGCCTTCTGGGGAATGTGAAGCTTTTTTGCTAACCTTGAGCTTTCCATAAAAACAAAGGTCTACCTTTTCAATACTAACATTTTAATGGTCTTGCTATATGGACAGAAAGTATAAAATACCACTGCCTTTGAAGGACTAACTATAAATAATACATAGAGGTTAAATGGAGAGACTTTTGGTGGGTATGAGCAGGCTACAACAATATAATCACCAAAGAACTCTGAAGAATAGTACAGAAGAATGAAGAACAGGAGAGAATGTCATCAGGAAATTGTATGATAGGAAGATATGGGCTGATCATATGACAAGAGCAAAGGATAATAGGTAGAGACACAAAATGCTCCAGTGATGCCTCCCTGATCTCCAGAGACAGCACATTGGGTGGAACCCCAGAAGTGAGGTTTAGGGGGAACATGATAAGAATCACATAAGTTGTACAGACATACTTAGTTTGTGATCAGCATCACTAGAGGGAAAGCCCAAATAAGACCATCACATTGCTTCTCTTTGTATCCCTTAAACTTAGCACAATACCTGGCAAATAGTAGACACTTAATAAAATATTTATTGACTGATTGAGACTCAAGAGCTGTCTGAGTATTGAGTAGTTTAACTCTCTGATTTCTGTACTCCCTTTCTCTTTTTTTCCATTGCTATATTTTAGGTTTTAGACTTATTAGTGATATCCACAGGTATTGTTTAGCCAGGCTGGTAGTTTTTGGGTCTAAAGAGGCTGCTGAATTGTCAGTGCAAAATTTTATATGAAGAATATTATTTATCAACCCTATATATGTCAAATCAATCAAAGTACTAATCAGATATTGCTAAGTTTGTACCTAGATTATTGAGATTTGGGATTACTCATGAATATTTCAATGACTCAAAAACAAAAATAATAACAAAAAGTATATACATTTCTTTTATATACCCTTTTTATTTTCAGGAAACCTCTACAATCTACTTGCCCTATAGTTTTTCTTTTATGATAACTGAATTTTGATCTATTGAAGGAAAACATTTTTCCTGTTATTTATTCTAAAACCAGGAAAATATATTAAATTATTTCTTTTTTCATTTTACTTGCCTTTTTGCTCTTGTTTTAGTCTCTTTATGGCCAGCGAATCTCTAGATTTCTTTTTTCTCCGTTTAGGTTTTGCCTTGTTTATTTTTCTTTGTGGATTTTTGTGTGTTTAATCCCTTTATCCATTAATAATATACACACTTTTGTCATCTAATTCAATATTGATGAAGTGCCATTCTAATATGAAAATGTTAGACTATTTTTTCTTTCATTCCCACAAACTGCAGAATGTATTATGACCTATCTCCCTTTTGGATTGATAAGGGGGCTCCCTGTTCAAATTGACTGCAGGTTGTATCTCATATACAGATAAACTGAAAGTTGGATAGTCCTTTTTACTGTTCTTTACCATTGGTGCCGACTTTCTAATTTATAAAAATGTTATATATTGAAAGTTTCATGTTCATGTGGTTCCCCTAACCATTTGGATTTTCAGCTTCTTGAGGGCCAAAACAGTATTTTGGATTTCCTATGTATCCTCTAGCTAAGATTTTCTCAGCAACATAGGAAATAACTATCAATATTTGAACTTAGATCTTTTGCATTTAAATATAGCACTTTTTGCTATGCTTCTTTTACTGATGCTTTTCAAAATGTCATAGTCATTTCCATGGATTTCTTTTCCTCCAACCCCCCAGCATCAAGTCTTCTTTAAGACAAAAACAGACAACAGGAACTGATACAGTGATATATTGCCTATCAATACATATAACATTCTATCCCTTCTACAAATGCATGCAGGACTGGAAAAGCAAGTGATCTGAGCATATAGAAAGACTGGGAGACAATAGCTGAATAGGTTGAGTGTTACAATAGTATCTAAAAGTTAGTATAACTGGAGAAAAGTCTCCAGTTCAATGGATTCACAGAAGCATTGGATTCTGGTGGATTTATGGAAGTTTATGGAAAAATATGGGTAACAATCAACAAACAGGAGAGTGGTTGGACTATGCCAATATAAATATCTACACTAGTGGAATCATAAATGTTACAGCAAAAATCTGCTCTCGTATATTTTTCTATCACTTCTCTATCATTTGTTTAGTATCATGGGATGGTATAGTGTGTGCTGGTAAATATTTAACAACCAGCTCTGCTAAAAACAAAATGTATGCACAACACATCGTTAAGTTTAATTTGCATTATTGACATTTTCTCCATTAATCAATTAAATCTAGACAATTGACAAAACAAACAATAAATCATGCATTGACTTGTCATGTTTGCCAGTTGCTGAGGTATAAATACTAACACTGAAAATTTAACGATAGACTCTCCAAGCAAATATAAACTGGCTTCAGCAAACCCTTGATATAATCTCTTTGTGGACTACAGATGTTTAAAATGTGATATGAAAATGCATTCCTGACATTATGGTTTGCAATATAATTTGGACAATGATGATATTTGTATTTATAATACTTTCTCCAACTTGAATTACATCACTCTACCTTTAGTTTCCTTGATATAGGAAGAGACTGGTTGTAGTGAAAAAACACTAGATTAACATGCTACTATACATAAGAAAATGAGAAAGATATCCAAGAGACATGAGAGGTAGGTATCAAGTAATTATTGTATATAGAGGAATTTAAGGAAACTTCTAAGAAGACTTAATCTCTATGAATGAAGTGTTTCATAATAGACTGCCTCTGATAGGGTATACAGGTTTATTCTTGTGATTTCAAGGTGAGAAAAATGAAAAGAAGTAAAACATAATAACTAGAGACCAGATGTAGTGAAGAAGTTAATTTTGATTGTTCTCCAACCAGCCTGGCTAATTGTCTGATACAGACACTTTGAATTGGATTTGGTGGATAAACTCTCTTTTCTTCCTTGCCCATAAAGAAGCATGTTAGGCTCTCTGCCTTTGATATATTTATAGGTGAAACAGTCATGAAGTCTTACCATAAAATCTTAGAATGAATATTAGAGTTGTAATATGATTTAAAAATCATCTAGTTCAAATTTTTGGTATATGAATGTAATGGAATACTATTGTGCTATAAGAAATGATGAACAGGAAGACTTCAGAGAAGCCTGGAAGGACTATATGAATTGATGGTGAGTAAAATAAGTAGAACAGGAGAACATTGTACATAGTAACAACCACAATGTGCCAAGGAATTTTTCTGGTAGACTTAGCCCTTCACAGCAATGCAAGGACCTAAAACATTCCCAAAGGACTTGAGGTAAAATGCCATCCACATCCAGAGAAAGAACTATGGAACTGAAACACAGAATGAAGCAAATTATTTTCTCTTGTGTTGTATTTTGTTTTGGTTTGTTTTTTCTCATGGTTCCCCCTATTCATTCTATTCCTCTATGTAACATGACTAATTAAGAAGAATGTATGAATAGAAACCATATAAGATTGCATGCTGTTTCTGGGAGGGAGTGGAGAGGAAGGGGAAGAAAATCTAAAACTTATGGAAATGATTGTAGAAAACAGAAAACAAATTAATAAAACTAATATTTTATTTTAAAAATAAAAATTAAAAATTATCTAGTTCAGCCACTACTACTTATGCATTAATTGCCACTAAAATATCCTAGAAACATGGTCACCTAGATTACTTAAAGACGTCCTGTGAAATAGAAAGTCATTGAAATAGAATTAATTTTTAGGGAATTTTTATTATTTCAAGCTGAAACATGCCTTTTTACATCTTCCACACATTTTTTTTTCTAATTCTATCCTCAGGAGCCACACAAAATAGTGGAGACCCTTTTCTAACTGAAAGTTCTTCAGATACTTGGAGATAATGATTATGGCCCCTCTAAATCTTCCCCTCTCCATCTGTAATTCCTCTAATTCCTTAAAACAATTGTTATATATTTTCCTGTCCCCTCACCCTCCTTTGGATGTGTTATACCTTGTCAAAGCCATTTCTGAAACAAAGAACCCAGAGCTGAGTGATTCTTCAATTAGAGTCTGACTGGACACTAAAACTTTGGGAATACTATCTTCCTTATATAATATACACAACCTAATGTCACATTTAGTATTTTGGCTGCCACATCACAATGCAGGCCCTAGTAGATATTGTACTTAACTAAATTTTTTTACATGAATCTCTTCTAGCCAAGTATTTTACATACTATGCCACAGTGCAGGTTTTCTTTTTTAACCAAAGGGTAGAACCTTACATTTATCCACATGAATTGTTGTTATTAAAGTTGGCCCACAATTCTAGTCTGTTGATTAATTTTTACATCCCAGTACTGTTTACTGTGGTAGCTGTCCTTCCCAACATTTTCTGGCAAGCTGAAAATTTAAAGAACATATTTTCTGTTTTCATTAAATGATAAAAAAGAAGTTGAATAAAATATGGCCAAGACTGAGCCCTTCATCTAGGGTATGGGATCCATCAATTGATTTTTTGCAGCCCTTTTTTTAACTAGCTCTGAATTCGTATCACTTTCCTGTTGTCTAGTCAATGAATCAATCACTTAACTAGCATTTATCATTTACCTGGTAAGTTTCAGATACTGTACTAAGTGTTGGAGATACAAAGAAAGAAAAAAAAACACTCTCTATTCTTATATAGATATCCCTCCAATTTACCCACAAAGATATCATGAGTGATATTGATAAAATTCTTCCTGAAATTCTTTTGATTTCTCTTTGCCTTTGTAGTTGAGTGGCATGTGTCTTTTTAAAATACCTCTGTCCTAACATTCCTCTATATATTCTCTTATTTGGGGCTTAGTAAGCATAAGGGGGTAACAGACAGGATAGCCTCTTAATGTATCAGACAAACTTTAACTGCACAATTTGGAATGCTCATAACTATAGCATAGTACATAGTATCCCACAGTTTATTTACAACCAAATAAGAAGAAACAATGCCTTATTTCCCTTAGAGAAAAATTTCTTTAGATTGGAAAATTTTAGAGTTTTTGGTTTTGATAAAGAGAACTTTTCTTGTTTCTATCCACTTGTTCTTTAAAATTTTCTGCATCATCTTATTATTAATTTCCCAGTATTCTTGATCCAGACAGCTTCCTTAAGTAAAATCATTGCAGTGCTATCATTTCTACATTGCCTTTTCTGTGATCATATTAAAATTCACGCTTAAATATCTCTATATGTTAGTTTAGTGCATGCTATTCTCATTTGAAATGAAGAATAAAGGCAGAGAAAGAAGAAAACAGAAGCATAAAGGTATCTTTCCTGTAAGAGAAAAAATTTGGTTGGCATGAGAATATAATACTTGTATCCAAACCAAGTATACTGAGACAGTTGTTTATTCTTCCTTTCAGTAACAGACAACCAATTAACAAATATTTATTTAGTATATAACATATCATATTATGGAATATACCATCCATCAGTTTTCCTATCTATATCTCTATCTGTCCAACCGTCTATCTGTCCATTCATCCATCTGCCTTTGCTTTCTATCTTTTTGTTCATTCCTTAATTTGTTTGTTTATATCTAGACTTACAGTTTCACGAGACAAGAAGTTACAAGCATGAAAATTGCTTCCACTGATGCAAATAAACAACTTGGCTCTAAGATAATTTGAGAGGGTTGCTTGGAACCTTGAGAGGATAAGTGACTTGTTTGTGGTCCCATAGTCAAGAAATGACTGAAGTGGAATTTGAACTCCCTTTTCCTGGTGCCATAACCCATGTACTACAATCTCTCCTAATTATACGCTAGACATATGTTAGTACAGAGAAGTTCTATTATCTGAAAACAGGCTGATTTTTGTGCAAATTTCATATATAGGTGGAGAAAATAAAATTTAAATGATAGGTTTGGTTGTGCTAGTTCCTTGTGGTCGTTCAATGCTAATGCACTTAATCATTTTCTAATTATGTAAATTATATTTTATTATGGAAAATGCATGCACACTTGGGATTCAATGATGGTGTACATTAGACAGGCAACTGTGATTTTGCTTAATAGTGCAAAGAAAACCAAGATTAGTAGGCCAAGAAGGCAGGGAGAAAAATGTGCATTTTAGAACAAGACTATTTCTAAAATCCTATAGCATTATTGCCTGCAAGGGGAAAAGTGAAGAGTCATATTTACAGTAACTTCTCACTTCTCTGTGTCTCCAGCAATATACTGTCTTGAGATATAAAAGATTGTTCACAGTGAAACATCACCCATGTGCTCCTAAAATCACAATTGATTTTAAGCTACAAAGTGGCATAGTAGATCTGATCTTTGCAGTTTATCAAATGCAGAAAAATCCAAATAACCTAATTGTGGGCAAAATAAGTCATTCTCTGACCTCCTAGGAGTATTTGATATCATCTGTAGGTCTATATTCTGTCAATGGCAAACTTTCAGTTGACCAAAAAGGTTTACTAAGATCCAAAGCAGGGATATAACTATGGCAGGACAACTGGAGCTTTACTCAAAGGCACTGAAACTTAGAGGGTACAAAAATTTATATTAAGTGAACTCCCAACTTGATTACGTTGTGAGTCTTTCCCTCGTAGGGGTTCTGCTCTGAAGTCTTTTCCCATTTTCCCCACATTCCATGGATCTAGTGTTCAGGGTCTTTCTTCTACATCGTAGATTTTTAGGTACCTTTACTATTGCTTTCCTAGGGTGAAACCAAAATTACTAATTATATCTCTGCTCCTACAGATACCATGTGATACTATGAATCACATGATAATATTAGCAATTTTATTGAACACTTATTGCATTAAGTCAGTGTAACAAAGACTTAAGTGTTTACTGTTTGCAAAGCACCATGCTAAGCATTGGGGTGTTGTACAATTTAAGAAAGAAAAGGAAAAAAATATTACAAGGTATCAATACCCTAAAGAAAAATTGGTTCACTAATAGTTAAAAAAACAAAAATTAAAGCAGCCCTGAGGTACCACTTTAAATCTATCTTATTGGTGATGATGATAAAGAGGGCAAATATCAAATGTTACAGGGGCTATGGAAAAGCTGGCACATGAAATGCATTGTTGATGAATCTATGAATTGGCACAGATGTTTTAGAAAGCACCTTGAACTAGGCCTACCAATTTACTGAGCTGTGAATACCTTTTGACTCAGGGAAACCACTGCCAGATCTACACCCTGAAGAGATAAAAGATAGAGGAAAATGACACACGTGTATAATTATATTTCTTACAATTCTTTTTTGTGGTGGCAAAGAGTTGAAAACTAAGAGAGTAACTATAATTTGGAGAACAAATGATAGAATATGAATATGATTAAGTGTTATTTTACCATGAGAAGCGACAAAAGGAATACTTTCAGATAGAACTGGGAAGACTTGTAAGATTTGATATAGAGTGAAGCAAGCATAATGAGAGGAAGAAATAATAGCATTTTAAATACAGTTTTGAAAGACTTAAGACCACTTGGAATGATCAACCATGATTCCAGAGGACAAATGGTGAATCATGCTATCCACCTCTTAACAGGGAAGGGGTGGAATTGACATGCAGTATGAAATGAACATTTTTGGAAATAGCTAATATGGAATTTGTTTTGCTTTGTTATAAAGATATTGCTTATACTTTTACTTTTATAGGAGGGGGCGAGAGGGAGAGAAAGAGAAAATAAATGCTTGTTAATTTTAAAAATAAAATCGAGTTATGTAAAAATAAATGGAAAGAACAACTTAGAAAAAAAAATTGATAGTCCCTGACCTGATGGATCTTACAGTCTATTAAGATGAAAGGAGAAAGAATTATATTGACATCTAAGAACATATGATTGAATGCATTAGTTATAAAGCAAAGTGCTATATGAGGTCAGAGGAAGATGGTCATAAGTAACTGGGATCAGCAGGGAAGATTCATGAAGCTTGTAGCATATGAGATCAACTTTTAAGGAAGGATAGGGAATCAACAGATACAGAGAGGGAGAGAAGTTCACTTCAGCTACAAAGAACAATGCAATTCAAAATATCGAGCAGGGCAGGAGCAGAGAAGGAGATAAAAGGCTGGGTATATTAGGATAGAAGGTATTTCAATGTACCTAGATTATAAAGGAGGTTCAAGGGAGTTATAAGAGTTAAAGCTAGAAAGGTAGAGTAGCATCAGTTTGGGGAGGGCCTTGAATATCAGACAAAAGGATAACACACTCTATTTTGCAGCCCCTAGATAATGTTTCACATCTGTCCCTTCAATCTATCTGCCCTAGGCATCTTGATATGTGCTCTACCAACCACATTATATCATTTTCCCCCTCTCCTCAGTCCATCTTTTGTTCTGGTAAGAATAATAAAATTTATGTTATAATTTTTCTTTTGGAAAAAATGTAGCAATCATCGTTCCCAGCCCTACTAATTGTCCCTATGACTTTCCAGTCCCTTCTCAGGCCACATATTCCATATATATACATACATATACATATATATATATATATATGTATATGTATGTATATATAGAGTCTCTTCCAATATATAGTTTCTCTCCACCCCCAAATTGAAATGCAACATCCTTAAGGACGACTATCTTGCTTTTGTATTTGTATTGCAACATCTAGTCAATGCCTAGCACCTTTTAAGTGCTTAAATTCTTTTTCATTTACTGATTTAAAACTTAGGGTAAGAAAAACAAGAGATGAGGATGGAGGATTTAAGCCCTTATGTTTATCTCCTTTGATCCTTGTAGGTCACTGGTAGGAATGCCCTGGCCATTGTTACACATCACATGTAAATGTTATTAAAATGTAGTTTGGTAAGAGCCAGGGAAAATTCACTTAACTTCTTGTGCCCATAAGCAGTTCTTGAAGATTTAAGTCACAGAACAGGTAGGCATCTCAATGCTTAGAGACAGGTTTTTAATACTAATGACATTACAGATCTGATCTCTCCCAAAATAGTTTAGTTGTAGATAAAGTTTGTCCATTTAGAGTTCAACATACAAATATTAGAAATTGATTATTTGAAAATGTCTCTCCTATTAGATACTCCCTGGTAAAAAAAGTTTCTCCCTACTATCATGCCGTGTTGCATAGTGCCTCGTGACATGGATATACTGTAGATAATGATGCCTTACTCCTCCAGTTCCACCATGGAGAAACAGGACTGGAGTCCTCCATTCTCTAACCTTCAAATCACAGAATTAGCATAATCAACACACATCCTCTGATTTTATACACAAGCTGTAAATCCGCAATTGCACTCCAAATGTTCATCTAGGCATCATACAGGATAATAAGCATGCTTCATTGCTAATCACAAACCACAGATCATTTGATTGCATAATAAATAAGTACACTTAAAGTATTTCCATCATTAAATATATATAATTTTAATTGGCTAAAATATGCTTTCTGCAGTAACTCCTATACCTTGTTTCCTGAGGACTTTCTGCAGGGATATTGGAATTGTGAGGCAAAATATATAGCAATAGAGAACACCAAAATACAACCATGATAATACCATATAATTCTCGTGCATATCATGCACACACTTCTATATCAGGCCTATAACTTTAAATTTTCAGCTCTTATGATAATGGAATACAAGATATCACAGCCATCTCTGATTTTGCTTTTTTCAAACTGATGTTGTTGAAGTCTGCCTTTTGGAGAAGAATGGAGATGGCAGTATTTTCAGGAGAACTATGCCAATTTTGGAGTTAATATGTAGTAGCATATTAGCATAGTCAATAGAGAATTGTTCTCAGAACTTGGAAGACCTGTGTTTAGGTTTCATTGTTGACACATGCTAACTCTCTGACCGTAGGCAAGTCAATTAACAGTTAAGTGCTATAGGTGGTCTCTAAGACTATAAGTTCCAGAGAATATGCCAACCTGCATTGGTAGAGTTACCTCATCTGATAGCTCCTTATGCCAATGAAATACTGAGTCTTGGGCTAGACCTTATTCCCATATGTCACTGATGATAGGGCAAGACTACTTTTTCACCTTTGAGCCATCAAATATAAGGAAACCTATCATAGGATCATAGACTTAGAGCTGAAAGGGACCTCAGACTGCTTCATTTTATAGATGGCCCAGAGAAGTTTAAGTGAATTGTCTAAGATCACACAGGTATCAAGTAGTAGAAATGGCATTCAAACCCAGGTCCTTTGACCACAAATCAAAGCTCACAGAAACTAGTTGGATTTTTGCTTGCCATCCTTAATGGACTGTTTCATACTTGAAAACAAAGTTTCATAACTTAGGTTTCAGGAATAGGTTTTCCTTCAGACTCTAATGAAATCTCCCCCTATTACATTGCCTGTGGAAAAGGAGGCATAGCCAGGAAGTTGAAACAATTTTTGAATTCAATGAAAAATAAAATTCATAAAGAATATAGCCGATTTCCTAAGAATTATCCCAGGAGACTCCTATCAGCCTTTCTATTTTTACATACAACTGTGAAGAAAAGAATATAAAAAGTGTTTCTATTTGTAACAGAGAGAAATACAACTTTTATTAAACCTGGATTTGAAAGACCTGATTTCAAATTCCTCCCTTGACTCTTACTGCCTGGGTGACTTTGGGCTAGGTATCTCTTCTCTGGACTCAGTTTCCTCCTCTGTAAAAATAAAGGCTTTGGACTAGGGCAACTTTGAGATCTCTGTCAGCTCCAGATCTATGATTCTATTTCTCTCCTTGAAATGACATGTTTGCCGTATTGTCCTCTGTGATTCTTGAATATGGTGTCTTTCCACATTTTATTAATTTATTTTTCCAATTAAGTTTTCTTATAAAAGTTTAATGTGAGATCATCATCACAAGTGAGAGTAGTCAAACAGCTTAGAAACCTACAAACTTCTTACAGGATCTACCCAGTTGGCTGGAAGCCTTCTGAGTCTTTTGCAATTTTGTGCATACCAGGGACATACTGTGAGTTTGAGGAGCTAATTTCATTATACATCTAGGGGCAACTAGAAACATAATTTTATGGTGATTAACTACTATTGCCTTGCAGTGCCCATGATGAGGATAGGCAAAGAGATAACCATAAGTATTGGTACAGGTTATCCACCAACTTCTATTGTAGAGGGTAAAAAGAATACAATTTCACCAGTATATATATGTATAAGTATGTGTATATATATATGTGTATATACACACATATATGTTATATAATAAACACACATGATATATATGTATATGTATGTATGTATCTTGATAATAGATCATTCCACTGTAAATAGGGTAGCAAAAAAACACATATTGGAAAATATCATTCAGCATTAATAAAGAAAAGAAGACAGAGGATTATAAAATACTCAGGAGTCTTACATTTATATAGTCTGGTCCAAATGCTGTTTATAATAAAAGATTTAGAAAACACTGGACATGGTGTACATCAAAAGATATCACAAAAAATGAAGCTAGTTGTATCTCAATAGATAGGAAATGACTCACAACTTTTAAGTGAAACATTCCAAAATCATTGTGAGGTCATAGACTAGTTAGTGTAAAGGTAAAACTTGATATCATAGGAGACAGGATGAAGATGAGCAGACACTATATAATAATAACATTTAACAGCTGCAACCTAAACTATTTTAAATAAGCTATTGGCTGAAAAATGGAAAATATATAAAGATAAATAAAATTTATTTTTCCAATTAAGTTTTCTTATAAAAGTTTAATGTGAGATCATCATCACAAGTGAGAGTAGTCAAACAGCCTAGGAGCCAAGTCAGTCAACAAAACTGAATTTCCTTGCCAAATGGAGAGACTTGGAAGTCAAAGACAACACAAGTTTAGATCATAAATTAATTTGCAAAACATGATAGAGAAAGATGATGAAAGATTATAAACAATATGACCTGGAGCAAAAAATAATTGCTATAAATGCCAATTCCTCCTCCTGACTTTAAATCTACTCTGAAAACATTGAATATTGAAAAACTTAGGGAGCCAATTCTTTGCCCTCAGAATAATTTCTTAATTTACTCAAGGATTCGAAGGGTAAAATTAATTCATCATATCATCTCCAGTTTTAATGAGGATTAAAGTGATTTATAAAAAAAACCAAGCCTTTCAAGTGTTTTGATATTTTTAGGTATTTTATAAATAGAATCTGTTGCTTTGGAGTGGTGCAAGATAGGTAGATATGAAAGGGTTGTCATCTGTGCACGTATTCATGAGATAATCTTTCCATGACAGTATTAGAAGCTATAAATAGAGGCCTTATCAACTTTATTAAAGAAAACATATTTCTCTGACTTTAAAAAAACACAACAAAATTTAGGTTCCCCCTAGATAAAAGATAAGAACAACATTTTCAAAAAAAACATGAAAAAGTAAACAAGACACATAAAAGAATGCTCCAAATAATTGATAATAAGAAAAATACAAATCCAAACTACTCTGACATTTTACTTCACATTAAACACATTAACAAAGAGGAGAAAAGATGGGAATAGTCAATGTTGGTAATGTTTGGGAAAGCATATCAATGCATTGTTGATGGAGTTGTGATGTGGTCCTCTCATTTCAATAAAAAACTAGAATTATGCAAAGATGGAATAAAATTTCCATATTCCTTAACTCAAAGATTCCACTGCTAAATATATGCTCCATGGAAGATAAGGAGAAAGTCAAATTTACATCACAATATTTACAGCAAAACTTTTTGTAGTGCCAAAGTACTGGAAATAAAGTAGATACCCATTGATTGAGGAATGGCTGAACAAACTGTGATACATGAATGTAATGCTTTTAAAAATTATGAATGTAATGAAGGCAGAGAAGGATCAGTAGATATGTAATTCAAAGTGAAGTAAGGAAATCCAGGAAAATAATATACACAATGACTGTCACAATGTAAATGGAAAGAATAACTAGCAAAAGAATTAAAACTGAGTATTGGGAAATTATAATGACCAAGTTTAGCCCCAAAGAAGAGATAGGAGAAAACACCTCCCTCCACTTCTTGGGAGACATTGGAGGGGGATTCTAGTTGTGGAACATGGTTTATAATGTCATTTTTTTGGATGTATTGTTTAGTTTTACTGTACTGTACTCTCCCCCTTTTTAGTTTTATAAGAGATGACTTTGGAGGCAGGGAAAGGAGAAAGTACAAAGGGAAATGTAGGTGATACAAAAACATCTCAATAAATATTTTAAAAATACTTAGAGTATTCTTTTCTGCACTAAAAGTAGATCTTTAAAGTATGGAACACCAAACACTTTTAAATGAGATGCCAGAGCAAATAAAATCCCTGGAGTGGACTTGTATGGTTATACATACAATACCTTTATTTTGTACTGGAAAGATGTGTTTCTTGCCAAGTGCCACCTTTGGGACATTACAAATAGACTTCATACTAGAATTGCTTTCAGTGTTGCTGACCTCAGCTTTATTAATAAGTTTATCCTGTAAGGAAGGCTGCCAGCCAACACATGAAACTCTCACATCCTCTCTTGGCTCTCCATCAGAAGCAATCATTAAATGCCAGGCCAGAACTGAGTGCTTAGGTTTCCTAGGCCAAACAACTCCCTAAGTAGCACACATTTTCCACCAGTCAGGGACTACCCAGAATGATATACTCATTAAGAAAAATGTACTTTGATGGGTGGGGAAAGATTCCTGCTCACTATCAATCATTGGACTGGTTTTAGCCTAGCCATCCCTACTCAGATTATAAAGAATGTGATAGTGACTTTGTGACTTTGAAATATTACCAGTCCTCATTATGGCAAAAACTGAATCAGAGTGAACAATGATCAGGTCATAAAAGATGGATAAATGGTCATTGACATCAGTCCCCTTTGATGAAATCTCTGCCTGCACCATTTTTTGGTGACTATTGTTCCTATCAAATTCCCTTTGAAACCTAGAAAAATTAAATTCATTAGTATGAAGGAGGACTGTTCCCACCATCCATCACTTTTCAGCTATGCAACCTTGCATATGTTGTCTTACTCAGACACTGAGATAAAAATTCCTTATCTTTCTTATGGAAGGGCATTGAATCAGATGATCTCTTGAATTTGATTCTTATGATTCTTTGAGGGAGGATTGGGAAAAAGTAAGTGGCAGAAGAAAGAAATGATCCAAATTAATTTTTAATCCCCATCATTATCTTTATTTTAGCATGAAATGGTCCCCAAAACGCGTAGGGTTGGTTTTATCCTATATTATATTTACAATATATAGAAATAAAAATATTTCTTTACTCTTCAGTTTCGTATCCCATCCAGTCACGCACACAGGTCGTCTCATCTTCTGCCTGCCACAGATGATCCGCTCCTCCTATCTTCCCATCCTCTCACTCTTGCTTCTCGGGTAGCAACCTGCTCACCAGACCTTCAAACTTGCCTTCTTATCCAGATTTTCTAGAAGCCATGCCCAAGGCCCTAGAGAAATGAATCCACTCATCTTTGGAGCTCCTGCCTTATGGTCCAGCCCAAATGATGGTGACTGAGAATTTGGAAACTAGCCCATTTAGCCCACTATATCTACTGACTGACCCCAGACCAATCATTTCCCCATCCAGTCCATTTATTGAACTTTCTACAAAGGCCATGCCATAATCTGTCTAATCACCCTTACACCTCTTCCTTTCTCCTACTCCATTTCTACTTTCTTGGAATGAAACTCCCCTCCCTGGTCAATTTCTGCCTTTATAGACTTCTCTCTCCCTATCACTATGTAAACTTCTTGAAGAGAGACTACTCTACGAAAAAAAGGTTTATGTCCTCGGTGTTTAATACAATGATTGGTATATAATAAGTACATGCAAAAGGTTTTTTTTTAAATCAATTAATGAATCCATATGTAACAAGAGTAGACAGCTAGGTGACTCAGTGGATAGAGTACTGAGCCTGAAGTCAGAAACACCTGACTTCAAATTCAGCCTCAGACACTCTAGCTGTATGACTTTGGGTAAGTCATTTAACCTCTGTTTGCCTTAATCCACCAAAGAAAGAAATGGCAAGTCATTCCAGTATCTTTGCTAAGGAAACTCCATGGACATGACTGGATGACTGAACAACAGTAACAATGTGTAGCACTGACGCCCTTGGTCCCCACTGCCTGAAGGCCAGGTATGTTACATTTCATCCCTTCTCTAGGTTTCTCCAATATCTACCTCTAAGTCTCTCTGCTATTGGTTCCAGCCCCGCCCACAGCATTCCCTCCATTGTAGGGGTTCTTCTGTACCTTCATTCTATTGAACAACTAATAGACAAATTTTATAAAAGAATATTTTCTGCAGAGGTATAATAAGGACTAAACAAACATTTCCTCAATACATGAGACTCTAATCCTACCCTGAATTTTATTTTATTCCTCATTTTATGAGGAATAAAAAATGGATTAGATACACAGTTTAGCTCAGCTCCTATTCAGCATAGTCCCAAATCCAAGTGCAAAGTTCCCTTCGGTTCAAGTCTCAGGCACCTTCACTGCCATGTTGGCCAGAATCCTGACTCTAAGATAACCATGGCTGAAAATTCTGTATCCATGGGGCCTCTATCCTGCACTTGAAACCAAAAAGGATAAATGAAACAAATCAAAACCCAATCACCAGTCTGACTCTCAGGGTTACAGATAATAGAAAGGAGGAGAGGAAGGAAGCCATTCTCCACCCAGTCAGCTCATTGTGAATGAACTTGATCTTTGGTTTCTCCGGACGCTGAGCTTCTCTGGTAAAGAGCTATAAGAAGGAGAGTGGAACTGAGCTAGTCTAGCAGTTTTATAGACACATCCCATTCTGGCTATGCAGCCCATTGAAAGAGACTCCTATTCACATGATAAGGAAACTCTGAGGTCTTCTCCTAGAAGCTGGGAACCTTCATGTTAGTAATCTGGGTATGCTCCAAAGGCCCTATTGCACATTTGTTTTTCTGAGAGGAAAGTCGGAAAGACTGAAAAGTCACTGAGTAAGTTTTTCTTTTAGTTTGACTATTGTCTTGGTTCGAAATTCTAATTCCAAGTAAATTCTGTATACCGTTGCAAAAGCTAAAATGCAAGGGGAATGGAAAATAACAGGACCTACCTGACACTTGTATCAACATACTCTTCTTTATCTTAACATTAAAACTTTAAAAGCACCCCTGAAGGAGGTGAGAATATAGCAGAATGCAATATAATACAATGCAAATTAGAATTATATATGTACGTAGTCTATGTGTGTAGGAATGGCATTGAATCCCCAAGTATGTTTATTTTTCTAGACTAGGACTGATTTGCTGATTCCTACTTGTACCCCTGCTGGAAGGTGAGATTGGAAATTAAGGTTCTATCTTAGAATGACTATGAGGATTAAATGTGATAAATTATGTAAAGTATGAATTATTCAAATTTCAATTCTCTAACCATAAATTGGTAAAATTACTATAAATATAAATTGCTACAAAATGTGTTGTTGAATGAATCAAATGGATCAAAAAGCATTTATTAAGAGTCATTTTGTGCAAAGCACTATGCTAAGTGCTTAGGGTACAAATACAAAACTTATTTCCTGCTGTCTAGGAGCTGATGGGATTAGTGAGTGTAGTCTTTGGGCATTCAATTGAGAAATCTTTTAGGAAAGAGTGTAGATTTGATTACTCTTGTCAAAACACTATGTAAGGGGGTCGAGTAGCAAAGACAGAATACAGAGTGCAGCACCCTGGGACTGAGTCTGATTAAATGTGGTGATCTTGTACCAATCAGTAGCCTGACTCCACAGTGGGAGTTAGGGGACTGGACTGGAAGTGAAAGATGGAAAAAAAATCAGAATGGCTTAACAGAAAAATAGCTAAGGTGGTACAGCACCTTTAGAAAAAATTCTGAATAATATTATTAAATGTATCAGACTCAAATTTTACCCTTTCAAGTAGTAGTCCCAGAGCTACTAAGAATCAAAGAGGCAAAAACACAACAGGCAATTTGAAGAGGATTATGTATAGAATAATCACTTCTGCCCCAAAGGAGGTCTGACTCTTCTGGGTGCTGTTATTTTGAAGGAAATTTCTGTCATGGGACTCATTTCTGATGAATAAAACCTTAACATCAGACTTAACTGATTATATCTGAAGATTATTATTTTCAGAGCTCCATTTACCAAGGAGCTAAAAAAATTGTTTCTAACATATGCAGATTTTTTTAAGCATAGCAAATCTCTTTTTAGGAGTGTTCTCACTTTCTAACAGATAGACTTTGTGTCTTTGGGCAATATCTTTTCAGATTATATATATGTGAAATATATATATTGTGATCTTGCTATAGACATACATATATATGTATAGCTATATAATATATGTGTAATATATATGAATCTTGAGGAGTGGATATACATTATAGTCTATATATGTGTATATATGAACTTAAAATATGTTTATAATACCTATAATGCAATTACATATATATGAACATATCATATATAACTATATATGTATATGAATCATATACATACATATACATACTTTTCAGTTTTCTTTGTGGATGATGACTATTTCTATTTTTCTCATGTTTCCTAGGGTATGGTTAGTAAGATTCAGCTTATTTTTGTTTCTCTAAAACCATGTGACAGTAGCCCATATTCCTCTATTACTTGTAACAATTTATCTCTTTGCTTAAGCCTGACATTTCACAAGCATTTTTCAGTGCTTTCTTTCTCTCTCGAATAAGGTTATTTTTTTCCCCTCCATCCTGCATGACATATAATTCTAGGAATGTTTATTTCCAGTTTTCTGAATAAGAAATACTTGGGTTTTTATACAGGCCTGAAATGTCCACACCTAGAATTCATTTTTTTCCCCTCTCTGATCTCTACATATGAAGAATTTTCCATTTCTTAAAGGCTCAATTTAGGTATCATATCCTCTATGAAACTTTTCCTGATTCACACCCTTGGCACCAGGTCAAGTTCATTCTTGACTTTTCCTCTATTGTATTCTGCCTTGTGATACACTTCTCTGTTTACTTATCAAATTCTTTTCCAGTAAAATGCAATCTTTTTGAGGGTGAGGTTTCTACCATAAAAAAAAAAATACCCAGTACTTAGCACAGTGCCTTTGGAATCATTAGCAATTAATACACAAACATAACCGTGCACATCTTTTGCCACAGTAATAACACTATTAGGTCTGTAGCCCAAAGAGATGAAAGGAAAGGGGAAGGACCCATTTGAGCAAAAATATTTACAATACCTCCTTTTGTGGTAGAAAAGAATTAGAAATTGAGGGGATGCCCATCAAGGGATGAATGGCTAAACACAAAGTGGTATATGACTGTGGTCCTATTGTGCTAGAAGATATGATGAGCAGGATGGTTTCAGAAAAATTTGAGACTTATTTGAATTTATGCAAAGTGAAGTGAGTAGAACCAGGAGAACACCGTATAGAGTGATGGCAATATTGTAAGAATGATCAGCTGTGAAAGATTTAGCTACTCTGGTCAAGACTGATCCAAGATCATTCTGAAGGACCCATGGTGAAAAATACTATCTACTTCCAGAGAGAAAGCTGATAAACTAAATGAAGACTGAAACATACTTATTTCACTTTCCTTTTCTTTTGTTGTTGTGGTTATTCTGTGTGTCCTCTTTTGTAACATAACTAATATGGAAATAAATTTTGCATAACTTCACAAATGTAATTGATACAATGCTCACCTTCTCAATGAGTGGGAGAAGGGTGAGAGGGAAGAAGAGAAGTTGATTGAAACTCAAAATTTTAAGAAATAAATGTGAAAAAATGCAATGATTTACATACATGTGCGAGTGTGTGTATATACATATATGTATATGTATATATACATATATATGATATGTCATTGATTTTAGAAAAACATGGAAAGACCAACAGGAAATAATAAAGACCGAAATGATCAGAACAAGAGAACATTGTATATAGTAACAGCAATACTGTTTTAAGAGTGACTTTGAGTGAATAAGTTATTTTGTCTACTATAAATGCCCAAATTAACTACAAAAGACATATGAAGAAAGACAATATCTTCATCCATAGAAAGAGCTGATAACTAGAAGCATGTAAAGAACAATTTTATATATGTGTCTCTCTATATATGTATATAAATATGTGTATATGTATGTGTATGTGTATATATACACATACACACATACCTCTCTGTGTCTAATGGTAGCCATCTCTAAGGCAGAAGTGGGAGGGTGAAGAAGAAAAGAAAGAAATTCACATGATAAATTTTGTTGTATGTTTGAAAGGAATAGCAAGTTGTCCTTAGTAGATTTGCAGTTTCACATGCAATCATCTTTTTTATTGTACAATGTTATGGAAATGATGAGGTGATGGGACCAGGACCTCCATAAAGGAAAAGACCATGTCTCTGGAAGAAACCCATTTACATACAGTGGGCCTGCCTTCGTAATTACTCGGATAAAATCTAAGTGCAGGCATAGATTGCCAGTCCAAAGACCATGCCTCTGGCAAAGCTTTGTATAAAAAGAACTATTCTGTCCCTTTAACAAAGCTATCTCTGATGTCTCCTTGAATTTTCCTATACATTCCAGCAGCTCACTTGGCCCTCCCCAGACTACTTGCATCCTTAATCCCACCCAGATCACCTAATTAACCTACTTGATATTTCTTTCACTGTCCCTTCTGCATATAAGCATCAGCATCATCCTCCTTAGCTTGCTGGTTCCCTAAGAACTTTGCCTGCTTGATTGGCACTACAATACATTTTGCCACTTGACTGGCAGGTAGTTTGAGTTTGTGAATTCATTCCAGGAGATGCCAACCTGTCCTCTGACATTTTGGGGTTCCCAGCTTCCCTAACTGCATCACAAATGCTTGTTTTACTCCATAAATTAAAAATAGAAAAAATAGAAACAAAAAACCACTCCCCAAACAATTAAAATTGAGAAATATTTAATGAAATAAATAAAAAATAAAAGAAAAAAAGAAAACTCTTCCTCAGTTCTGTGCAAATAACATGAACATTTGTACATCATTTCTTATACAGACAGTATCGTTGGTGTCCATTAAAATTAAGATGATTTTTCCTCTCAAAATTATATTTCATTTGGTAATCCCCTGTATTGAAGTACATAAACTGAATTACTCAGCTTTGTTTTGGGTGATTAAATTATTAGATACTATATTTATATTATACCAAATAGATGTTTGGAGGGCAGTTGGGACTTTTTACATTTCCCTATGCCTTTACTTACAAAACTGTAACATGTCTGCTCTGTGACCTCCAATCTCTTGACACCTGAGTTCTCTACCAGGTCATCTCATATGTGCTAGAAATTTTCTTTTCCTCATCTTGACTCCATGGTGAACCAATTCAACTCTATGGTGTCCACCTCTCTTGAAATCCTATGCCCCTTAAGAGTTTGCCAATTACTTCCTGCCAATATTCAGTCTTAGAACACCCACCATCCATTTCTATTTTACTTACATACATACTGCTGAAAGAAGATGGAGAAAATCATACATCCATTCTGACTGTATTTACAGAACCTCAATTGAGCTCTCACTGCTGCCAGGCAATCCTTTTCAACTCATTATCCCACTTTCCACAGTAGCTTTTTCCTCTCCTCAAACTTCCAATGGCTCCCCCTTCCTCCACCTTCTTAGCTGAGAACCTTAGTTGTATGTTACAGAAATAAATTGAGGTCACTTGCTGTAAGTTTCCTTTTCCCCCTCTTCACATCTCATATTACTCATTCCTTCTGCCACTATGTCTTTTTTCACTGATATGTCTCATATGATGAAATAGCCTTTCTCCTAACCAAGACTATTTATTCCTTCTGTCTGTTCAATAATCTTACTCCTTCTTAACTCCTCCAACAGATTGTCTCCTCTGTCATCCCTACTTTATCACTTATTTTTAAATTCTCTCTGTCATTCTCTACTGCTTATAAACATGCCCATAATGCCCCCACCTTTAATACACCCTCACTTCATACCCCTCTATTCTAGCTACATTTAATAATCTCTTCTGCCTTCTCCAGCTCAACTCCTTGAAAATTGTAACCACCACCTTCTCTTCTCCTACTCTCTTCCTAAGCCTTTAAAATCTAGTTTCCAAACCAATCATTCCACTGAAACTATTCTCTCCAAAGGTACCAATGATCTCTTAGTTGCCAAATCCAGGGACCTTTTCTCAGTTATTTTCCTCAATGTCTCTGTAGCCTGTTGATCACCCTTTCCTCCTATTCTCTTTAGATTTTCAAGCTACTGAAAATCTTGGTTTTCTTCTGATGTAACTGACTGTTCATTCTCTGTGTCCTTTGGTGGATCCTCATCTAGATCGTGACCTCTTAGTATAGATTTTTCTCAGATTTCTCTAGTGAGCTCTCTTTTTTTCTCCTCCTATATAACTTGATTGCTTGATCTTACCATCTCCCAAGGATTTAAATATCATTTCTATGCTGAAAATTCTCAAATCTACCCTAACCTTACTGCTGACCTCTAGTCTCACATGCCCAAGTGCCTTTCAGAGTCTTCTTTTTGAGTCATCTCAAACTGGATGTCCAATGGACAGTTTCAACTCAAGTTATCTAAAGTGGAACTATCTTTTCCTCTAAACCCTCTGCTTTCTCCCCACCTTTCCTATTACTGTAGAGGACAACATCAATTGGCAACCCAGTCGCTTTGTCATCTCCCATATCCAATCTCTCAAAGTCTGTTAATTTCATTTTTGCAACATGTCTCAAATGCATTCCAGTTTCTCCTCTGACACTGCTACAACTTTGGTACAGGTCTTCATCACATCATGCCTACAATATTACAATAGCTGCTGGTGGGCCTACCTGACACAAGTCTCATCCCACTCCTATCCATGCTCCTTTTGACCACAATGTGATTTTCCTAAAGTGAAAGTATGACCATGTCACCCATATTCCCTATTCAATAAACTCTACTGGCTTCCAATTTCTTCTGAGATAAAATTCTCTTCTTGATATTCAAAGACTTTCATAAACTTGCGCCTTTCTAACTTTGCAATTTTCTCATACCTTATTCTCTGCCATGTACTCTTGATCCAGTGACACTGACCTCCTTTTGGTTCCACAAACATTCCATCTCTCAGTTTCAGACATTTTCTCTGTCTGCTGCTCCATGCCTGGAATACTCTCTGCCGCTTCCTTATACTTCTAAAATTCCATTTTCTACAGTAAACTTTTCCCAACCCCACTTAATTCTAGTGACTTCCTTCTCTTATTTCCTATTTATCCCATGTATAGTTTGTATTTATTTGTTTATTGTTTCCCTATTATATTGTGAGCTACTTGAGGGTGGGAACTTTTTCTTATTTATATCATTAGCACTTCTCACAGTGTCTGGCACATAGTAGACACTTACTGTAATAGATATTTATTGATTGACTAGTTAGACAACGAGATCTATCTCTATCAACTGAGCATTCCAAAAGACAAAAGAATTCTGGGTCTGGTATAATTTTGTAGAAATCATCATAAAAATATAACCAGCAGATGTCACAATGCATGATAGAGTTTGGTTGGGGAGAATTGCCTGCTTTGAATTCAAAAAGGAAAGACTGATCCTCCAAAACTCTGCTTATCTCCTACAGAATCCTCTTAAGGCATGACTTTCTCTCTGATCCTTGGCTCTGGTTCCCTCTCTATCCCCTTCGTAGGTGAAGAGAGATTGCTTATGGCATTAAAAACATATTTAACCATACTCATTGCTTATTCTTTGTAATTTTGCAACATTCTCTTTTGATTGTTTTTTTTATTAGTTCCTACTATTTACTTGGTTGTACTTATTCTGTATGTTGTCTATATTCTCTGCTTACTGTGTTTTACTTTCAATTGTGTAAATATTTCCATGCTTCTCTGTATTCACCTTATTTATTTCATCTTATAGCATAGGATTATTTAATTATATTCATGTACCTTAATTTCTTTAGTCATTCCCCAATCAATGAAATGCTAATTACTTCATATAGACCATTTGATTTTTTTCAATGGCGGTAGCTTTTAAATATAAAGGCCCAATCAACTTGAGCTAAGCCTCATGTATTACTTAATTTCAATTGTCTATAGATCTGAGACCTCAACATTTTACTTCCATATTAGGAACTATATGGGAAAAAAAGCTACTAGGTAGCACCATTGCTGCCTGCCTGGCAATTTGAATTTCTATAAACCAAAAGATGATGAATTACTCCATTTCAGTCCCTAAAGCAGCTAATTCACTAGAAATACTAATTGTCATCTGCTAAAATTCAATACCTCCTTCCCAGCTATCATTTCCATTTTTTTCTCCACTCTATTAGCAGAGATCTTGTTCATTTGAATAACTCATTTGTTCAATCTGTACATCAAAATTAACCATAATAGAGAATTTACAGAAGTTTCTCAGGACTTGTTAGCTTGAATAGTATCTTCTTCCTTTCTGTGTCTTTCTGACCTTTATGTGTTCCTACATGATTAAAGGTCTGGTCAGTTCATGCAGTATTGTTATGATCTCAGTGATAACCTTCTATTTATCTTTAGAATACAATTTCAGGAGCCACACATCAAACTCCTTCCCTGAAGGATATTTCCTAGGGAAAATCTTTAGAAAACAAATAATACAATTTCTTTTTAGTCAAGTATTCCTCATAAGATAGTCTATCCTCTGGGATTTTTTTTAACCTTGGAAGAGAATTTTGATATATTTAATTTAGGTGATATTTCTGTTTTGAGCTTTAATTCAAGGACCTTAACACCACAGATATCTTTTTCATCAAGGAATTTTATTTACCATCTGCACAGCTGTTCTTGGCATATAGGGAGTGGAATTTCATTTGAGGATTTGAATCCTTCAGAATTTCAAAGGTCAGGAAGCTACAATGGATAATGAGTAGGCAAACATTTCTTAGGGATGAATATTATAGGAAAAGTAGGATGGAATACAACCTCAGCAGTACAAATCAAACAGAGCACTTGCAATCCAACAAAGTAATTTCCTAAAGATAAGTCACCATGACAATTTTCCATAGCACACACAGAGCTGCCACTTTGGTCCTGCTGTCTCTCACTTTTCCACTTCTTTCTCTGAGAACTATAGTCAAATATACTTTTTGCCTCTGCAAAGTCTGAGTCAGTGGGCTTTGCCCTTATTATTCCACTGCTATCTTTGTATTTTACTGTAATAGTAAGCTCCCCGATATACATAGCAGGGCCTGCTATCACAGATTCTTTGATCTGTTTTTCTAAAACGAAAGGCAACTTTTGAGGGGTTAACAATGTCCTTTAATCAAGTACATATATCATTCACTTTTGTTCAGAAAATCAACAGCCAGCACTTCCAAACTGTCTGACATAAGCAATACATATATCACAAATCAGCAGACAGGTCTGATCATAGTTGTCAGAGAGGGAAGCACCAACATGTGAGTTTTCAAAGCCTGGGGTCTGTTTATTGGTTTCCCAGAGTCTCATCTGGCATTTGAACCTTCTTCCAAAAACTAAGCCCCAAAATAAAACTTCACCCTCAGAGTATTGACAACTCTTTTTAGAGCCAGAGGGTGTCTTGAGAACCAGTGCTTCATTAACAAAAGGTGTGGGACTTCCTACAAAATCTTCCCTCATCAAACTTGAATGGGCCCTAATGGCAGGCCCATTAATGGGTGAGGAAGATCATTAATCACATCAACAATACAAATGTATGTACTGTTTCTAGTGAAAGAAACTCTTGCTACTGTACTTTACTCCTAGTAAAGACTCTTGGTTAATAAAGGCAGGTTTCAATCAGAGACATTATGCTTCTTTATTATACTAAAACAGAAACAGCAAAAGATCCTACTTTGCTTGCCCTTAGTTTTACCAACAGGGGAAAAGCAAAGTGCTATGTGAGCTCTGAAGACTTGGTCATTAATGACTGGAGAGACAGGCAGAGAAGTAATTCTACCAGGCACTACCATAAGGAACAGGAGAAGTGTCTTCAAAGGAATGTACTTTGGCATTCATATCTAGTTTTGTTTTGATTCTACCTTTGGCTAGGTTTCCTGCCTAGGCTTAATCAATATATTCTGTATTAATGATGAATCTACTATGTATTGGTTGGCTTCCTCATTAGGTGAGTTCGAGCTTCCTTATGCCTCTAACTCAAATCTTTGAATTTGTTGATCATGAGTCACTCTGGCGATAAGTGGTGCCTACCATGGAACTCTCCAGAGAATGTTAGTCAGCTCTTTGTTTTTTCCATTGCCATGGGCTATGGAAATCACCTCTCTGAGTCAAATGAGTGTAAACTTACTCTTCATGTCTGTGTCAGACCAGCTGCAGTCTTACTTTAGTTCACATCACTGAACTATTTTTGGTACACTACTACTCTTTCTACTGTGTAAAAGAGCTAACTTGATTGTTGAATGGATAGTTGGATACTGATGAGCCTTGCATCTTTTTCACCATCATTTGCTAGACTTGCCATGAATTGATCATGCTGAGAACTTTATGCCTCAGTTTCTCATTATCACAGATTTTTATTATTCCCGGAGGATGTAGTATCAAGTGCCTACAGCTGAATCCCTACATTAGAAAGCCAAATCCATCGTAGCAACAAAGAAATCTATACACAATAACAATGCAATGGGCAACACCATTCCCCAATCCCCTCGCTAGGGCCTTCTCATAGACAAACATTCATAGTTTTCTGCTTGCTTTCTCTCTCTCTCTCAGCTCTAACTGCTGTGATCAACTTCTTCTCCACTCTGCTGCACCCCTTCAGCAAGCTCTTCTCACCACATACTCATGTGACTCAGACAGATCACATGGGCCTATTTATGGATGGAAAAGAAGTTAGCAGGTAGAAGCAATGTCTGTTATGCATGTAGTTGGGGAACAAGGGTTTATTCAACACCAATAATGGACCAGGTATTGTGCTAATCAGTTTACAAATAATTGTTGTCTCCACAGTTGTGGAAATATTTAACCTTAGAGATGTTAAAACTTTTGGGAAGACGCACTGGAGAAGGAAGAGAGCAAGTCCAGCCTTTTGGAGGGTTCACCATCATTTCTACTCACATCCTGTCTGGGACCAGTACATTTTAAATGCATGTTTAAGCAAAGACACA
>CM053770.1:357377718-357479332 GCA_028658325.1 Potorous gilbertii | reverse complement strand
TGAAACTGAATACAGTGTTCTTATAATGATCCAATATGCCTTTGAAGAGTTGAGAAAACATATCTCCTGCCCTTCTTCTTAGGGGCAGGTGACTGTAGATGTGGATTACATATAGTATTAGACTCAGTTGATGAACTGACTTTGACAAAAAAAAACTTTCATTTTTTCCCCCTTTGTAACAATAAGTGACTTTCTGAGTAAAGGAGGGTAAAGGGATATATTTGATAGAGAAGGTGATGCAGAAATAAAAGTTATCAATAAAAATAAGTAAAAAATAAATTCAAGAAAAATGGTTGTCAAGCCTATGCCTCTTGATCTCCTATAAGGGGAAACTCAGCACTTCCAAGGCAGCTCATTATACTTTTGAATGTATATAATTGTAAAAAAAAAAAAAGAGAGAGAGAGAGAGAGCCATCATAAAGCTTATGGTATATGTAATTGAATAAGACTCAGAAAGTCCCTGAGTCTAGGTCTTTTCATCTATAAAATGGGGGTTATAATATTATACTAGCTTCAGCACAGGGTAGCTGTGACAGGAAGGGCTTTTTATAAACCATAACATTCTAGAGAAAAGTGAACTGTTATTAATACAGCTATTCTCAGGGAATGATTGTATGTCATTTGCTAAGTTACCTGTCATAGAGTTGCTTTCTCCCATGAAGATAAAATAAACAACTTTAGAAATGCGTATTTGAAAACTATGTAAAGAAGGAGTCATTTGGATACCTGGATATTTGTCTAAATAAATGTAAATATGCAGGTTTTGTAGAGTAATGTAATTGTCTGTCAATTTCCAGGTAGCACAGACCCTGTGGAAAAGAAAGATTGCTTCAAAGGTGCCACCAACTGTTTTGCTCATAAATTACAATTGGGTGACTTTGTTTTGTATTAAAAAGGCCCATTATACAGGATCACATTTTTCATTACTTACTGAAATGAAAATATAAGCCTTCAAGGAAATAAAATCTTAATCATTCTTTTCTGCTGCCTAGGATGTACACAGCACAGAATGCTGGGAAATCTGGAGTTGGCTCGATTGATGCTACTATGTTCCTTTGTTAGCTAGCATTTATGTATAACTTTAACATTTACAAATCCCTTTACAAACAACATCTCATTAGATCCTCACAACAACCTTATGAGGTAGGTGGCAATATTATTCCCATTTTACACATGAGAAACCTGAGGTTAAATTGACTTACCCAGGGTCATAAAACTAATAAGTATCTGAGGAAGGATTTCAACTCAGGTGTTCCTGGCTCTAATCCTATCCCAGTAGTATATTTCCTAAACTCACATCACCTATCTTTCTATCCTTTTGAGAGTCAGGAAGGTATAGTAGACAATATGTTGGGCTGTTAGTTAGGAAGACCTGAATTCAAATTCAGCTTGTGACGTTAGCTGTGTGATTCTGAGCAATCATTTAAATTGTATGTATTCTCAAACTGAAAATTAATGACCAAAGAGCCTCGGAGGTTATGTAACAACTGTTAACTGTAAAAATACCAAAGAGCTCACAGAAGTTGGATGCAAAAAATTTGCCTTTATTCTGTTGGAGGAAGGGAACTAGATATATGTTCTAAGAATCAAGGAAATCGTAGGCAGCAAGGCTAAACCTTGATACATATAGTCATGGCTGGACAAAGAGCCAGGCAGTGAGGTGCAGCCATAGTAATGAAGGACTAACAGTAACAATGAGACAAATTTGCCTAATGGAAAACAAGACTATTTGTAGCAGAAGCTTAATGACCAGAACATGGTTCCTGCAGGCCTTGACTGAGCTCAGAGACCGCTTGGGGCTGGCTTGAGCCAATTCTCTGATTTAGCTGCAGCTGAGTTCATCTAGAGGGTGAATGCAACATATTGCTGTTATGCCAAGCTCAGGGCACAGCTTGCTTACTGGGCCTTAGCTCTAGAAAACAGGGTGTCTCCTAAGAATATAAAGTAATAAATAGGAAAAAAAGAGAGAAGTGGTCTTGCCTTGGGGATCCTGACCGTATCTTGAGCAATTCCTTAGTGCAGGTCTAATAAGGTAGAAAAATTTGCCATCTGCCTTACTGGAGCGAGTTCACAATCCAGGCTAATGAAATCGAGAAAATTCTAGTTTAGCTGGAGGACAAAAAAGATATGTAGTATCTTTAATTTTGTAATAAATACACAGAGGGGTATAGGGTGTGTTCAGGGAGGACCAGTACCTTTGATGGGATGGCTGCCGAGCTCTTTGTGGGGCTTTTTCCATCTTTGGTGCTCACTGGTTCCACCCAACTCTTACCTGTGGCTCCAAGAAGCTGCAGCATGCACAGCAGCCACACCTCAGTAAATCATTTCAGCAGATAGGTTAAACCAGATTGAGAGTACCCAAGGGGTCTCATACCTATTGGTGGGTGAGGGGGGTGCCTACCTCAAGCATGTGAAGACTTTCTCCGGTGGGATGGGTGAATAAGAATAATTTGTAATGACCATGAAGTCAGCTGAAGCAGGACATGTGGAGCACTTAGAGCTTGGTTAGACACCAAGGTCATCCAAGGCATCCTGAGTCATTGCCAGGCTTCTTGACTCTGTGCTGTCACTGGACTATGTTGACTCTGGAGGAGAGAGTGACGCTGATGACTTTGTGCAACTCTGCCTCACTTAAATCCAACTTACCCATAAATTAAAAGACATCACCCAAACCATTTTGCTATTATGTCTCAAAGCCCTGTGGCAACAGGCAAATGATGAAGCAGCAGGTAGGGATATCCTGGGAGCAAGTCACAACCTTGCACACTGGCAGTCCAGGCCGTAGGGTCATTTCTCACTGGAAGCAGCAGTGGGACTTGGCAGCCCCTTGCATGTCTGAGCAGTCTTTTAAGAATCGCACTGCCACTTCCTGGTGTGAGGAAGGGGGCTAGAAAAGGTGCCCTAAACATTGTCTGCTTACCCAACCTTGACCTGATTACTGCAGCAGATGGGGAATCCCACTATGTGGTTGAACCACAAAAAATGTATAAAATGTACAAAAACATCTGCAAAAATGATTCCACTCACCATCAGTACATGAAACATGCACACACTTATAGACAGCACAAAATCCAGTAGACCTGAAAGAATTGCCCTTGTTACTCAACAGGTATTGCATCCAAATAGCAGCCCTGAGTGAAACAAGGTTGGCAAATGAAGGTCAACTTACTAAAGTTGGAGCCGGATACATATTTTTCTGGAGTGTGTATAGTGAAGGGGAGCACCGTGAAGCTGGAGTGTGTTTTGCAATCAAAACTAATCTGGTCAGTAAGCTGATATGTGTGCTAAAAGGAGTGAATGACAGGCTCATGACAATGGAATTGCCATTTGCAGGAAAACGCTATGCTGCCATCATCAATGCCTATGCAAACTCTGATGAGGTCAAAGAAAAATTTTATGACCTAGAGACCCTTATCATCAATCACCAAAAGAGGACAAGTTTATAATTCTGGGAGACTTTAATGCTAGAGTAGGCTCAGTTTATGAGACTTGGCAGGGAATCCTAGGGAGGAATGGAGTTGGAAACAGCAGCAGCAATAGTCATTTCCTTCTGAAGACTTGTGCTTATCACCAGTCCTGTTTTCTGTTTACCTAAATGCAATAAAACTTCATGGATGCACCTTCACAGCAAATATTGGCATCTAATAGACTATGTGATTGTAAGGAGAAGAGACAGACAAGATGTGAGAACAACAAAGGCACTGTATGGTGCAGAGTGCTGGACTGATCACAGACTTATCCTTTCCAAGCTAAATATTCACATTCATCCAAAACGTCACCCCCAAGACAGAGCCCTTCTCTGAGCGTGAAAAGTTTGTTGCTAACTTTGAGGGAAAGTTGAGCCAACACACAGTTGGCAAGAGTGGAACACAAAAGGAGTGGGCAGCTCTCAGGGATTTGGTGTTACAGCACCGCATTTTCTCATCTGGGTCTGAACACTTGCAAACACCAAGACTGGTTTGATGAAAATGAGGGGGAAATTCAGAAGCTGTTAAATAAAAAATGAGAACTCCACAGGATATACTAGCAGGATACTTCATCTACCTCTAAGAAAGCAGCATTTAATTCTATCAAAAGCAAAGTACAAGTAAAGTTTAGAGAGATGTAGGATTCCTGGCTCAGTAAAAAGGCAGATGAAATTCAGTTTCATGCTGATAGTAACAATCCAAAGTGCTTTTATGATTCCCTGAAAGCTATTTAAGGACCTAAAACCTATGGTGCATCAAATCTACTCAGTGCTGATGGAGCCACATTGATTAGTGATAGGGACACGATCCTAGAGAGATGGGCTGAACACTTCCATAGTGTTCTCAACAGACCATCATCAATCAATGCTGAGGCCATTGACCATTTACCTAAGGTTGGAGTCAGTCCCTCCTTAAATGAACTTCCAACTGAAAAAGGACCATCAGGCTCTTTTCATGTGGCAAAGCACCTAGTGCTAATTCTATTCCAGTTGAGATTTACAAGGTAGGGGGACCATTGCTCACAGAGAAGCTAACTGAAATTTTCCAGGTTACATGGCAAGAGAAAGTTACCCCCAGGAGTTCAAGGATGCCTTCATTGTCCATCTCTATAAAGGTAAAGGGAATAGATGGTCTTGTGACAAACATGGGGGGTCTCTCTCAGTCATTGCTGGCAAGATACTTGCTAGAGTCCTTAATAGGCTGATCCTTCAACTGAAAGGTAGTCATATGCCTAAGAGATAGTGTGGCTTCAGAAAGGGCCAAGGAATAGTCAATATGGTATTTGCTGCCCAACAACTCCAGGAGAAATGCCAGGAGCAGAACGGAGGTATGTACACAACCTTTGTAGATCTGACCAAGGCCTTTGACACTGTTAGTTGTGAGGATTTGTGGAAAATTATGTCAAAATTTGGTTGCTCAGTATTGTACATCAATTTCATGATGGTATGTTTGCCTGGGGTTCTGGATAATGGACAATACTCTCATGCCTTCCCAGGCATCAATAAGGTGAAACAGGGTTGTGTGCTTGCACCCATGCTTTTTAGCATGATGTTTTCAGCTATGTTGTCAAATGCTTTCAAGGAAGATGAACACAGTGTCAAGGTCAACTACCATACTGATGGTAAGTTCTTCAATTTGAAAAGGCTATAAGCCAAGATCAAAGTGAAGAGAATGTGGTGCATGATTTTATGTTGGCAGATGATTGTGCACTCAATGCCACCTCTGAAGCTGAGATGTAATAAAGTATGGATCAATTCTCTGCTGCCTGTGCTAATTTTGGCTTAATAATTAACACCAGGAAAACACAGGTGCTCCATCAGCCACCACTACACGATCCATACGTGAAACCGTTGGTTACAACAAATAGAGAAGTTTTGAATGCTGTGGATAAGTTCACTTACCTTGGTAGCATACTTTCTAGGGATGCACACACTGACAATGAGGTTGACATGTGCATTGCCAAAGTTAGCTCAGTGTTTGAGAGGCTCCAGAGAAAAGTTTGGAAGAGAGGAGGTGTTAGACAGATTACCAAACTGAAGGTCTACAGAGCCGTTGTGCTGATCTCATTGTTGTATGCCTGTGAAACATGGACAGTCTACCAGTGCCATGCCAGGAAACTGAATCACTTCCATTTGAACTGTCTTGGGAAGATTCTGAGGATCATCTGACAGGATAAGGTACCAGACACTAAAGACCTTGCTTGTGCCGAACTGCCAAGCCTTCAAACTATGCTTCAGAAAGTGCAACTGATGGGCTAGCCGCATTGCTCAAATGCAAAATGTACACTTACCAAAAAAACTGTTTTATGGAGCACTCACATGGGGAAAGTGATCATATGGTGGTCAGAAGAAGTGATCCAAGGACACTCTCAAGTTCTCTCTCAAGAACTTTGGATTTGACTGGGCAACATGGGAGACAAAGGACTGCTCAGCATGGCATGCTCACATCAGAAAGGGTGCTGTACTCTACTGAGTCAGCACAAAGTCAACACAGGATGTGCAAATTTGAAGTTTCCATCCCAAATATTCACTGGGACTATCTATGCCCAGCCAGTGGTAGAGCATTCGGTGCTCATATTGTTCTGATCAGCCACAGTCAGACACACTAAACCTTCACTTTATCTTGGTGATGTCATTTTGGTCCTCTCTGAAAATGGAAAACAACCAACCAACCAACCAAGATACACAGAATATTGACTTAAAGAAGATTAGTATAGTGGAAGAAACACTGAATTTGGAATTAGAGGATCTAGATTCTAATTCTGGCTTAGAGATTGATCTTGGTTAAATTATTTCCTCTCCCAAAGACTTGGCTTCTTCATATTTTAAATGAAAGATTTGGATTTTGTGTCTTCTAAGTTTCCTTGTAAATGTAAATCCTGTGTTGTTATTGATGCATGGTCCCTAGTCTCCAGGAATTCATATTAACTTGAGGATAATGAGAAAACACAGAATCAGAAGGCCTACTTAGATGGAATGATTATAAAAGTGTCTTGAAGGAAATGGGTAACAATGAGCATTACAATAGACTAATCAAATAGCATTCCATCTTCATTGTGTTGCTTTTGTACTGACTATACCATACATCTGGAATGCATGCCTATCTCATCTTTTGCTCTTAAAATCCTTCTTCCTCTAAAATTCAGCTCAAATAACACCTTCTACTTGAAGGCTTTACCCGTACTTCCTATTGCTTTTTCTTCAGAATTATTAGGTATCTATTTTAAATCCATTTTCTATATACCTATACATGCACATGTTTTCTCTCCTTAGTCAGTTATAAATTACTTAGGGGCAGGGACTTTTTTATTTTTGTCTTTGTATTCCTGAAACCTAGTATAGTGTCTGATACATATCAAGCACTTAATAAATGCTTGCTAGTTGATTGACCAAATGCTAAAACTAGAGAGAACTTTAAGGTAACATCATCCATGTATAGATAGACTTATAATCTTTGGAAAGTCCCTTCACCTTTCTTTCCTGATCTATAAAGGGAAACAGATAGAGTAGGTGATTTCTAAGACTCTTTCCAGTTCTGAGAATTATTAGTCAGCTTATTCTGTTATTCTAAACTGAAACACATTTTTAACAGCAGAAGACCATTGCAGAAATCTTTCTGCTGGTCAGTAGCACCTGCAATTTAAAGAAATTTTAGAATGTGTTTATGAGAGAGAGATAGGGGAAGGCAGATATTTTATTCATAGGGGTTAGTACCTTGAAGGAAAAGCCAGGAAGATGTCTTTAATTTGAAGGGTAAGGGGAAATCAATGGTGGAATAGGAAGAGAAGAATGGTAGTATTAGGAGAAAATTACTTGAGATGTACACCAAGGATGCTTAGTGAGAGAATAAAGGAGCAGGAAGGAATTTAGGTGTGAAATTAGCCTTTTAGGAAGAGACTTGGCTATACGTACAAAGATTATGGCAGTCTAAGGAAGGAAACAACAATTTAACAAACGATTTGTTAATAGATACATAAGATTTTGCAATAAAAGTTGGATTCAAGGTGATACAGTAGAATGAAAGTGAAAGCACTGCTTTTCTCAAACTGCAAGGCAATTCAGCTCTCTTCTACTGCACATAGCAGGCAATTTTTGAATCTGAGAGGTAACATCCTAGTTGTCAAGACCTAAATATCCAGTATAGCAAAAGAATTGAGCACTGCCTTGGACCTCCTATAACACCAACCTCCTGCTTTAAACAGTCTGATGTTATCAAATCCAAAGGCTCTATTTGAAGGAATAGGATACAAAGGAGGGGTGCTTTGGGAAGCGTTTATTTAATTCAGCATATTGATGCCATGAAAAAAATGCATTATCATTACAACAACAACTTTATTTTGCCCCACACTTAGTTTCCTGATAAGGCCTCCTTTCAGTGAACTGTACTTAATGTACTGTTACAGCTAGTGCTGAGCTAACCTCAGTAAATAATAGATTTAAATCAATTGCATTCTGTCTACTCTGGTTATATGAAACATATCAGCTGTTGAATAATAAATTGAGGTAAGCCTAAAGGTTCATGGCATTAGTTCTTCAGTATTTTGGAGTTTATAGGCTGATTAGATATTTTAAAGGATCTTTTTTATTATGACACTTGTAAAATTATTTTTATATATAATTTTGACCGTGTCTTTCTCTTATTCTTGTAGCGCTGTTTTCAACTTTTGAAATATACATTTTGCTTGTTTTTCTCAAGGAAATTAATCTTGTGTGAGATGAAAATTTTGAAAGAGCTATTTAAATGAATGGATTCATACTGGAAGTAACTGTGTTGCATTAGGTGGCACTATTTAAATTATTGGGAAATTTCAAACAAATGCAAATTTTATTAGTTAAAAATATCTCTCATAATCTGTTGAGGAAAACTGAAGTGGACGAACAATGAATATTATATAAATTTTGACAGGAAATTAGATAAAGAGTAAAGTCCAGTGTATGATGTTGGTTAAACAATGAAAATGGACAAGGAGGTAAATCGGGAATTAAATATCAAAAGAGTGAATTGGATTATCTTTGGGAAATTATACAGTAATGCCAAAAATTCATAGCCTCTCCCTACAAAGAAATTCCATATTTTAACACTAATATTCTTCTAGTGAAGGAGCATCATGTTATACAGTATAAATAGAAGGCTTTAGATTCATTATATATATATGTGTGTGTGTGTGTGTGTGTGTGTGTGTATGCTCAACAACCACTTTAAGCAAGCACACATATCATTCAGTTAGTTCAGGGGAAAAAGTCAGCATTTTTAAACTTCAGAGCAAATGTAAACAGAGAAAAAAAGATCAACCAACAGACAGGGTATCCAACTGGTCTGACTGTGAGTAATATATACATCACAGATCAACAGAGAGATCCAATTGTTTGACTATTACATATATACAGTCACCAGAGAAAGAAGCACCAAATCTTGGTTTTCAAAGCCAGGGGGCTCCTTAGCAGATGCCTAGAGTCTCATCTGGCCAAACAAACACTTCCAATGAGTAAGTTCCAAAGTAAAACTTTATCTCAGACTATTTATACACTTTTCAAAGCCACAGAGCATCACAACCCTTGAGAACCAGACCCTCATTAACAAAAGGTATGGGGCTCCCCTAATTAAACTTCTCTTAATAGTCAGGCCCATTAATGGGTAGTGAAGATCTTTAACTCTCATATTTACCATTACAACCTCTCAAAGGCTGCAGAGAATCCTTTAAGATTAGAAATTATAGAAGAGTTGTCTATCTGCAGTGCTAGAGGTAATTCCCACAGTGGGAGCACTCTGCAATCATAAATCATAAATACAATCAAATCAAAAATAATTTTTCCAGTGATGTCTTATGCCTATAAATCACAGTACACCACAGTTACTGGAGAATCACAGTTGTACGTAGCTGAACATTATAAATGACAATCCATCATAAATGTGCTTATGAAACTTATTATAAGGAACAGCTTAGACAGATAGATAAATAGGCAAATAGAAGAGTAGACTATATAATAGATGAGACAAAGGAAGAAAAAAAGAAAGAACAACCAAGAGGAGAGAAGGAAAGAAGATAACAGAAAGATCGAACAGTGGGCTCATAAGATCAAAAATCTCAAACTACAAAACACCGCAGAGGTAATCTAATCTAACCTCAATTCTAGATGAGGAAATGAAGATGCAGGGGAGTTAATTGAGTTGCCTAAAGTATATTAGTATATTCTAACACATATAAACATTTTCTTTGATTTGAATTTCTAAAGCGCTGAGTAAATAATTTCAAATTTTGACTACTACCACTAAGATCAATTTTCCCCCAACATTCATTAAAGGTACTCTATTGAGAAGTGAAATTTAAATTATGATGGTGTTATTTATACAAAACTGCATAAATTTTCAAAATTCTTAAACCATTTTCAAGAATGTGACTAGCATCAATTTCAAAAGAGTAGTAAAATTGTCATACTTTAAAATTTGAGCATAAATGCACTGAAGAAATCTTGTGGGTGTTATTTCTGGAGCTTAATAGATAAAAAGTTGTATGTTGTGCGTGTGTGTGTGGGAGGCAGTTTAGTTTTGTGTGCAGTCACTTCTGATATTTGCAGGTAAGGGAACCAGAGAAGAAAGTCAGCTTTGGGAAGTGTCCTTGGGTCTATGTTTTGTTTATAAATGATGTTTTTTAAAACAGATTAATAGCAAGGAAAGGACCTCTCAGTTTTGGATAACAAGAGAGGAATATCTTCATGGATAAAATTTAACCATGTGAGAAGACAGAAGTACCCAGCAACAGAAAGGAAAGAGGTCAAGGAGAATGAGTTCTTAGATGAGAATGATCTAGCTGTTTTCCAGGATAAGAAGTATATGCCAGAAAGTTGTTTCACATATCAAGGAAATCAGGAATAAATTTGGACTTCTCTTCTTTAACAGAAAATAGTATATGTGATTTCAGCAGCTTATTCATCATGTCATATTCATACTTATCTTTGGAATAATAGCTTCTGCCAAATAACTTTAAACTCTGAAAAGGTTTTCTCTGAAATTATCTTAGAAGCATTAAGGAATATGGAAAGATTAGACTCATAACACATTATTGCTTTTCTTAGTTTTTGAGGTACAACTAATAACTACAATATGGATATAAACTTAACCCCCCCCCCATCTTTATGCCATTACCTATAAGAGTTGTCAAATTGTGTAATTTACTGTTATATCTTGTACTGCTATACTAGATAAGGAGCTATGCTATAAAAAAGCCAAATCTCTTTTAAATAGCAAGTGTAATTGTGCCACTAAACCTTTTTGTTAAATGTAATAATCTACCTTGAGAAGCATTAGAAAAAGCTAAATTAAATAAATATGACAGCAGTCTAGACTTAAGCAGCTCAAGTTTTCAGTATTTTTCACTGAAATTACAGGATCCAGAGAAAATAACAACCATGAGCTTTCAGGTGAATGCTTTTAAACTGAATTCACCAGGAGATCAAAAAAGGAGATAAAGTAGAGACTCTGCTATCCAAGTCGCAAATATTCAACTGGGGAAAGATTTTTTTTTTAAATTTGGCAAAAAAAATGTGAATGTCCCATATGCCACATCTGCCTCATCTATTTCTGACCAGACTTAAGCACTTTCTTTAGATGGAACTATTTTGTGCAGTAATCCTTCTGCTAATTCTTCTCATACATCATAATCTGTCCACCAAAGACTGCTTTCTGCTACCTCACTACCTCTTAATATTTATATTTTCTATTGTCTATCATGACCATTTCTCAAATTAAACCCAGCTAAGTGGTATAGTGGATAGAATTCTGAGTCTTCCCAAATTCAAATCTAGCCTCAGATATTTTTAAGCTGGATGACCCTGACAAGTCACCTAATCCTGTTTGCCTAAATCTCCTCATCTGTGAAATGAGCTGGAGAAGGAAATGTCAAACCACCCTAGTATCTTTGCCAAGAAAACCCCAAATGGAGTCATGAAGAACCAGACAAGACTGAACAAAAACAGCATTTTACTTTGATACATGAGGGGTCTGGAGAGGAAGTCAGCTATCCATTCAAAAACATAGGCGGGAGTAATGAATGCTAATAGCTAGCATTAATACACCATTTTAAGTTCTGCAAGGCACTTTACACATGTATGTAGCCCGTTTGATCTTCACAACAACCTTGTTCTTATTTTCACCATTTTACAAATGAGAAGTCTGAGATAAACTGAGTGACTTGCTCAAGGTTGCACAGCTAGCAAGCCTCAGATGCAGGATTTTAATTGGGGGCCTCCTAATTCCAAGTCTAATACTCTGACCATTATGCCACCTTGCTGCCTTTAATGTGCTAAGATAGTGGGGAATGTGCCTACCAAAGTCCTTATTGTGGTATGGATCTGACTGTGAGTTCCCTAATAACCATGACAGTGAGTTATAAGTAACAGAAAGTCATTCAAAATGGGAAGAATTTTGAGTACAGCGCCAGTTTGGGACTGTGTGTTTTTCATCAGTTTGAGCTCAGTTAAGTTCATGCAGGCTCTTTCTCAGAAGGCTATTACCTGCGTGATGAATTTTGTAGTATTACATCTGAGGAAAGCATCTGTTTAAGTGTAAATGAACTGAGATCATCCCTGATAAAGGTAGTACCTAATACTGTAGGGGTGAGAATTGGAACAGCCATTGGAATTGGGATTTCATTGGTTTTGGTAACCTCTGGGGAAGGTACTTTCTCTTTCAATGCTGATTCATGTCTCTATTACTTATAGTCTTAGGGAGTTGCCTGGGGATGGTGAGGTACAAGCCCAAGTTAAAACCTTTTTCCCTTGTATCAGGAGGGCTTTTGTCCCATTTGTCTGAAGGGCCCCCAGAAAGTCTGGCCTTGGTGTGGGGGGAGGCATCTTAGATTCCCCTTCCATTTCTCCCAGGCCAGATACTTCCTTTCTTCTATTTAGCATTCTTTTGATATTCCTCCCTTTGATCCTATGATCAGCCACTCCCATTGGGAACCTCCTTGGATTTGATCTATCCAGACCATTGCTGGGACCCCAGACTACTTGGTGACACCTGGATTCTTCCCTCAGTCTTTTCTGTATTTAAGTTCTATCTTACCTGTGTGAAGGTGCTCAGATTCAATCTAGCTCAGACCCTGTCTAGCTGAGATTCTATCTGTCCCACTTGTGAATATGAGTATTACAAATGCCCCAATATGGCAAATCTTTATTGGCTTTAAAAAGACTTAAGCTGAATTCATTTGAGCAGGACCCATGTGTTGGTATTTTGGGATTCTCAGCACCCCTCAGACCTCAACATTATGGTTCCCTGACTGGGAATAACTACTGATCTCAAATTCTTCAGCCAAGACTAGAAGGTATATAAGCCTGCCCCTCTCCCTATCCCCTTTTTGCTCTCCAAGCACATTGGAAGTGATTTTAGGACCTGACCTCAGGTCCCAGTAGATCAGCTAGAAGGCTGTCTTGCACTCAGGTTTTTGGTCTAGTGGCTGTGTTTGAGGATGTGGACCTGGGCACACCCTCCAAAGCATAGACAAGGATGGATGCCCTGCTGGGAAGTGTGTGCCCAACTCTCTGAATTCCTCTCATCTCTAGGAAATTAGGGAAACGTCAGTTACCTCTTTTCTCTTGTACTTTTTTTCAAGTCTTACTCCCACATCCTCCTTTATGGAGAGAGGGACTTCCAGCCCCACACCTGTAATGGGTCAGTCCTCTTCAATCTCCAAAACTTCGTCTTTGGGTTGTCTCTTACAAAATTGGAAAAGAATTAGCTTCTCTAAAGAACCTAAAAAGAAAAAATTGGTGTTGTTTTGCAACACAATTTGGTCTCAGTAACACCTGGAGGACCATGAAGTATGGACCATTTTGGGGACCTTACAATGTAAATACTCTTTTACAATTAGAGTTATATTGTTGCCAAAAAGGAAAATGGATAGAAATACTCTAAATAATGACCTTTGCCAAGCTTTCTGAGAACCCCATTCTCAGAAACGATTGTAAGATGCTTGTAGCTGGAGCTGCCCACCAAAGGGCAATGGGAGTGAACTGGGGCCTCAGCCTCAATTTCCCTATCTCCGTTCCCACCATCCCGACTCCTATCCCCACCCCAACCTCCCCCTGGCCCTCCTGTTGCTCCCTTACCTTTCCCAACCCTGGGCATCCCTTCTTTCCTTTAATTTCTCTTCCCTTTTCCTCTCCTATCCTGTATCTCCTTCCATGGACCCTCCCCCCTTGGCTACCCCTATTCAGTTCCCAGCCACAAGTCTTGCTGAGGTGTCTCCCTCAGCAGCCCCTCTCCCTGAGGCAACATCCATTCAGGCCTCAGATGCCACTCCCACCACACTCTCTGAAGTGACTCTCCCTCCAACCCCTTCCCTTCCTCAGGTACCAGCTGCTCTTTCCCCCTGCCAGCCCAATCCCTTGACCATGCACCCCAATCCGTTTCGGTCAGCATTCCCCAGCCTCTTCCTTATGAAAACTGAGACTTCCTATCTCTCTAACCAAAGTACCCCAAAGTACCTCCTATCCCATTCTCCATCTCAGACCTCATTCAGGTTAAAGAGAAACTGGGGAGACACTCAGAAGACCTCACTAAGTTTACTGAGGGTTTTAGGGACATTTCTCTACAAATTGAACTTTCTTGGAATGATCTGCATATCTTTTTCTCTGCCTACTATACTACTGAAGAGAAGAGAACTATATGGGAACACTCCCAAAAGCTTAAGGATCGATTGACTAGCAATGATCCCACAAAATACCCCCCAGGATCAGCTGCTGTTTCTACTAGTGACCCAGGATGGGATTATCAAAAGTGAGGATAGAGGAAAGAGAGACTATATGGTAATTTGCCTGTTAGAAGGTCTATAAACTGCATTTCAAAAACAAGTAAATTTTCAAAAAGATAGGGAAATTACTCAGGGAGTAAAGGAAAACTGCCGTTTTTCAAGACCAGCTAGTAGAAGCTATTAAAACGTAGACAAATGTGGATCCTGACTCCATAGAAGGGGCAACAATCCTTAACATGTATTTTATTAATCAGTCTACCCCAGATATTAGGAGGAAACTGCAGAAATTGGCAATGGGACCCCAAACGCCTTAGGTCCAATTACTGGAGATGGCCTGTGGAGTCTTTAATAACAGAGGTATCTTGCAGCAGAGGAAAGAGAATGCAGGGGAAGGGCAAGAGATAGGGAGCATGTTCAATTCTTGGTTGCTGCCAGGGTCAGGAAAAGACCCAGCAAGTACCTCTTCAGAGGTCCCCCTTTGAGAAAGCTCAGCTACTTGGGCAGTGGGGAAACCTGCTTTCAATGCCACAAGGAGGGTCACTGGTCCAAGGAGTGACCCTCCAGGGCACACCCCCAGATGGAACCTGAGGAACTGATGCCTGTGGAACCATGCCCATGTGACCAGGAGAGGGACATTGAAGGAAGGATTGTCTCTCAGATTGGAAAAGTGGCGGAGCTGCCCCCCAGTAACCTGTCCTCTGGTCTTCTCAAGACTCAGAACTACAGGAAAGCCTGGGTGCTGGCAGCGCTCCCCCTTTCTCCACCTCTCTCACCAAGTATGGGGCAAAAATCGAGACTGAAGGTAAAGTTACCCACTTTAACATGGCTAAATCCTCTGTTTTAACTAATTACTCTAGCCCTACCTGCCCCTTGACCCCTGGGGTCATAGGCATTGAAGGGGAAACTAAGGAATATCTCCAGACATACCCCCTCCACAGCCTACTTGAAGATCTGTTGTTTAAACCCTCCTTCCTTATGCCCTCCTCTGACCCTGCCCCCTCGTTGGGAAGGGACCTGATGGTGAAATTAGGTAATCAATTTTCTCTGATCTCCCTTTTGCCTCTGTTCACCAGGTCTCCTCATGCTTGCTTGAAAGTGTGGGAGACAGTTGAGTCAATTGTTTGGGATCTGGGAATTCTAGGGAGAGCCACTTCTGCCACCCCAGCTGTTATTAGCTTCCCAGACCCTAAAGTGCTCCCCCTCTCAGCCAGTATCTGATTAAGCCTGAGACCTGGGAAGAACCGCAACCTTTAATTGAAAAATTCTTTAAGTATAAAATCCTTGTCCTGTATTCATCTCCCTACAACACTGCAATCCTTCCCAGAAAAAAGCCTAAGAGAAATTTATTTTTGCCTTTGAATGGACTCTTCCTGGGGAATCAAGTCCATGTCAGCTAACATGGATAGTCTTTCCCCAGGGGTTTCGAGATAACCCTCATTTATTTGCCTGGATTTTGGGAAGGGATTTAAGGAAGCTGAAACTAGCAGATAGTCGCTTAATTCAGTATGTACATGATATTCTTATTCATAGCCCCACCCAGGCAGTTTCTTTAGCTGCTGTCACAGAAGCCCGTAATTTCTTGGGCACTTAAGGCTATAGGGTCTCTTTGAATTAAGTCCAGATAGCATGCCAGTCCGTAAAGTATCTGGGCCATGAACTCATGCCCACCTCTCTCCCCTTAACCTCTGAGATCAAAAGCATTAAGAAACACAAGTTCCAGTCTTTTTAGGCACGACTGAATTTTGTAGATTCTAGATTCCTAATTTTGGTTTTATTGCTAAGCTCCTTTATGGCTCTACTCAAGACCCTGACTTACTCCCTCTCGAATAGGGTATGGATAAGTCTAAAGCTTTTGAGACTATGAAAACTAATTTGACCACCATCCCAACACTGGCCCTACCCAATCAAGAAAAGCTTTTCACTCTGTATGTTAATGAAAGAAGAGGACAGGCTTTGGGAATCTTAACCCATTCCTTAGTACCTGGCCCTAGGCCAGTTGACGTATTTATTTACTCAAAATATGTTTTCCTAGTTCTATATGCCCATGGAGCAATCTGGAAAGAAAGGGGATATCTGATACAAAAAAATCTCCCCTATCAAACATGCCCTTCTATGTTCTGGCCCTGCCATAGTCTTCTTTAATTCCCTCCAGGGAAAATATTCTTTTCTTTTTACTTCTCTCTCTTGTGAAACTCTCTCCTTTTGAACTGGCAATGATAGTGTTAACCCCTTTTGTCCTCCTCCCTGATACTTCAAATATATTTGGCCTTCGAAAGTAGAAGGATAACTCCTTGGTCAAACTGGGAAACTCATTAGGCAGAGGGGAAGTCAATTTTTGTGCAAGTACCCCTCCCCAATATGACTTCCCTTTTATGTTGGCCACTCCTCTATGGGCTACTCTTTCCATCTCAGCACCTTGCTTACATGTGTATCTGGAACTTTACATTGACTAGTTGTACTAATTGTTCCAAGGGAGTATTTCCTACTTGCACCTTTGACCCCATCCTTCCCCTTACTCTCCTAGTAGGTTTAAGGCATAATGCCACAGCTCCTTCTAGTTACAATATTCTTATTGATCTCTTAAAGATACCCCTCTCACTGGGAGCTTAATGTGCAACCATTCTGATCCTTGGGGCACCCAAACTCAGATCATAATAACTTAGTGCCCTCAAATCATCTTCTTCATGGGAATCCTGGCTTCTTTCTATACTTGCCCCTATTCTTATTCCTCTACTGGCTATAACCCTTTTGTACCTGTTTGATTTGTTTGCTTAACATCCTTGCCAGATTTGTCTTTTGCAGAGTGCAAGCCATTAACTTCTAGATGACAGTCCAGGCTATATACCAACCTCCAACTGAATCCAAGGTCTCCAGCCCACTGGACATGGCACTGCCTAGGTTCTGAAGTCTGACACTTTGAACAGGACCTGGAGAAGCAGGGACAACTTTATGACCCTTGCCATCAGGAAGCAATTTTAGAAGCTGAGATCTTCACCCCTTATCACAAAAGAATTTGGGTCCTATCTGGCTGAAGGGAGAATGATGAGGTACAAGCCCAAGCCAAGACCTTTTTCTCTTGGATTGGGAGGGCTTTTGTCCCATTTGTCTGAAGGGCCCCCAGAAAGTCTGGCCTGAGGGGGGGGGAACACTCCTTGGATTCCCCTTCCATTTCTTTCAGGACAGATACTCCCTATCTTCTATTTGGTGTTCTTTTGATATTCCTCCCTTTGATCCTATTACCAGCCACTCCCATTGGGATCCTCCCTGGATTTGATCTATCTAGACCATCCTGGGACCCCAGATTACCTGGTGATGCTTGGATGCTTCCCTCAGTCTTCTCTGTTTTTGAGTTCCAACTTACCTCTGTGAAAGTGCTCAGATTCAATCCAGCTCACACTCTGTCCAGCTGAGATTCTATCTGGCCAGCTTGTGAATATGAGCATTACAGATGCTTAGGCTCCTTAAGAGTCAACCCAATATGGCAAATCTTTAATAAACTTTGTTTTTCTTTAGCTTTAAGAAAACTTGTGTCGAATTCATTTGAGCAGGACCTGACATGTCAGTATTTTGGGATTCTCAGCACCCCTCAGACTTCAACAGGAAGGGGTACAGGCATACTGAGAAATGTATAACTTGCCCAGAGTCATATAGGCAGCATATGGTAAAATCTGAGATTCATCATTGTGTAGAAGTCAACTTTCTGAACTCTTATGAAAACTATAAAATCCTCAAAATTTTGGAGCCAGTGCAGATGCAAATTGAAATGCACAGGAAAATCTGTAATTTTTCTTTCTTGGTAGAACAAAGGGCAAATCTGATGTGGAAACAATGTGACTTTCTTATCACTATTCTATCTTTGGCCCAAAACTTCAGACAGCTATGCAGTATGTAGCTGGACCATCAGCTTTTGAAAAAGAAATGCTATATTTATTTGACATTTGCATGAATTTACAACATTTTACATGCAATCAAGGCACCAACAGACTGTTCAGTCTGAGTGATCCAAATATGAACAGGTGGATTTGTTGGCTAAAGGAAGATAATGATATTTATTTGGCTTGGGAAAAAAAGAATAGATATACACTTTTATTCAGTCCATTAACCACCTTTTGAATTATAGGAGGAAAAATGCTGCCAACCACCCTACCAATGCAAGCTTATTTTTAATTTATCTCAAATATATGACATCCCCTATACTCAAATCAGTTGCCTTAGTTGTCTCTCAACTTAGTTGTCTGAACTATCACCATCTCTGAACTTTGGCTTATACTGTTTCTCTTACTTGAAACATTCGTTTTTCTTCTCTCCAACTATTTATAATTGCCCCTATTCTCCCAGAGCCAATTCAAGTACTGCTTCTTCTAGGAGGTCTTTTACAGCTTTCTTTAAACTCCTTCTCTCATAAACTCTAATGGATCTTCTAGTCTCTGCCATACAACTTAACCTTTAATCATGTACTACTTGGGTTGGTTATATACCTATTTATTGTTATGCTACCTCTCTCATTAGATTGTAAATTCTTTGAGGACAGGAACTGTTTTTATTTATTTGTTTTTGTATCCCCTCTCCTGAACACTGAACCTAATATATAGTAAGTGTTTAATTTATGTTTATTGATTGACTAGACTCCAAACATTTCTTATGCATCTAGAGAGATAGGGATGCTGAGCAAAAGGAATATTTGACTTAAATTCTGGATCTGAATTACTAATCATATGTAATATCTAGGTCTCTCAGGAAATGTCAGCTCACTTTCACAAATATGCCAGCTGTATTGAATCTGAATTATATTGTAAAGCACACATATGTTCTGTGCTTACTCCCCATTCTAGTATCCACTCCAGCAAGGTATTTGTACAGGCTTTTACTCCTCTTAGGATCCTAGGGATTACCTTGTTGCTTCTGAGCCCTCACTGGTGTTTCACATCCACAAACATAAACCAGCTTATTAAACTCTTAAAATGGACAAAATAAGAAAAAAAAATGAGATAACATTTCACCCAAAAACATTAGGCTTGCCCGCCTCCCTCTTTAAAAAACAATAGATGGGTAGAATGAGTCAAAACAACATATCTTATTAGTAAGTCATATGTGTAAAGTACATGTAGCAGAGAGAAATCACAACCTTGGAAGTAAGGGTCTAGAAGTATTTTATTTTTCTTTTTTAGAGACTGATCTTACAAGTTAACTGATGGGCATGGTATCTCTGTTGGGCTAGTTCTATCATTAAATTGGACTGCTTCATGGTGGGACCAGTTGCTCAACTTACAGAGCAATAGACTTATGGTCTAATGCCAGACCACTCTGATGCTGAATGGACAAGATGCTTCTCAACCGGACTGGACTGGACCACTTTTGTGCTGAGGCAGATTGCTCTGCAGCTGGGTCACTCTTGGTTGGACTGGCCTTATTCTCTGAGAGAGTAGTGCTACCCTCTTTTAAAAAGGGCTTATTAATTTAGCCTGAGGTTTACAGAAGTTCCTCCAATACAGTTCTACTGGCCAGACTGAAGGATGTTCACTATCTAGGAAGCAGATGTCTCTCCAATATAATGGCATAGCTTCTTTCTTTCTAATCAGACTCTTTCAGGAAGCAAATGATGGTGCGGAAAGGTATAGCACCTTTTTTCTTTTACTATTCTCTGAGGTCTTTTCTTTGACCAGCTTCCCTGGTTTAGAACTAAGACATCTCAGTAAAGAGACCTTGCTCTAACTTGTGGTAATCCCCTAGTGTAATAAACAAACCCTTATCTCTGAAGGCTAGCCCATAACCAAATAACAGATATTTGTCAGTTATCCAAGAGCAGCTTTGGGATTCAGGGTTCAGTAATTTTTAATTTTAAAGTTCTCCTGTTGGTCTTATATAAGTAAACAGCTCAGAAATAAAGGTACTTGAGTAGTCTTTGCCTCAGGCAAGCGCTTTGTCTCTGTTTCTTGGTTTCTTAGTGTTTTTTATATGCAAGGCTCACTTTTGTCTTCATCTTGGTCCTTTTTGCATGGCAAAATTGACAAAATCTGAAAAGGGGACACTCACAATCCTATCATATACTTGCCCTATGGTGAATTGACTTCCTAGTACAAATGGATGCCAAATACAGACCCAGTACATGAGATACCAGGAGTGTGAAGTGACAGAAATACCAACATTGTATCCTCTACCTTTCCATCTATCTTTCTTTTATGAGGTTCAGGGTAAAATGGAATACACTCTAGAATGGTGGATAGAATACGGGATTGGGAGTCAAGAAGACCTGGGGCAAAATTCTACCTCTCATACTTAGTAGCTGTAGGACTATGGGTAAATCACTTCATCTCTCAGTCTCAATTTTATTTTCTGCAAACTTGGTTAGTAATGTCTGTGATATCTACTTCATAGGGTTGTTGTGAGGCTCAAAAGAGGAAAGAAAGGCAAAACAACTTGTCATCTTTAGATGTCAGTTACTTATTTGGTAACAATAAAGGGAAGACCATGAGTTACCTAAGCAGTTGTTTTGTGCTCATCTTTCCCAAACAAGGGTTTCCTAGTTAACTTCTTCACTGTTAAATCAATTCTGCCCAAAAGTAACAATATTGTGTGTCTGCTCACAATAGTAGTGACCTTCTTTTCTTCACAAAATTCCCAGATAAATTCTAACACTGTCGGAATTATGGACTCAGAAAGGGGTTTGCTGGTTCCCCTTCCTTATGTAGCTCATCCACTGGTTACTAAGCTAACGTTGTATGATCTTGAATAAATCAATCTTTGTTATGCTATTTCTTCATCTAAAAATATGGGATGATGAAATCTCTTCTTTACCTATTTCATCAGATTAATGTGAGGATAAAATAAAATTATTTATGTCAACATACAACTTGTAGAGTGCTGACTATAGTACTAGTAAGGGCAGGAAACCTGTGTTATATAACTCTATCTCTTGGAGTAATATAGAATTGAAAGCTAGTAAAAAAAGGATCTTCCATTTCATAGATGAATAAGTTGACTCATCTGATTGAGTGACCTGTCTAAGGTCACCTACATAGTAAGTAGAGGTTCCTCTCATTCAAGATCCAGTAATCTTTCTGCTAAACTATGGTGAGTACCAGGCTGAATACCTTTCAAATGTTCCATCAAATGTCACTTAGTGGCCAAGTGATAATGTATTATGACAGGCTGTTTCACCTCCTGGAAGGACAAATAGCCCAGAAAATCTCATACAGTGTTTCCTGCTAACATTAGCTAACAGTAGAGCTAAACTTAGCACTAAGTAGAGTTTTGCTGTACTTAGCTACTCTTAACCTCTTAAAAGCTGAGATATTATATATGGGAAATCATTCAAGAAAGAAAATCTTATCTTGAAACCTCAAGAAAATGAATGTAAAGAAAACCTTATAGTTTCAAATAAAGCCTGGATGGACTTAAAATACATATTTAGACCTCTGGAGAAAAGTCAACATGATGATTCAAAAAAAAAAAGCTTCTCAAAATCTGTTGTTTCTTCTGATTTAAGTTATTTTAAACACATTTAGCTCACACTTACTTCTTTCCACTTTCTCCAACATGTTTTGTTCAAACCTAGAATAATGAAATACTCATTCTTTGTTTCTTTTTGTTTGTTTGTGTGTGTGTGTGTGTGTGTGTGTGTGTGTGTGTACACTGTCTCTTAGCTTTAGTTTCTTTTCTCCCCCCAAATGTCAAACACTTTTTCTTTTCTCCCTCATACTTCCTCCCACACACTGATTAAAAACAATTCAAGAAAGGAAAAGAAAGAAGAGATATAAAACCCATCATGTGAGCACAGTCAAGCAAAACAAATTCTCATATTAGTCATGTCCAAAAATGTTTTCCTTTTCTCAATCTGCATATTAGCTCATCACTTCCCTGTCATGAAATGGGTAACATTCTTCATCATCAGTCCTCTGGAATTGTGATTGGAATCAAAGTTCTTAAATTTTTCAAAGTTGTTTATCTTTATAACAGTGATATTATAAATATTTCCCCTTGTTCCATTCACTGAACCTGAAACTGTCACTTGCATGATTTCTTAAAGCATACTATTAAAGAATACTATTGCATCCTCCTACATTAATTTAGGAAATTTTATTTAGCCATTCCCCAAATGATGGGTACACCCTCAGTTTTCAGTTCCTTGTCACTTCAAAAAATGTTGCTAAAATATTTTTCTGCAGATAGGATTTTATACTCCTTTTAAAAAATTTCTAAACCCCAATTAAATGTCAAATTAGAGATCCTGAAAATCAAAGGGATTAATAAAATTCAAAAACCCCAGGTTCAGTTAGTAAAAGAAAACAAATCAAAAGAGTAGGTGCTGTTAAAAAGCACCCCGCCAAGGTAGACCATTAGCTGACTTGATTAAAAATAAGAGGGAAACCAAATTACTAATATGCTAGTATCAGAAATGAAAAAAGAATTCATAACAAATAAAGAGGAAACAAAGGAAATTATTAGAAACTATTATGCCCAACTCTATGTCAATAAATTAAACTACTTAAACATAAGAAATAGATGAATATTTACAATAATATAAAATATCTTGTTTAAAATAATAATAGAATTTAAAAAAAATCTCCATCTCAGAAATAAATTAAAGAAGCCATAAATGAATTCCCCTGGGGGAAAAAAATCAAGACCAGTTGGATTTACAAGTAGATTCTTTGTTTCTTATTAAAGTTGTATGTGGTCAGAAGAATATTCAATTATCTTTAAAAGTTTATTCTCACTGTAATGCTGGCATATTTCTATGACTTTTCTGGCTAATTAGGTTAATTGTAATTTTTTTTCCAAAAGAAGTAATATTCCATACATACTGGAATGTCACAGCCAGAATTTTGCATCATTTGGACTGCATTCTGTTTTTGAAGGCTGGGATAAAACATTATTTTGGGAAGATGTGTAAAAGAGGCAGCTGGTTTGTTGAAAAGTTGGATTTTGAACAGAAGGACCCAGGTTCATATTTCAGCTCTATTATTTATTATCTTAGGTACGTCATTAATCCTCTGTGGACTTCAGTTTTATCCTGGTAAAGAAGTTGGATAAAATAACATCTAAGGTCCTTTCCAGATCCAAATCACAGTATTTGTATATTTAAAATATAGTAATTGTTGGGGATTTTAATTTGTTTCTTTGTATGGTATACCTAATTTCCATAATGTGTCTTTTGCCCAGAAAGGAATGAACTAAGGACCAATAGCAGTGATCTAATGGCTAGGATGTAGAACAGAGATTCAGACTTTTTGTGTTATGGACAACTTTGACTCCCTAGTGAAACTTATGGAATCTTTCTTAAAATAATGTTTTTGAGCACATAAAAAGTATATAGAATGACAAAGGATTACAAAATAAACACATTAAAATGTATTTATCAAAATATTTTCAAATAGAAATTCACTGACACCAGATTAAGAATCCTTGCTACAGAACATATGTTCTGGGATGTATTGCTTTAAGAAAGATTAATGACCTTGGTTTTGGGATGAAATATGAATTACACGGTGTATAACCTCAATGTTGGTGATTCCTAGAGAATAATACGACAAGAAGAAATGCTACAAATTACCTTCCTATGAATTGAAGCCATATAAAAATGGAATGGGATGCCTTGGGAAGTAGTGATACTCCCATTTTTGGTCTTCAAGCAAAAGTAAGATGATCACTTACTGAGTATTTTATACATGAGATTTTTAGACAGGTTGAACAAGGTATCTTTATTCAGTAGGTCCTTCCATCCCTGAGATTCTATAGTTGCATGACTCCTGATCCTTTTCCCCTTCTGCCTAAATATGAGAAGCAGTATATGTGATTCCTAAATACATAATGACTCAATAACTAATGTGAGAGGCAGTATGACTTAGTAGGTGAGTATCAGTCTTATCAATAAAATTACTGAGATTCAAGCCCTACCTCTAACGCATAAAAGCTCTGTAACTTTATGAAAGTAATTTCACCAATCAGTGTCCCCAGGTAACCATCTACCATTATAAATTTCAAGTTAATTGCTGACATGTGAAGCATGTATTCTCTACCCAGTTGATATTACAGACTTAGATAAACAAGAAAAAAAAAGATGGGAATAGAAAAACAGTCAAGAGGAACTCCATAAAATACGTGTGGTATAACATGATGCTTTGGACAGTTCCAGCCAAATGAACCATTTGATTACATTCACTCTATGTGCTCAAAAGAGGCAATCTTGGGGATAGTACCTGTTAGCAGAAATAGGAACCATTGCCAATTAATCCTTGTCTGGGCTGTAAAATTGATATTGGAACCTTTAAACAAAGAGGTAGCAAGCATAATGTTGTCAGTAAGACTGGAGATAGCATAATATTAATTTTGTGCAAATGTTGGTATTTAAATTTTGTGAGCTGCAGCTCTGCCCCAAGTTAACAGGTATTGGACTGCAAGCTGGGTACGGTTTTCAGATGTCTGGCCTGGGACCAGAGTCGATAGAAATATGATGAACTGTAAGAAGGTAAATTGAACTCCTTATCCTCTAGGCACTCTGCAAACAGTTGCACACATATTTTATTAGGAATTGGTGATTGATACACACTTAAAATACATATAAATATATGCATGTACACACATAGATGTGGAAATAGGTATATGTGCAACATATATATATATATATATTATATGTTTACATATATGTATATACATATATGTGCAGGAATATATAAGGGATGAAAAAGGAATTACATACAAGGGGAAGTGATGGGATGGAGCAATAAGAGGGAAATTTTGTGGATAAGATCCTGGACTTAAAAGGACTAGGGCTAATTGCACTATCTCTAGATCTTTGGAGATGGAAAAAGATCAGATTAGTGAAAGAGTAGAAGGTGAATGGTTTTCCTGTACCACAAATAATGAATCCTCTATGAGAATTCCAGCACCAGAGAAAGAAGAATGAACAGAACAGTGTTAAATCCCAAGTTCTTGCTCCATGCAGGATGGGTGTCTATAGACGGGCAGGGAGAGGTAAGGTTGTCTAATTTTTCCTTTTCCAGTATGATCTTTGGCCTTCCCACCCTTTGTGGGATGTATGTTTAAGGCAAAAAGAATTAGGAGGGTAGAAAAGAAAGAGCAAGTTCTCTGCACTCGTTTAAATCCTAGAGATTTCCTCTGACGTTCCCTGTCAGTGTCAGCCCTCAGGATAAAAGAATAACAGGACAAACAGAGCTTTATGGAATTGTGTATACTTCTTCATGGCTCAGAGAGATGAAAAGTCATCAGATAGAAAGAGCACACCTCCCAAAGGGGAGAGGAAATCCGCCTGTGTCCGTTTATGACATCTGTTTTTAAATGCCAGGGGAAAAAAAACCAATTGCAACATCTTGGAGGCCATTTTTATGAGCTTCATGAATACCTATGATATTCCCTCCTATAACAAGAATTAATTATAGCTACCTTTTGAAAGTAGATGGACATAATGTTAGACATGACCCTGCTAGAGGTCAGTACCATGACTTCACAAGTGGGTGATTAGGTGTGAATTTAAAATAAGGTTGCTGGTTATGGAATAAGTTGAAATTTGTCCAAAGCATTTGGACAAAAATACACATATATACATATACATACATGTGTGTGTGTACATACACACATATAAAATTTAAGTAGAGTTACAAAGATCAGAGATGGAATAAAGCCACTAATTTGCATTTTAATATTCAATTAAGGTGCCACTATTCTGTCATGATATACATTAGACATATTTAAAGTACCATGTTTTGACATATAGTAAAGTAATAAATGGAAGGTAATAAGCACTTACAATAATGAGGGGAGAGCAGGAGTGACATATGAAAAATGCACCATAGGGATAAGACGAATAGTGGATTTTAATTAGAACATTACCCCTAATAAGCCAGAAACTGGTACTAAAGATTTCTGTTTGACTTTCTAAAGTTACCCAGGAAATTCAGAGAGTACCCCTGCTGAGTGAGTTAAAGGGAATGTCATGTAAGTATCCAGAATTTATTTTATTTCATTTATATCAACATAGATGGAAGTCAGTGGTGAAATATATACAGGAAGGTTTCCTGCAAACAAGTGTGTGTCATCATAGGGTTGCCTGAGTTTAGAGAAAGCTCATCAACTGAAAACTTCAAAATACATGATCTGTGACTTCAATACCAGGATTCCTCAGTTGTGGAACAGGAAATTGGTGTGGATAGCTTCTGGAGAGTCAAGTACAAAACCACAAAGAACCCCAGTGTGTCTGCTTCTGATTCTCTGATGAAACCTTGAGGTTCTTGACCTGCACAGCCCTCCCTCACTCAAAGTCAAGTGCAGGCTATGCCATTATTTAATGGCATGGTCTTCTTCAGCAAAGAAAGATGAACACACACAGACTACTTGCTATCTCCTGTGCAAATGATTTGTAGGAGGGCTGGACCCATGTTAGATTTTTTTTACGGTATTATTTTGTAGTAGGAACTCAAATAATGTTTGTTGAATAGAATTGAATTAGTCAAATTATACGGGGTTACCAGGTGATACTTGAGAGGTTTGCCAGAGGCTAAGAAATACTTACAAATCCCATGGTTACAGAGATCCTATTTGCTGGAAGCATCTGGAAGTGGATTTAGCTTAGTGTCGTGGAGAGTGGGGGAGGCATCATCTAATACCGGTTTGTCTGAAAAAGTTCTGAAAGTTTTAGTGAAAAATACACTCTAAGAATCAATAGTCTGAATTAATAGACAAAAAATTGAATGTGATATCCAACTTCGTGGAGAGGCATAGAAAAAGGAAAGTTTCAGAAAGCTTTAGAAAGTCAAACAGAAATCTTTAGTACCAGTTTCTGCCTTATTAGGAGTAATGTTCTAATTAAAATCCACTATTAGTCTTATCCCTATGGTGCATTTTTCATATGTCACTCCTGCTCTCCCCTCATGGAGAGGCATAGAAAAAGGAAAGTTTTTTGGTAGTCTGCTATGTTCTCAGAGCATAGTTAGAATATTGTAGTTAAATTTGGGCATCATAGCATAGGAAAGATGTTGATAGAATGGAAAGCAGCCAGAGATAAAAACCAGAATAGTGAAAGGTCTGGAGTCCATATCATCTTAGGCTCAGTTGAAAGAAAAGAAGTGATTAAGCCCGGAGAAGAGAATTCAGAGGGGACATGGTAATATGTCTTCAAGCATTTGAAGGCTTGTCATGTGGAATGTGTATTAGAATCATTCAGCTTAGCCCCAGAGAACAAACCTGAAAAAATATGCAGCAGATGTAGAGGCAAATTGGAGACCATAAAAGGAATATGTGGCCGTGAGTAGCAGTGAGTATATCTCCTTTAGGGTCTTCAGGTAAAGGCTAATATGTAAGACATGTTAGAGTAGGATTGCTTTCAGATGGGGCAGGCTACTTTTCCTTTGGGATTCCTTTGAACTTTAAAATTCTAAGATTTCATTTGGAAGTGCAATGGGTTAAAATTCAGGAGACCTGGTTCTTGACCCAGTTCTACCACAAGTCTTAGGCAAGACTCTAGAATGAGAGTACTGACATAAGTGATATAGGGTCACATTGAGCACTAAGATTGCCTAATTCTAGATACAAAATCTTGGAGCTCAAAGATCTAAATATATCATTGAATTCAGTGTGGATAAATTCAATTAAATAAGCATTTATTAAGCTTCTACTATGTTCTAGTCACTGGGGACAAATCAAAAATGAAACTATCTCCCAGCTTAAGGAATTTATAGTCTCTTTGGAAGAGGGTGGGGAAGAAACAAGCTGGATACAGATAAATTAACACAAAACATATAAAAAATAACTTTCAGGGGAGGGAAGTGTTAACAATTGAGGCCCAAAAGGACTAAGAGTAATAATTAATATTTATATAACATCATAAGATTTGCAAAGAACCTTATTTATTTTTCTCTTTTGATTACAACTCTGTGTGGTACTATGGGGGTTAAAATTGTCCAACCTACAATAAAAGAGACAGAGGTAGAGCTCTGAGCCAATGACATTTTATTAAAGCTTCCAAGATCCCCTCTAATCAAGTGGATCTTCCTTGGGATCTGAAATGACCCCTTCTTCTGGTATCTATAAGGTTTTTTCTATAGAATTTGATACCCAAGGAAAAATACAGAATCTCGTTGGTTGATAGTCCTTATTCTTGAGGGCCAAAAATGATATATTAGCAGTGTGTGTGCGCGCGCGCATGTGTGTGTGTGTGTGTGTGTGTGTGTGTGTGTGTGTGTGTGTGTGAGACAGGTTGGGTGAAGCATGCCCCCTCTCCACTGATTACATAGTCATAAGATGATCACCTGCTTCTGTTGAATAAGAGAGACTGGTCCAGAGATACAAAAATAAATTGAGGGATTTTCCAAAGTACCAAGGTATTCCATCTTTGTTGGGTTTGGGCATGGAATTTGAGTAAAATAGGATGCAGATACTTTTGTTACCATTCTTGTGATTGTGTGTAACTTGATAAACTTGAGTCTTATAAGTTGATAAATAAATAGTGAACATTACATTAAAGTTTGAGGCCAACTACCTATTCCCATACGTTTTGTGTAAAATATCAAAGTAATTAATACTGATTGGAATAAAGGTCTAAATGAATTATTTTTCATAGATGGTACTGTTATGATCCCCATTTTACAGATGAGGAAATAGGATGAGAGGGATCAAGTAACTTGCTTAGGGTTGCACAGCTAAGAATCATCAGAGGCAGTATTTAAGCTTGTGTTTTCCTGATTTCTAAGTGCAGCATTCTATCCAATATGCTATCCAGATACCTAGATTGTTGTACTTTGGTTGAATCTTTATTAGAGCTAGAAATTCCAAGAGGTAAAGGTGAGGAGAAAGAGTGTTCTAGTCAGGGGGTGGGGGAGGGGAGAGGGCAATCTGTGTAAAGGCAAGAGATGGGGTCTTATACATGGAATGGCAAAGCAAGGTTCTTTCTGTAGCTAGAATATGGAGTTCCATGAGGAAATAATGGAAGATTTCAGTAAAGGTGGACTTTGACCATAAGAGTGCTTAAATGAGAAACAGAAGGGTTTTTTTGTTGTTGTTTTTCATTTTCATATTTTAGAGACACTAGGAGGTGACTGAAGTTTTCTCAACAAGATAGGGAAAAAAGTGAGATGTTAGAAGTATCAACTAAGGTGTCCTGAAGACCCTCTCTACGTCAGACAAGAACTAAGGATGCCTGGGTAATATTCCATGGCACTCATACTGACCAATTTTACTTTGTTCCTTTCTTAGCCTGGAGACTAAGACAACCCTTAACAACTCTTCTTATCCCACATCCCCCCCACCCCTGCCCTGGTCCTTCTCCCTTTCACCCCACCAAGCTTTTATTGTTCTATTAAATTCTAGTGCAGAAGGGAAGCATCTTGGTCCCTGGCAGTGGAGGTCCTGACCTTCTTTGATGAGCACATTCCAGAAAGAATTTTCAAGTATGTAGAATAAAGGATAACAATGGAAAGTAGAAGTGTGTCTCTAATAATAACCTTGGAACCTCTAATGCTTTTGTCTCTTCATTCTTTGTATCTTCCAGTCTATAGAGAGGCAGATAGTTGAGTGTTATCTAATAATGGTATTCTTCACTCTTTTTACCTACTTCCTTCTTCTGAATTATCATTCTTCAGACCTCTCTGCTTTCACTTTAAAGGTGGTCCCGTTCCTCCTGCACCTTATATTCTAGGAGGAGATGTATAGTCACAAAAATTGATAGTGCACAATAATAGATAGCAGTTGAACGAATGAAAGAGAAATTATTAAGTGCCTTCTGTGTTCTGGGAACTGTGCTAGCTGATGGGATTTTTCCCTCAAGACCTGTTTTATTGTAAGGAATTGTAGGAAGGAAACTTTTTCTACAATGCAGATTCATGTCAGCCCTGCAATTTATGTTCTTAGAGAGTTGTCTGGGCATGAGAAAGTTAAATGATTTGCTCAGAGTCATATAGAAGATGAGCAGAGCCAGAGAAGGAGCACTGAAGACAAAAATACAAAGGTAAGATAGTCTTTGATTTCAAGAAGTTTATATTCTAAAAAAAGACAGAACATATAAAGTAAGAGTTTAGTGACTAGGGTGTCACAGGGATTGTGAATGGAGCTCTTCAGTGATAAATTGTCATGACCTTTCTAATTGCAAATGCAGTAGGACTTTAATTCCTATTCTGAGAGCAAGAGTTGGAAAGCAACAGGATGGCTAATCTGATTTTTTTAATAGGTGTTGTTTTCATGGTGGATAGCTCAATGAGATATGAAGTGTGCTCTAGAGTTAGATAGATAAATCGGGTGTGTTTCTACTTCCTTGTACAATGCTCATCCATTGAAGACCTCATTTCCAGGTAGGTGAGAAGTATAGATAAGGAAGGAGAGAATTCCAGGATTGAGGGACAGTCAGGGAATATAAACTCTCTGATGGAAGAGGCTATTCCACTTTGGCCTTTTGTCCCTAGGATTTAACCAGTTCTGAGGACATTTCATTCCATACTCAATACCAGTCAACTGACTGACACTTCATCCAATCAGTAACTACTGCATACCTACTTGCCAAATATACTTCAGCACAAGCATAAGGTGAACTGAGCCTCTCCAGTAGCTTGAAAGCTGCAGGAGACTGTTTGAGGTGTCTCCCACTGAGTTTTCTACTTCCTAACACCATCTGTGAGATGCCTATGAATTTGTCCTCTTTAGCTCTGCTCCTCCCAGTCCAATATGTTGAGTCTACTCATTAAAATGTTGTAAAGAGTTTGAATGCTTGGCTTTGGACATCTTTCTGTTAATTCTGATTCTTGCCTTACTGGCTGATTGGTGTATTCCTGGCTCATGGATAAGGGTTTTTCACTATTATTTTTATTATTTATGTGGGCCATTATTTTATTTAGACCCAGATTTTTTCTTTTAGGTCACTATTCTTTCTTTAGCTGTGTCTGTCTCTGCAAATTCTCCTGCTTTTTATTCTCCATAAATGGCATTTTGTTTTAAACCTTGCCCTCATTTTTTAACCTCAATGTTTCACTTAATTTTCAGTTTTCTGTTTTCTTCAAATGAGTGGTTGGGCTACATGTCATGCTCTGATCATTTTCAAAACCATTTCCTCCATAAAACCATCTAACAACTCAAGTTATATCTATATAATCATTGATTTATTAATCCATGATGGAAATTTTCAGCAACTCAGGAAATTCTGAAGTCCTTGTGGATAGTAAAGAAAGTCTCTCCAGTCTGAGGTCAACTTGCTCTGCTTTATGTTGTATCTGTAGATAAGTGACATTGAGACAGTCATGAGAGTCTTTCCATAACATGATTGACTATAGCGTAAAGTTTATGAGCTAAACTCTACTTAGAGAGATATTTAACTAAATATCTCTTGAATCACATTCAAAGAGGTCTTTATGACTGCAGCATTAAAAGTACCCTACAAGAGGGTTATTGTATGTTCCCTACTACTCTAGTCCTACAATGGTTCTGAACATTTGGTTAGTAAATTGATTGATTGACACCTACATCAACACAACCATCATTAATCTGGGATTCAAATGTACAACTATTGCCAAATATATTTACTCTGAGACTCACTATGAGGAGCTTTCAACTGTAGGGAGGGCTACAGCATCAAACCCTGGAGATGACTTCTCTTGCCTAACTTTATAAACTGAAAACTTGGGTACTATATCCCATAAGAATCCAAAATTACCAAACTGATGAATCTAGATGCTGGATTAGACTTCCTATATTCCTGAGAGTCATGGGACTAAAGAAATAAAATAGGACAGATTAAATTTTTTCATTGTCTCATAGATTCCCTCATTCTATTTTTCACCATCCAAATGGATTTCCAGAAATTAAAGTGGGTCTAGATCCTTTATTTCTATTGATTTAGCAAATATGTATGTGAGGCAGAAAGTCTGCAGTCCAAAGTCCTGTTTTGTTATTCTCATGTCATGTAATAGTTCCAATAATACATAGATACATCAATAGTGCAACAAATATGGGATAATGGGGCAAGAAGAACCTGAACATGCTGGATGCTAGAATGAAGAGACATATAAAAGAGGCAAGAACCAGATGGAAATATGTTTTCATGTTCAGGTATAGACTACATTAGATGACTTCTGATTTCTCTTTCTATTTTAAGATTCTATGGTTCTTCTTCAGACTTGTGATTTCATTGGTATGGGTGAATTCCCAATATGGAAACTCCTTCAGTAATACAGACTAGTGATTCATTTATAACAGTGCTCTTGATAGTTCAGGGAACTGGGTAGCAGAAGGGGGTTAAATAAATTATTTATGATCATATAGTTAATATATGTCAGAAGCAGGACTTGAATCCAGGTCTTCATGACATCAAATTCTTTCCTCTAACCTTTGTGCCATGCTACTTCTCTGTATTATCAGAAATTAATATTTGGGTATGATGACTGATGTTAAATTGCAATTATGACAGATGTTGATTTAAGAGCTTTGTGATTAAAGTGGACATTCATTTCTTCACAGGGAAAACAGTAAAGATAAATTAAGAGCAAAATGCTTCTTCCACCCTTCATGTGCTCTAGGGGATCATTGTTTATCCCAAATAGCAGGTCTTACTTAGAGGAGCAAGTACAATGAAGCCATTGGGTTTCCACATATTCTTCTATGTTTTTAAAGCATTTCATAATCTTTGTGAGGTGCTCACTGTCCTTAGTTGACACAAAATTAAATCAGGGAGAGTCATGATTTGCCTGAAGACACATGACAAAGCAAGAATTTGGTTGGAGGACAACTCAGAGCAATATTTTATGAACATGCAGCTTCATTAGGCATTATCACTTTTCCCCCCTACATTCCAGGATGAATTCCAGTACTCAGAGAATATAATTATCTCCCATGTTGTTTGCTTTGTAATTTTAAAAATCTATATTTTAGCATAATTTGTTTCATTTCGTTTGTGCATCAAAGGGTTTTCTCTACAGCCTTCATGTAAGATTTTCCACAGGACATTTAGTAGTTTTATGTGTGCAATTATATAAACTTGTTTCAAAAGATTATTTTTATAAAAATGAAAGCATTGAAATGTTTGGCAATTTCTTCCTAAGTCTGACTAATAATTGGCCTCAACATATGTCTCCCAAGAAGGTACAATATTGCTAATTAGAGCTTTCTATGGTCTGTTCCAAGAAAAAGGAAAAAGCTTCCATGAAGTCATTAACATGTTTTTTCTTTTCCACATCTTACTGTCAATTAATTTGTGATTAAATTTTAAGAGAATTTAGCCACTCCTTTCCAATGTATAAAAACTAAGTTGTTAATAAATTAAGAGCTTTAAAAAAATCATGGCTTCAAGCAGTCCTGAAAATGAATGCTGTAAATTTTTATTTCAACAACTTGTATTTTTATAAATGTTATTCTTTATCTCATATCTGGAATCAAAGTTTTGTCATTTAAATACAGAAATTTTTCTAGAACTAAGTATTTTTATTTTATTATACCTTTGTCACTTTACATGCTATTATTACTTGGGAATATTTATTTATCATAAATACTTACAGAATTTGGTGTATGTTCTCAAAAAGGAGCAGAACTATGTGTTGTATAAATCATGGTTGCTTATGTCAGCATTTCTTCACATTCCTAAAGATCATTCGTGTAAGGACTTTTTTCCAATGACATGTTGTCACAGTCCCACATGAATTAGTCAGTAGTCTTTGTGAGTTACTCCTGCAACTCCCTGGTAATAAGCCTCTTCAAATTAGCTAGGTTGGCCCTTTGACAGATGCACTGTGTACCTCACCAGCCCATACTCTGAATCTTTCTGGGTGGTATTACCATAGCATCCCATTGGAGTTACTGCTAAAAAGGATCTTGAAGATCACCTGGCCTTGAGCCCCTTCCCTTTGAAGACGATGAAACTGGATACCAACAAGATGAACTGACTTGCTTAAGGTTATATAGCAACTCCAGAGCTTGGATTCCCAGACTTTAGCCTTTGAATGCTATAGTCACCCACCTCTAAGTCTCAATGAGGCACTGGAATAAGACATCGGTGAATAAATAAAAGTTTACATATTAATAAAAACTTATATTTATGTCATGTCTTAGAATTACAAAATAATTTTACATCCATGATTTCATTTAATTCTTCCAACAACCTTGTGGGAAGGTACAGAGAAGCATATAGGGAAATAGGTTCAGAGAAGATGCAAGGCTTGCTCATGATTACACAGCTAATAAATAGGTCTAGAATGGGACTCAAACTTGAGTCACAATAATAATTTCAAGATTATAATTAATCTTAATAACTGACATTATCTAAAGGCATACACAGCTGAGTTTCTATAAAGCATCTGAAGGAGTCTGCTTCACTCTAGAACGTGATCACCTCTGCTGCTTATAATCTCTGAAATGATAAGGAATTAGACCTGATATAGAGAACTCCTATCTTAGGAAACACCATCTGCCAGTGCAAATTAACACTTATCTTATGATTTATTGTCATAGAGAGTATTCCTGGAATACCGAGGTTCAATCTGTCACATGGTCAGTATATGTTACAGGCAGGATTTGAATGCAGCTCCTCCTGTCTTCCAGACTTACTTCCTATCCACTAGGCTATACTAGGCCTCACATCTGAGCTGGAACTATAAAGTCCATTTCAGTGAATGTAGATTCAACTACTTAAGTAATTGACCTTGCCACACAATGGCAATGACCTTGCAAAGAACATTAATGCTCTTTCATCAGCCTCACTGCTTAATTCTTTTTCTGCTGATTTGTCTCGTCCTAGCCCACTGCTGATTGAGGAGATGTAAGTGAAGGACTGGGGTTAAATAATTGTTATCATTATGCCAAGAAATTGTAATTTTGAGGCTACCGACAATAGAATAGGAAAACTTCAATTTTGAAAGTTCTTTGGAAGAAGGCACATGATCAATTGTTATTGTTCAGTTATTTAGTCATGTTTGACTTGTTATGACCCCATGGATCATAGCACACTAGGCTCTTCTAATCTCAACTATATGTCAAAGTCTGAACAAGTTCCTGTTCATTGCTTCCATGATGCTACTGATCCATCTCATTCTTTTCCTTTTGCCTTCAATATTTCTCAATATCAGGGTCTTTTCCCAAAAAGCCCCATATTCTCATGATGTGGCCAAAGCATTTAAATTTCAGCCTCAGCATTTGACATTCCAATGAGTGGTCTGAGTTAATTTCTTTCACTGAGTTAATTTCTTTAAGTATCGACTGATTTGATCTCCTCCTTATCCAAGGGATTGTCTAAAGTCTCCAGGACCAATGTTTGAAATGAGCAATTCTGTGGCTCACAATTATAGTCCCCACAACCATATACTGCTACCTGAAAAAGCATAGCTTTGACTCTATGGGCCTTTGTCAGCAAGGTGATGTCTCTGCTTTTTAGTATGCTGACCAGATTTGCCCAAGTGTCTTTTAATTTCATGGCTGTAGTTGCTATCTGCAGTGATTTTGAACTCAAGAATATTAAATCTGGCACTGCTTCCATTTCTTCTCTCTTTTTTTGACAGAAAGTGATGGGACCAGTTGCCAAGATAATAGTTTGTTTTTTAATGTCAAGCTTTATGCTTACACTAAGCTTCAAACTTACATTTTCCATTTTTATCCTTATGATCTATTAGACATATGCCAAAAACTCATATATGAATAGGTAATTCCCTAATAGGTAGTATATTCACCTACATGGGATTCCCCAGGAAAACTTTTGTGGTCTAAATTAAACTGAATAGTGATTCTGATGAGCTTTTCCCTGCCTGATTCTTCCTTTCCTCTTATAAATTGTTTTCCCCTCTTCCCACTTCTTTCCGTAAGCCCATGAAGTTCAATGTATTCCTACACCAAACAAAGTGTGAATACGTATTATTTTGCACCCTTTTGACAAAGTTGGATGAAAGTGAAGTTCAAGTAACACTCATTTCTCCAACTGCTACAATGTATACATTCCCACATATGCAAATTTGCCATGCTGTTAACAGCTTTCCCAACTTCTCTCCTATTTTTCCTCTAATGTTTCCTCCTCTCTCTTTTCTTCTTCATTAATAACTTCTTCTAAACATAACAAAACTTCTTTAAGTCTTTTGTCTCCATTGCCTACCTCTATGACTCAGTGTGCCATTAGAATTCCATTAGAATGTAAACTGTTCATCCTAAAAATTTCCTTTTGACACTTTTTGTTTCCCTTATTTGTATTTCAAAGTTCCTTTTTAGTTCTGTGTTTTTTTTTTAACCAGGAATCCTTAAAAAATCTGGATTTAATTTCATGTCTTTTCCCCCCTATAGGATCTTACTCAGTTTTACTGGGGAAGTTATTCTTGATTGTAGACAAATATCTTCTTCCTTTTGGAATATTTTAATGCACTCCTTTATCATTATAGTTGCTAAATCTTTTCAGTCCTGATTGTGGTAACTTGATATTTGAATTCTTCCATTCGAGCTGCTTGTGAATTTTTCTGTTTTTGTTGGAAGCAATGGATTTTGGCAATGATATTCATATGTGTTTATATATATATATATATATATATACATATATATATATATGTATATATATATGGAAATAAAGTACTTTGCAATCTTTAAAATGTGATGTAAATGACAATTACCATGATGATGATTAACATTATTAGGCTACAGATATCTGGCTTCCAATCTGAAGATGACTTCATTTCCTGAGCTTTCTATTGAATTCCTACTGAGCTCTAGCAATGTTTAGAGAATAATAGAGATGTGTTCTGGTAGAAAAGGTTAATAAATAGCCTCTATGAAAAGAAATCTACACAGATGTTGAAATTTAATCTGCATTAACATTTTCTTAAATATATACAAGCAACAAAATAAATCAAGCCTTGATTTGTAGCAACTGTCGATTTCTGACTTATAAATATTCACACTGAAAATTTAACAATCAGCTCTTGAAAGCCTATTATTCTTCTACACAGAAATAAGAGAATTTATTTTTCTTGAATAGGCATATTTATTATATTTGTTTTATTATTCCCATTTTAGTTTTCTCCTTAGAAAAACTTAATTTGCACAATTATTTGCTTTGTTACACACTAAAAGAGTCAGAATAATTTGTAAATATTTATGACGTAAAAGTAAAACATCAAAAAATAAGCTAATGTAAAAATGTTTAAAGAGTCAAGATTGGTAAATACATTTTTTTTCCAAAAAGAAAGACTCAAAAATACCAATAAAAGATGTAATTTAAAAGATGTGATTTGACCTGTGAATGTTTAAGTTATATTTCTCGAAGGGTAATGAAGATATACATCATCATAGGATCATAGATTTGGAGCTGAGAGAGATCTTAAAGATCATCTTGTCAAACCCCTTAAGAGATTATGGCTCAATTAAACTTACAGCTATTAACTGGAAGATGGGCTAGGTGAGAAGGAAGGCAATAAGTGTGTATTAACATGTCTACCAGACACTGTGCTAAACATCAAATATATATATGTATATATATATATATATATAATATATATGTGTGTATATATATATGTATATACATAATATATATATGTGTGTATATATATATATATACATATATGTGTGTGTATATATATATATATATATATATATATATATATATATACATAAATAAATATATGTGTATGTATATTTTTTTTTCAGGAACTCTAGTTGCTTTAAATGCAGGTGGTATTCAAATATAAATTATATGTACTCCTTTTACTGAACCAAGCTATAAATAGGCCCTGTATAGGAAGAGTTGCATAAAGTATATCATCAGTAAAATGGAGGATAGGAAAATAATTTGGAAAATCATGTAGTAAAATTTATGACTTATTGCTGGACAACCTGTGTGCTTCACTTGTATTTAAGCAATGTCTTGATATCTAACAGCAGGATAACAGTATGTTGGGTAGCCCCTTTGTGAATGAGTTGCACAGGATTAGAGGGAGAAGCCTGGGTTGCAATATGCACACTTGGAAATCTATATCAGTGAGATGGAGATTCATAGCACATGATCCTTTGTTCCATGTGCCAGGAACTATTTTTTATAATAATAGGTGTATAGATGTGCTGGAGACAGCTCAAACCAGCTGGTCAGTGCTCATTGTTAAATAATCTGTGTGAACACTTACACCTCAAGAATCAAAATGCTAGCTCTCTTTATGGTGGCCAAGAATTGGAAGATATTAGCCATGCCCATCAACTGGGGAATGGATAAACAAGTTGTGATATATAATGGGATGGAATACTATTGTTCCATAAGAAGTGATGAGGAGGTAGACTTCAGTAAAACCTGGAAAGACTTACATAGACTGAGGCTGAAGTGAGCAGAACCAGAACATTATACATAGTAAGAGTAACGTTGTGCAATGACCAGAGTAGAAGATTCAGGGGTAGATTCCACATTGAGGAGAGATTGTCTATAGATGGTAAGGTCCTCCAAATGTTTCTATTTTTGGATACCACTGTGCTAATCCGTGATCATCAAGCTCCAGGATAATGCTGGGCATCATGGAAAAGATCTGCCATTGGTCAAAGAAATTTGGTTTTCTCATCTAAATATGTAAAGTCAAGTGGTTGAAAAATGTCCATTTCCCAGAGATGTGCATCTTGATGGATGCTCTATAGAACTTGCCAAACAGCATGTATATCTGAGATACATTTTTGACTTTTAATTCCTCCAGATGAATTTTGTTATCATTTCTTCTAGATCTATAAAGTGTTCCTTTGATAGTATGACAAATTTGTAAATCACTTTAGCATTATTGTCATTTTTATTACAGTATCAAAGCTCTATTATGAGTAATTAATGCCCCCCCAGTGATTGTGTTTGTGTTTATTTCTGTAAAGACAGTTTTGTAGTTATAATCATGTAATTCTTCATAGCAGGATTTCTAGATATTTTGTAAATTTTGTAGTTATTTTGAGTAGAATGTCTCAATCTATTTCTGCTGGGTTTTGTTGGTAATATACAGGAAAGTCGAATGCTTTCTGTGGGTGTATTTTATGTTCTGCTAGTTTATTTAAGTGATTACTTCAAAATTAATTTTAGTTGCCTATCTAAGATACTCTATGCAAAACATCATGTTATCTCCAAACATTATCATTGTTTCTTCTTTGCCCATGTGTATTCCCTCAATATTGTTATGTTGTCTTATTGATATACCTAACATTTGTAGAATGACATCAAATAATAGGAGTAAGAGTGAACATCAATGCTTTATTGGAAAGGATTTCTTCATTTTAAAGACAGTTACCTCTTGGTTTTAGAGAGATACCACTTATGACATTAAAAAGCAACTTATTCTTATGCTTTTAAATATTTTAATATGAAACACTGTTTCATCAAAATCTTTTTCTGCATCTATTGATATATTCTTATTATTTTTATTTTTATTATAGATATGGTCTATCATATTTTTACTTTTCCTGCTATGGAACAAATCTTACTTTCTTTGTATAAATACAAAATATTCTGGTTGTTTTACCTTGTTCAGTGGTGTACAAATACATACATACATACATACATACACATATACATCTGTGTGTGTGTGTGTGTGTATTACTGATCAATGGTTTTCTTTCTTAGTAGAAAATAATCATCAGTTTTGAAAGACAGCATAGTATAAAGGAAAGAACATCAGAATTGCATTTAGGAAATTTGAGTTCCAGTACTGGGTCTTTTAGTTGTTAATTTTAACACCTTGGGCCAGTCACTCCATCCCTCAAGGTTCTAATTTTCTCATCTGTAAATTGAAGGGAAAGAATTCAATGATCCAAAGGTTACTACCAACTCTGTGATTCCAGTCATTTACTCTCCCAATTTTCAGATTTAATTTACATAGATGATAGGATTTCATTATATCCTTACTCAGTTATGAAAGTAGCAATAATAATTGAGAAGATGGAACTCTTGAGCCGAGTGACCGGATTTTGATTACATGACGAACCACTTCTTGCTTATTCAAAACCAGTGGGTTTCAAAGGTCCTTGATCCTAGGCATTAAGGAATTTTGCATTTATCTGAGTAGTGTTTATTTCATCTCATAATTTTTTTTTTGCCCAGATCTGTTATTTCATTTGTGGAGGAAAACTCTTTACCATTTGTTCTGTAATCTATGGATATAGAATGTTGCCTTGGACACTGAGATGTTAAGCAGCTTATTCATATTCATACAGTACCATTCTGGGCAGGATTTGAACCCAAGTCTTCCAGACTCGATTTCAGATCAAATACCCTGATAGTACTCTTGGTTCTTGTTCTTCTTCTTCTTCTTTTTCTTCTTCTTCATCATCTTCATCATCAATATTAGCAGTAACTTTGTCATTGTTATTATTTATAGTCTAAATCTATGAATTAATTAGCATAGAACTCCTTGTATAGAGACTTCATCCGCTGATGATGATTGGTTTTTTGCATTCAGAAAGTTGCCTGAGTACTGTGATATTAAATGAGTAACTTAAAGTCACATAATTAGTATATGTCAGAGGAAGACCATGAGGGGAAGAAGGAGGAATAACAGTGCCTACTAGGTACTAGACACTATGCTAACTTTTTTTCTTTATAAATACAATCTCATTTGATCCACATAACAATCCTTTAACGCAGGTGCTATGTTCGTTCCAATTTTACAGTTGAGAAAACGGAGGCTGTGAGAAGTTAAGTGATTTACCCAGGGTCACAAAGCTAGGAAACTTGCCCACCTCTTCCTGACTTGAAGGTCTGCCCTACATTTTGCTGCCTTCTATGATTTTTGGTCTTGTTATTGTACCAGCTCTTTTAAAATCCTAGTTTGTGCTCTTGATTCTATAACCTGAACTATAAGCATGACCTTGAACCTTTCCCCTAGCTGATTATTTCCCAGTGAGATCTCTCTAAAATTATTTTCTCAAGTCTATTAATGCAGTACTCTTTGCTGTTTCACATCTTTACTGCTCTAGTTACACTTGGCTACATACTGACAATTTGAGTTAGTTCCAATGAATGGAATGTGAAAACTCTGACTTACTATGTATGTCTATCTAAAATAACCGTGGCACTGCATCAGTGGGAGCACCACTTCATATGTTTTTTCCCCCAACTCATTTTGAGACCAGAAATACTGGAACATTTATCAAAAGATTAGAAGTGGCTTAAGCTCAACCCCTTGAGTTGTATTCCTTGGGGGTATTTCACTGACATGACTGTGCTCTTCACAGGACATAGGAACCGAGAAATCCTTGATCCATAGATGCTCATTCATTTTTCTTTTCCTGGAGTTAAGGACTGGGAAAAGAATTAAGACACTTTTAAGTCTTAAAAATTATCACTATTTTCCCCTTATTTGTTTTGTCTTGTGCCTGTTAGAAGTCTGGGAAGTTAGGTTTCATGAATCTAGTTGTTGGCTTTGTTCTAAACCAGCATTTGTTAAGTTCCAGTCAAAATAAGCATTCAAATAAGGAGATTAGTCTAATTGATATAAACATCTGGTTGAGCCCAAGAAGGCAAAGTATTTCCCAAACCAAATCACAACATGGCAGAACTTCCAAAGGATAAATTGAGAATGAGAAGTAAAAGAGAAAGAAAAAGTGAGAGGGGTAAAGTGTGCTAGAAGCATACTTGAATCACCTAAGTGGTGTAATCTATAAGCCCAAAGTCAGAAAGACCTGAGTATAAATCCCACCTCAAACACTTACCAGCTGTGGTACCTTGGTCAAGTTATTTAAATTTCATCTCGGTTTCAACAACTGTAAAATGGGGAGCCTAATAACATGTGGAACCCACGGTTGTGAGGAGCAAATGAAATATTTATAAAACTCTTAGCATAATGCCTGGGACATAGCAGGTGATAAATAAATATCTCCTCTCTTCCAGTAGAAGGAGTCCTAGACTGTGACCTTTGGCAAATTACATCACCTCTCCAGATCTCAGTCCTTTTCTTTCACAAAATGAATATCATGGAGAGCCATGCAGATTTAGACCTAAAAGGTACCATATGGGCCATCTGGTTCAATCCATGCTTTTTGGGGACAAGGAAATGGTATGGGCTGAGTGACTAATTTCTAAGGTCCCTTTCGTTTTGAACCTTCTGGGATTTTAGGGGTGAAGAGAACAACTTCATCTATATAGTAAAGAATGCTGAAAACCCAAGGATTATTTGAACATGTTCGTTTTCATCAAAGGAAACTTCAGCCAATGATTAAGTTTCTTAAGGAAAACAGACTTCCATGTTTGAGAACCAGAAAGCAAGTCAATTGGTAGCGCTATCTAGATGTAAACAAGGAGGACATGGTCTAGTTTTATAGATCAAACAAAGGTTAACAGAAAACGATGATAGAGCCAAGATAATGATATCAAAATTTAGCAGATGTTTTTGTAGAATGGGGGAAATGGAATAACAAAGAGAAAAATGACATTCAGAGTAAAGCTTGAGTTCAATTAGAAAGTAAAGCCTTGAACAAATTTTTGAAAACTTATTAAATTCTTATAAGTACATGTTAAAAGTAACAATGTCCTTTACTGAGAATGGTTCATTAGATGTCTGTAGCATGAAAAGATTCTATATCTGACATCTCATACTCATGCTTCTTCAGCACAGTATAGTACAGAAGGAATACTAGATTGAAGACAGGAAAAACTTGAATTCACATCACACCTCTAGAAATTTCTCATTATATGCCCATATGCAAATGTAGCTGTCTTTCTAAGCCTTAGTTTCTCCATCTATAAAATAGAGAAAATAATAGCTTTAGTATCTTTTTTACAGGGTTGCTATTGGGGATCAAATGATATAATATATGTAAAGTCCTATGTTGATTTTAAAGTTTTATATATATATATATATATATATATATATATATGTATACATATATATTATTTCTAAAAACAGCTTCTGGTAGAGAACACAGGTATCACAACATCATAACAATATCTCTGAATCTGAAAGTTGGCAGGGGACTTAGATTATCTAATTCAACACCTTCATTAAATAAGCAAACTGAAGTCCAAAGGGGATAATGATTCCCCAAGATCACACGGTTAAGAAGTGGCCAAGTCTGCATTGAAATATAGATGTAGGCAGTGGTGGTAGTTGTTTACATATACAGCATATACTGTATTTTATTTGTCTTTAAAAAATTCTTAACTTAAATACCAAATAAAGTGAACATTTCCATATACACAGTAGTACAAAAAGAGAGGATTATGCATGAAATTGCAAATTTCTATTACATATAGCTTGTATTTTTAAAAAGTATATATAATAAGTTCAATTTGGATCTTTCTTAGCTATTCTTAAAAACAGAGAAGACTCCATTGTACTCTTCTCTTTTAGTCCTTTTCTTTCTGTGATCTTCTTTCCTTCCCTGGCTCTATCTCCCCTCTTCCTCCCACCCACCTCTCCTTGGAAAAAAAAAATGAAAACCCTTATAACAAATATGCCTAGTCAAGCAAAGCAAATTCCCACATCTTGTCCAAAATTTATGTCTTAGTCTGTATCTGAAGTCCATTGCTTCACTGTCATGGGATGACTGGCATACTTTAACATGAACCCTCTAAAGCCATTGAACTAATCATGGCAGCTCCCCTCAGACCAAAATTCCTGCTTCCAGCCCAGCCCTCACAACCATTATGCATGGAAAAAACTCCTGAGCAGAAGGGATCAGTCATTCTCATCTCTTGCCACATGCAAGCCAGTTAAGATAGTTTAGTTGAAGGAACAAAGCACCCTAAGGGAGAGATAGGAGGAAATATGTACTACGTAAGTCAAACTACCACTGCCACTTTGACCACCGTCTTCCTTCCTCTGACTATGATTAGAACAGCCCAGGACCCTGAACCCAAGAGCCTCAGGAACAGGAATACATTCAACCCAGTGCCTTGAGACATTATCCTGAAGAGAAGTCCCCTTGGAGATGCAGCCTCACAATTACTGCTGAATGACTGAAGATCTAGAAAAGAAACCATTATAGTCCTTGGCACTGTCAAATGGTTCAAATAAAAAAGAATATAATTTTATCAGTGGATATAACATTAAAGAAGTATTAATGTCTACTTTGCCACTTAATCCCTAAGGACCATGGGACTTTCCCATGTGACTTGCAACTGAAAATTTCCATGTGTGTTGTTCTCCCCAATCCTTGAGAGTAAAGATTGTCTCAGTTTTCTGCTGTTATCTTGACATGTGGAACAGTGTGATGTATATAGTAAGCACTTAATAAAGTCTTCATTCATTGCTCAGAGTTCTAAAGTCTTTCAAAATTGTTTTTTTTTAAAGTTGCATAAATAGATTTATTGGATCTTCTCACTGTATTCAGCATCCGCTATATAGGTCTGGCTAAGTTTCTCCGAAAATATCAATTTCATAATTTTTTATAGTACAATAATATTCCATTACATTCATATACCAAAATGCACTTAGCCATTCTCCAACAGATGTTTGTCAGCCAGTTAGTTTCCAACTGAATGCAAATCTTTTGACTTAAAATTCTAGGCCTCCTTCCATTCCATGAGTAAAGTAACTATATGAGGAATTTAGAGATAGATTAATTGCCTTTACATTTTCTCTAGGCAGTTCTTCAGGTTATTAGTGGAACCAATAAAGAATTCTGGGGACCTCAGTCATCCTTCCCACTGTCACTTCACTATTTCTGTCTCCTTTTCCCTTAGTCTTAGAAATGAGAAGTCAATAACAATGAAAACAAAAGGCAGCTCCATACTTTGAAGGCAGCATGACATGGTGGACTGGGATATGAACTATAGAGAACTCTTAAAATTTTCTTATACTTACTAGCTCTATAACTCCGCGCAAAGCTTTTAACCTTTCTGGGCTTCAATTTCCTCATCTCTCAAATGTAGAGGTTTGCACTGGTGGCCTCTAAAGCCCATTCAAGCTTTAAATTTAATATCCTAGAGTCATACAAAAATGAAAGAAAATAAAAATCAAGAAAGAAACTAACTTCAATGTGACAATACTATTTTAATTTGAATTGCCTAAGAAACTATAGAAAGATTTATATGAACTGATACAAAGTAAAGCAAGCAGAATTAGAAAAGCAATAATGAAAGTGGGAAAAATTAAGTGGAATGTTGCAAAAGTATCCTCAAGATTTTCCCAAAAAAGAGGGTCGAATCACATAGCTATTTACTAACAAAGGAGAGTTCAGACGTAGACTTCCTTACTGCCTCTTTTTCCACTTCCTCAGATTGTCACTATTAGTTCTACTTACACTGAAATCTGGAAACAACAATTTCCAGACTGGAATTCTGCTCTTACTGCTTACACATACTGGCTGCATGACTACACATAAGCAATAACTTCTCAATGCTTCAGTCAACTCTTTAAAAAGAGAAGTTTCAGATGAGCTGCCAATTTACAACTGTGGAGAGAGGTTCCATACTTGGAGTTCCTCTCATTGGTGAAATCACTTATTGGTACCAAATACAGCTTCAGTTGATCTCTAGGAGCCATTCTCTCTCTGCCCCAGCAACCCAATCAAATGAAACCTCAAAAATGCTGTTAGTAAAGTGTAGTTTTTACTGATCATTTATATCAACTTATTGTAAAAATCCTTCCAGTCAGACGATGGCTCCTGAGAAACCCAAGCAACTGATGAATTACCAGCCAGCTGAGGCACAATCCATCTTCAGTATCCTTTTGGGAATAAAGATCAAGGTAATGACCATAAATCTAGCCAAATAAGTGAAAACTTGAATGGAGAACAAATCTTTTAAGGTAAAAAAATAAAACAAAACAAAAAAAACCCATTACATATTGTTGGGAAGTGGATCAAAATACATTCTTAATTTTAAATTATCTGTCTACTGAGAAGATGGGAGAGTTTGGAGAGCCACAATTTAGGGAGGGTGGTGAATAGGGGAAGGGGCAGCAAGTAGTCATAGTTACTGGATAGATTCTGGGATCCAATGCTTTTAATAAGCAATGACTAACTAGGCAGCTCTATGAATTAAGCAGGTGATGTGGAAGTGTGTCAAAACAGAAAAAAAGTGGCAAACTCATAGCACTGTTTAAATACTGTAAAAGTCTACAAAGGTTTTAATGATGAATGAAAGAGTCCATTTTCATCCCAAGGAGTCTATATTTTAGCCAGAAATATCGATTAGCTCTCAACTCTTAGTGTGTTATTTGGAGCTACTTCTCTGAAATTGATTAAAGTTTTTTTTAAATAACCTTGGCTTGGCCTGAAATAATACAGGTGTCTTGAGCTTGATAGGTTAACAAAGAAGGAATGATGTTCATATGAATATAACTATGTATAGAGAGCTATAAATTTTTGATTTGTATGGTATATCTATATTTATATCTACAACTACATATATCTTTATATGTTTCTAAATAAATATTTCTATCTCTCATTATGTATTTATATAGAAACATATATTCAATTCATTCATATGCAGAAATATGTGCACATACACTCATATATGCTATGGTTATCTGGAATGCTGGCACGGGGTAGAGTTAGGGAAAGTTAGTTGCTCTACTGAGAGATCAGTGATTTGGTGAGATAGCTTGATTCAAACAAATGATTAACTTCTCATATGCATACACATACATATATACACACATAGATATATGCATATAGCACCCCAATGAAAATTGTCATAGGGAACACAATGAAGAAACTGTTTACCAACATGAAGTTTCAACTGCTTTGTACCTTCTGGTAATGTAGAGTTGCCCAAGGCAAGCAAAAGATAAGCGACTTGCCCAGAGTCACACAGGTAGTAAGTGTAAGAGGAAGGATTTGAATACAGGCCTTCTTGACTGTGAGGCCAATTGTTATCCACTTTGCCACCCTCATAATACAATATGTTATAAATATTTTAAAAATAAAATCATAAATTTATTTTAAAAAGACATGCTCATTTGCTCCATTTCTTTGTAAACTACTTTTTTGTGTTCAAAAATTGAATGCTATGATTTAGTATCTGGGTGGTTTCATAACAACAATGACAAAACATACTAGGATTTACAAGAAGTATCCATCTTTTAAATGAAGTATTTCAATTTTCATAGGTTGGACCTGTATGATATTAGTACTGAAGAACTGGTTGGATCTTCCTTCATATTGTCTTTTGAATTTCTCTCCTTTCCATTGTCACTTCTCCTCCATTCTTTCCACCTGTATTTCCTCCCTCCAATTCATCATATATACTATGATTAGATTAATTTACCTGAAATATAATTGTGATGATGCCATTTCATTCACTTCTCAGAAACCTGCAAGGATTTTTCCATTGCCTTATTGGTAACAAAACAAAAAAACAAGATAGAACCAAAAGAAAAATGACTCCAACTTGTTTACAGCACATGGTGTCATCATTAATGCCCTTATCTTTAGTATGAAGTGGCACTCCTAACATTAAAAAAAGCCCTCATAGGAATTTAATTCTAAGGTTTTTCATCAACATTTTAAAAAACTGGTAGTTTTGTTTTTAGTTTAAATAATGTTCCAAGTGCATTCTGTAGTGCAATCGTAGATATCAGCTGGTATCAGTAGTTAAATGTACAACCATACAAAAGTAATAAGTTCATGATAATAGTATTAATAATAAATAAGTTAATAATAGTATATAGCATTAGCCTAACATTATAAGCATAATGACACACTGTGTATCTGTTCAAAAGAAAGTCTCAGTAGAAATAACGGAACAAATATTCTTTTAGAAAAATTAAAACAAATTGTAATCAAGTACACTTGAAACTTAAAAAACAAAATTCATGCTCAAATGCTCCTTACCCAAGCTGGATGCTACGTGTGGAAGACTGTATGCTTGGCCTACGTATAGCTGCTCATGAAAGGTTTGGCTGAATCTGAATTAATTTTGGAAAACATATTATGTGGACATTCAATATAGTTTCCTTCATTCCTATGTAAGTTCACAGTGTATGCATGTATACATGAATAGGATGGATGTATCATAGAAGGCTGTCTTCTGAGTCAGAAGGAGGCATTGTCAAATGGAATTTGGGGACAGAGTCAAGTCAGGAAATACAGGCAGCTATACTGAAAAGACCAGTGCTTTGGGAAAACAACTTGATTCATACAAGTGGCCATCTCAGCACTACTGGAATCCTTGTCTCTTTACCTTGTGTTTTGAAAATTCTTTGAATTTGATACTTATTTTCACCTCACCCCCCAAAACATCTGAATGGATCTGAAAAATATAATTTACTTCAATATTTCAATGATACATGATTGTTTCATCCGGATACTCCTATCAAGAGAGATATCAATCCTTCCATGCTCAGTGGATAGACTGCCTTTGTGAGGTCTTCTGTCTGGAAAAAAAAATCATCATATATGCATGAGACTGATGGAAACAATGACAATCTGGCCAAGAGGCAGGAAGATTTGGGTTCAAATATTCTCTGTAGACAATTATTAGCTGTATGACTGTGGGGAATGTATTTAACCTCTTTGTGTCTTAGTTTCTCCATCTGTTAAATGAAAGGGCTGCCCTTGGTGGTTTGTAAAGATCCTTCTAGCTCTTAGTCTATGAACCTATAATCCTTCTATGTCCCACAGACTGAATTCCTGAGTTTTTATGTCTTTAAAAATTATTATCTACACATGAAGCAATATGAAACAGTGAGGCTACAAGTACGTCAAGAAGAAAGGAAGACCTAGGTTCACATCTTACCTCTGACTTACAACCTGTGTGAAGGAAACCCTAGTCAAGGATCCTTAACTCATTTTGGCTCAGGCAGCTATGTACCTCTGTGGGATTAGTTTCCATACTGGGAATTTGTCACTCTGACAACCATAGATCCTTTGCATGGAAGTGTGCATGTGTATGTGTACACAAATTAAAAAAAAAGTATATGTAACGGTATTTTTAGTGCACGTCAAAGTGGTGTACAGTCTTCCCCCCCAAAATAAAATAATTCATTCTTGATGTTTCACTTTATTCAACTAATAAAAAAACGATGCACTAAATTGCTTCTAATTTGATTTGTTAAAATTTCTGAAGGAGGATAGCAGCCATTAGTCAACTAAATGAATATATTATCTAGTTAAAAGCAAATGAAAACATAGTACAACTCATAAATTCACTGATTGAGTTAGACATTTTTAGCATGAACTTATGAAGATTAGAATATGAACATATTTTCCTGGGATACATTACAGTTACAGTTATATTAAAGTTAAATATATTCATTCTTGGAAGTCACTATGCCCACTCTTTTAGGGAAGGTAACTTTTCTCAGGTCAGTAAATATGTTGCTTCCATGGGGAAAGCATTTCTTCTCACTATAAAAACAGAGAAACATATATATATATATATATATATATATATATATATGTATATATGTATATATGTATGTATGTATTTGGTAAACAATTGTGGAATTGCAACATGTATGATTTTCTTTCTTCTTTACTGAGGTTCATTATCTGAGGTAAGGGGAAAAGCATTTTTAGAAGTAAAACAAATAGCAATTTCCACAGTCTCATTTTTATAATATTGAACTTTAAGAGTGTCCTTGGTCTTCTGTCTCCCACAAGCATGAACAGAATCATTAACTAGATTTTCCACCCAGCTTTGGTTTAGATTTGTGCAGCTTCAGTCTTTAAAAGTGTTCACTTCATGCTAATTGTGAGTGGGTTAAAACCTTCAGGATTCAATTCAGAGCAAAAATATCAACCAGAAATGAACATTTCGATCAGGTAATCAGGGTTTTCAGGAGACTTTTAAATGCAATGAGTCAAAAACTCTTAAAATTTTCAGAGGCAATATATGGAATTTTTACTCTTTCTACTAGGAGTATTCCACTCCCCTCTCCCCTAATTTCTTCGCACCTGGAATAAATGACTTCTTAATAGTGAGATTTCATATTGAATGAATTAGTAATCTTGTGCTGTTTTACTAAGATAAATTGGCTTTTACATCCTTAAGGTTTTTTTTTTCCTTTTGTTGAATCACTAGACTAAGATTGGGAAAGAAGAAAAACTAATTCCTTCACCACCATCTTCCTCCCATTTGATTCCATCCACTTGGACATGTGTACCAAAGAGAAAAACATATTAGATATATCTAGCTTATTTTGTCTGTGTTTTTCATTAAACGCATGGCATAAAACAACATTTTCATTTGAGTAACCTCCCTAAATACTGAGATCTTTGTTATAAAAAGATCTGAGATGATTACTATATCTGCATATATACTAATCTTTATAAACTGAGCTATTGCATGTATGTACATGTATTGTTACATATATATTAACAAATATGTTAAAAAATGTATATATCACAGATATACACAATACAATTTGAAAAGATCTGGGCTCAAACAGTGCCTGTAATAGATGCTTATCTGACTGCACCTTTCAGGTCTCTTGACAAGTCTTGAAGAATACACATTTCTGAGAGGGGCAGCTAGGTAGTGCAGTGGATAGAGCACCAGTGCAGGAGTCAGGACAACCTGAGTTCAAATCTCACCTCAGACACTTGACACTCACTAGCTGTGTGACATTGGACCAGTCACTTAACCTCATTTGCCTCATACTGGATCATCTCTAGTCATCTTGATGAATATCTGGTCACTGGATTCAGATGGCCTTGGCAGAGAAGGGAGGCTGGTGACCTGCACAGCCCTCCCTCACTTAAAACAAAGTCAAGTGCAAGTCATGTCATCATTTCTCTGATGGCATGGTCTTCTTCAGCAACGAAGGTCGAACACATACATGCAATCATCTATACATGTAATATATATCTGTATACATATATATGTACGTACATACACAGAGATCATTTTATATATACATATATATATATATATATAAATCTCTCTATATATCTACATAAATACATATTTGTGACTAAACTCCACAAGAAAGCACTCTAGAATTGATAACTCCATTTCCCTTCCACTCACTCTTTGTAACTCTCTGCAGTATGACTTTTGGCTTCATCATTCAACCTAACCTACTCTTTAAAAGTTACTAATGATCTTTCCCTTGCCAAATTTAATAGCCTTTTTTGGTCCTCATCCTTTTTGATCTCTCTACCATGGTTGACACTTTTAATCATTGTTTTCTTCTAGACACCTCCTTTTTAGGTTTACAGGGCATCACTATTCTGGTTCTCCTCTTATTTTTCTGACTACGTCCCCTTAATTTCTTTTGCTTTGATCTTTTTTCAGGTCATGGCCACAAACCATGGGTATTCCCCAGATCTGTCTTCTCTATCTATACTCTTTCATTTTGTGAACTCATCAACTCCCATGGTTTCGATTATCATCCCAATGTTGATGATCCTCAGATCTATTTATCCTGCTGTAAAGTTTCCTTTGACATGTAGAGTTACAGATCTAACTGCCTATGAGACATCTCAAACGGGATGTCCTAAAAACATCATAAACTCAACATGTGTAAAACATAATCTTCCCACCTTCTCCCCAAAAGAGCCTCCCCTTCCAAACTTTTCCTATTGTCATTGATGGCACTACTATTCTCCCAGTCACAAAGGTTCATGTCCTTGACTATTAACTCACTCTTACTTCCCATATCCAATCTGTTGCCAAGTCTGTCAATTTTATTTTTGTAACATCTCTTGTATGTGCCACCTTCTCTCCCCTAATACTGATCTCGCCTTGGTACAGGCCTAATTGACTCACAGCTAGGCTATTACTATAGATTTCTAGTTGGTTGCTCTGATTGAGGTCTCTCCCATTCCAGGCTATCCTCCACTAGCATGCCAAGTCAAGCCTTCTAAAGGGCAATGTCTGACCATTTTACGCCCCATTCAATAAACTTGAATGGTTCTCGATCACCCCCAGGATCAAATATAAAATCTTCTGTTTAGCATTCAAATCTTTTTGTAACCTGGTCTTTCCAGTCTTCTTACGCCTTACTGTGCCACATGCATGCTGTGATCCAGTGGCATTGGCTTTCTTGCTGTTGCTTGTACAAGATACTTCCTCTCCAGACTATGGGCGTTTTTGCTGACTATTCCCTGTTCTAAGAATTCTCTCCTTCCTCACTTCTGCCTTCTGATACCTCTTCTCTTTAAATCCCAACTATAAACCCATTTTATGTAGGAAGCCTTTCCTCATGCTTCTTAATGAAATGTCTTCCCTCTGTTGATTATTTTCTATTTATCTTATACATATCTTGTTCATACATAATTGTTCATATGTTATATCCACTAGTAGATTGTGAGCTGCTTGAGATTAAGGATTGTATTTTGACTTTCTTTGTATCTCTAGCACTCAGCATAGTAACTAGTACATGGTAGGCACTTAATAAATGTTTATTGACTGAATGACTGATCTCGTATATAAATCACATATCCACAAATATACACTATTGTTGCTTAGTTCTTTCAGTCATGTCTGCCACTTCTTGATCCTATTGGGGTTTTCCTTGGCAAAGATATTGGAGTGGATTGTTATTTTCTTCCCTAGCTCATTTTATAGATGAGGAAGCTGAGGCCAACAGGGTTAAGTTACTTGCCTGTGCCCAGTGTCACATAGGTAGTGCACATCTGATCCTGAATTTGAATTCAAATCTTCCAGATTCCATGCCCAGCATCTACTGTATCACCTAGCTGCCTTTATGTTTTTACATGTGTGTGTATACAGACATATAATATATAGAAACACATATAGACATATAACTATATATGCCCATATATATCTACATATATTCAAATATGCATGCATGCATGCACACACACATATACATGCGTCCATAAATATATGTGAAACTATTATGTGGATTATAATCAGATATAGAAGTATGTACATATATGTTATACGTATTGTATTATACACAGATATATAATTCACACACACACATATATAAAATTTGGCTGGATAGTTAGGTCAAATTGAGTTGTTTTGGATTTCTCTCCGGATACTCAACAGTGTTGTGCTTCTGGATGTAACTCACTCTCTCCTCTTTTTACTTTTAGGTACAACTTGCTGTCGATTTGCGCAGTTTATGTTGTTTCAGATGTACGTATTGCTGGACTTATGGGTGATTCATTCAACTACATGTTAAAATCTGAGAAATATTCATTCTTCATTCATTTTGTTTTTCTGTATGTATGGCACAGTTCTTGATGGTCTCATAATTGTCTTTTTTGGTATTAATAAGTGCCGAGCTTCAGATAACTTGTTAATCAACCCCATGAAGAATTCACAATTGCTCCACCTCTGACATAGATGTCTTTCATGAACTTCTTTATACTATTTAAATGCTGTTCTCTTGGTTGTCTTCAGTGCCATTTCCACCTCCTCTAAAAGCATAGACAAAGCTATAATGTCAGATTCCAAGTTTCTTATAAAACCCTTGCAGATTTTTTCTATTTTCTTCTTTATGTTCTACTTTCATCCTCAAAAACCCTCAGTATGATGCTGCTTAGCTGGCTTTCTCAAGAAACTTTCTTTACATTGGTTTTACCTTCTCTTTCTATATTTTAGAAGGGAATATTGCTGTTAATTTTCCATCATCCTTCTCTCTTTGATTTTACACAGAACTTTTCATTCTAAACTGGTGTTGATTTAGCCTGCCATATCTCTCCTCTTGGGAAGTAAGTTAAATATTTGCTGACTAATTAAAATGAACTATGTGCCATAACTTAGCAATATTCACTGTATACTTAATTTGAGGAATATAATCATAAAATACTAAAAATAGAACAATTTAAATAGTTTGCCCATATTTATCACTTGGCTAACACTGCAGAAAACCCATACATTTATTGTAAATCAAAAGAATGAGTAAGTGGTGTTGCTAAAGCTAGATGAGTTATTTAATCTTGTGATGTTGTGAATCTCTTGACAATATAAAACTGAAGACTCTTCTAATGTGAAGTGACATCTTATGGCTGCTGCAGAATATTAAAATGATTCATAGATATTTTAGAGTATTGATGCTAGGCCAAGTCAAAGACCCTCTTGAATTCCAGAAGCATAGAAATGATAAATCTTGGAATGTTATCTGAATTTCAATATATTGGAAAGAAAATATTCTTTAAAGAAGAGTTAACTTTCTTGTGGCTGAAAACATGCAAAGCACACATACATACATGTGTATGTAGGCACACATGTATGTGTTATGGATATAATGTTATGCATTGAATCAAGTGGACACCAAAGGTGGATGAGGATCCCTGAAAAGGGCTTAACAAGCCTTCACACCAGAGGTGCTGGTCTTCCTGAAAACCCCCTAGAGAACTGTATTCTGTACAGATTTTAGGATCTCAAAGTGTTTGAATAGAGTAGCTGCAGGGAACTTGTATACTCACAGCACTCTCATCTGATTGAGGCAGGGGCTAGAAGTTAAAGGTGCTCTAAATAGAACACTTCCAGGGGAACAGAAATTCACATCAATATTAAATGCTTCAGAGACCTCTGGATACCATAGCACTCTGAATCTGAATGATCAGTGGTGTGGGAGTGAGATTACTGAAACTTGCTAACTCTCAGAGCATAGACATAACAGGGGAAGAAGAAATCAGCAGCAGCAATGTAGGTAATTGAGGTGAGGGAAATGGAGGATTGACTTCTCATCCAGAAGAGGGGAAAGGAAGCAGAATCTGGTCATGTCACTGTTTCAAATAAGCAAGCAAAGTTGAGTATTTGAAATAAGCCAGAACGCTGAATACTGAATAAATGTATTGGATCAAGTGATACTCAAGAGATACAACCAGATGAGGGCAATTCTACAACAATTATAAGCAAAAACTCAAAAAAATGGCTTAGATAGTAGAATTTCAAGAGTATGTGGAAGAAATGCATCAAGAGATTTTAAAAGGGGATTTAATAAAATAAGAGCTCTGGAGGGAAAGGTTGAGGTAGAAAACTTTAGCCATGTGGTTCTTTGAAAATTAGAAAAAAGCAAACACAAATAAGTAATTTCAGGGGACAACCTGGCATAGAAGAAAAAAAACATTTTTAATAGAAGAAAATATAAGCTATCAAAACCAATTAACATGGAAAATAGATTAAAGAGGAGTAATTTTGGAATTACAAGACTCCATGAAAGCCATAAGCAAAGAAACAAAAACCCCATGAGAACCATACTTAAAGAAACTTTTATAAAAACTGACCATATCTATTGGAACCACAGGGCAAAGTAAAAATGGAAAGAGTCTATAGATCACATCCAGAAAGAAACCTCCTAAAGAAAAATTCTAAGAATGTCTTAGGCAAAATCTTGAGCTTCTAGGGCAATTAAAAAGTACTACAAACAACCTGAAAGAAAGAATTCCAGTACTGTGGCATAATAGTCAAGATCACATAGAATTTGAATACTACTATAAAGGAGAGAAAATCTTGAAAAATCATATTAAAAAAGGCAAAAGATTTTCTTATAAATGATGAATAATTAACCCTGCAATAGAGATGGGGCATAGAATTTGTGGCCTTTTGAAAATCTAATCCTGTGATCCTGTAATGTGGTGAAATCTGTTTTCTAAAATATGAAAAATGAGATTGTATGCTTAGAGAACTTGCCCAAGGTAATAGAAAATAAATACCTTTATGGTAAGGATAATTTTTTTCCTCAATGTTCTTATTACCTAACTTGAGATCTGGAACATACTAAAAGCTTAATAAATAAATGTTGGTTAAATTGAATTTTAATTCAATAGCTAGAATAGGACCAATATTTGAAATCAAGTCTTTGGTTTCCAAGTCTAATGTTAAATGTTTGAAATCACAGAAATATCTGTACAGATTTTCTTGCATATTCTCATAAAGCTATATTGCAATTTTATTTTAATTTAATATTTAAATATTCACATTGAGCTATGATGTGATCAATTTGGGAGTTCCCTACAAATATACAGACTGTAACTCATCTATATCTGACAATTCTGTGCAAATTTTGTCCATGTCCTACTAAAAATTTGGCACAGGGAATCTACCAAATATGCTGGAGGTCTTTCTGATTTACTTTCAAAATTGTGAACTTATCACTTTGGATGAACACCTGTAATTCCTTACCTTTGTCACCTAATCAGGTCATTTTGTCTACATCTTACAATTGCTTCTTTTTATATCTCTAGCATGTAACTTAGTGCCTGGCCTTAGTATTATTCCTTTTGAGAGTAAATTTTTTTAAAAAAAAATATCATTTTTGCTATGATTAAATAGTATTTCAATCTGCACATGTTTATGTAGTCTAGAAACTGGATATAGTGATATATTTGAATTAATTCAAATAAATTCAACACATCTAACAAATAACAATTAAACAATACCACATATAAGTTACTGTGAAAGGCACTGGGGAAAAAGTCAAAAGGTAAGGTTTGTTTAACTACAATTGATCATAAGGCACATGAAAATATGCAATGTTGTTAAGCAAATTGTAATAGTGAAGAGTCTTTTGTAAAAAAGGAGAATTGCAAAGGGCTGGCTAGAGAGGTTTTTTATTTTTTATTTTTAAGCAATTAAAGGACAGAAAGTGACAAAATGACTTAAAGAGGCCTCCCTAGCTTTTTTCAGAATCTCATGCTTGAAAATTCCTTCACTAAAATGTTAGATATGATATTATAAATTCCTATCTCTTTTGTTTGACAACAATTTGGTTGCTGAAAGGAGTAGAAAAAATATCTGTGTTAGGAAAAAGGATAAGATCCAGCTGTGAAGAAATAGTCTCTTAGATAAAATGTGAAGGACACAGACTCCTGTTAGAGAGGAAGAGAACTGTTCCTCAGAAAAATATGCTGGAAAGAACTATTTAAATGCAGAGAAATAATTGAGATTAAAATGACTGCAAATTATTGTGTTTCATGTTATACTGGCATACTATTTTTGTTTTGTTTTGTTTAATTTAAAGTTTATATAAAGTTGTAAATCAAATAACTGCTGGGAAGCTATGGAAGGTTAAGGAAAGTTCATAACTGAAAGAAACATATTTCATCAGTTCTACCTCATAAAGTAAACTACAGAAAGTTTTGAACTGAGGCATTGACATGGTGAGAAAGCCTGTGAAGAAGGTGGTATGAAGATAGAAGCAAAGTAACCTGGCAAGAAGGCTTCAGACGCTGTTCTGGGAGCTTGCTGTTTGGAAACATCATTGCTTTGTGGCTGGCTGGAGAAAAGATGGAATTTCATTAGAAGACAGTTCAGTTCTTCTGCTATATGACTTTATTACTATTCAGTTCCATTTATAGTTCAAGAGAGGGGTGATATTCCTGAGGCGATATCTCTGATTTTGGAGGGAGAAATAGAAGGGCAAGACAGGCTTTGCTTCTGTTTTTCCATGACAAGAGACTTAACTGGCTGAGAGTTGAATGAGAAAAGAATTCCCTATTACTTAATGATCCGAAGAGGTTGCTTTTTCTCCAGGTTATGTTAACTGCTTGCCACTAAAAGGATATAGAACCTTTTCAATGTCCTGTTCTTGGTAGCTGTGAGCAAAAATGGTTTATCATCACCACGTTGGGTCAAAAACGAAAAGGAGGAAAGTGTTAAGAACCAGCAGGAAAGTGTTAAGAACCAGAAAGAGAGCCACTAGCAAAAAAACTGGTTTTACATTATACAGATTGCTCCTGATGAGGCCAAAGACATCACAGCATACAGTTGAGTTATAAGTTGCCCCAGGTACATGGATTTTCCCATACATATGCCTCTCTGCTAAGTTTCTTTACATGTATTCTCACTCTCTTCCATGGACACTATATGAATTGCTTGGAGAGTATGACCCAGGTTTCTGGGAAGGCTGTGATATCTTGGTTATTAATGTATTTGCCTCATAGTAACTGTGATATTATGATTACTTTTACTTTAGACTTACTGTTAAGTTAATGTTTTATGTTTAAGAGTTGGCAGTATCATGGTGACTGATTTCATGCAAATAGAATATAAACAAGGGAAAGATCAGGAATTATAGGGCTACCTAATAACAGTATATTACACTTCCCCAAACTAGGTTGCCTCCTGGACCCTGGGAGAGTTTGAACTATAGCTACATGACCATAGCCCTTCTTTGGGAACCCTAGACTTGCTGATGTGGTAGGTGAATATAATCAACCCAGCTCAGAGAGTAAGAATGGAGGTGCTCTATGCCTATGCAGACTCCAGTGGCATTACAGGATCATAGTTTGCTCAGCACTTGTCAGGAAATACTAAAGTTTTAAGATAAAATGATTGAAGTATTATCAACATTTTGATTCTTCCCTAAAAAAAAGAGAAAGCACTTCAAATAACTGAACATTGCACATCCACTCTTGAATGGATATGTGCTCTCCCCAATAATTAGTTCCAACAGTTCACCTTTAATACATCTTCTAATCCAGTGTAACTTGTACATATCTTTTCCATAAATTCTCTAGAATGTTTCTACCTGATGTTCTGGAAGACTTTCTCTAGATTTTTTGGCATTGATTAGTAACTTACAGTCTACCATAAATTTTCCCTCAGTGGAAAATTATAGTGTCTTTGAAGAGACTGGGCACTCACTTCCTATTTATCTATTTCTTTTATAATATATTTATGACCCATTTCCGTGTAGTACTTCATTGATAATATGCTGCAGCCTATTCCCACTTACCGTAGGACCGTTGGGTGACCTACCATTCTATTTTTATAGAGATTGAGATATTCTATGATTCACAGACACATAGCAAACAAGGAATAATGTTGTGGAAAAGCTTTTGTTTTTCTCTTTCAGAGAGAAGTTTAAAGTCATTAAAAGCACTGCACAATTTCACAAATGAAATGTAGCTGCTTCTCTATCTTTCCAGCTTTCAGTCCAGTTCATTCTCAAGCTTCATTTTCATTTAGTTTGGTTTAGTTCATTCCCAAGCTATACATAGTGATATATCAGCTTTTATGCACTGTTTATTTAATTACATAGAGGCAGACAAGTAATATTCTTTTTGTGAAAGTAGAAGAGAAATTAGCGGCGTTTTCAGCCTATGTATGGGTGTAACCACCTATGTTCTTGCATCTGAACATATGAAACATAAGATCATGGGCAAGATGCTCATGAATACTTGGAGGCTGAAAGGCTAGAAGAACAAATGTCAGTAGATTGTGTCTGAGATACTGCACACCATTTTCAATGAAAGTACGCACTTCAGGCACACTTATTAATGTACTTTAAAATATTCAGTAAATTAGGAGCTCAGTGTAAGTCGATGATTCATTTCCAAATGATACAAATATCACCCTAATCCATATTGAGAGTTGCAATTATTAATATTTTTTTTCAAAATTTTCAGCCACCCTGAAAATACGGGTTAAATTTCTGGTTTTTAAACAATTCTAATCATGTGTGAAATACATTCTGGAAACTATGCCTTATTATAACTAGGTTGTATGTTACAATTACAAAAACCAATTTCCTTTAACATTTCTAAAGCCAAATATGCTTATAAAAATGATGATTGTACTTTGCATGGCACCCCTTTCCTTGTACTAAAAGGCTTCACGGAGGCATAAATACACACAAATTTGAAACCCACTAAAGCAATTAAGTTTCTAACGTGATTAAAAGAAAATATAGTCAATATTTTAGGGCTGGGGTTAATGAATAGGTAAAATAATTTTAAGGGACAAACTATATTACTATATAACTTTTTATGACTTGAAATAGCATTTAAAAATGTTTCAAATCTATACGTAGATAGACTAGAAATTCCCAAGCTTTTTTTGCTCTTTTGAGAGAGCTATGATGAGTTATCTTCGATTTTGATGGCACTGTCAACATAAAATGAACTGAATGGAAAGTTTAGGCCTTAATTTCATAATCATCTAAACCAGGTGTATGGCAAAGTTATGCTAGTTTCCATCCATGTTTTGCCTATGATGACTTTTCTTTTAGAGACAGACCATTTTTGTAATTGGTTAACTCCTCTCATATATGTTTCAAACACTAGGCAACATTGTATGATAAGATGATAGAGACCTAGGTTTAAGGAAAGGTGTCTGTTCAAAATACCATATTTCCATAATCCTTGTAGTCTCACTCATTGGAGAATACTGTCTTTGGACTACATATCCCAGAAGCTTGAAGGTGGCCTTCATAGCATGATAGTACCACTCAGTTACCTTACTCTATCCAAGCTCCAGTTGAGTAGACTTGCTTACAGCATAGGCTGTTAAAAATGGGGAAGAGAGGCAGGAACAGCTTCTGTAACTCATAATCAGAGCTGAATAGAAATTTTAACTATGAAATACAAGAATCAAGAGAAACATGAAAAGGTAAACAGGAAAGGGAAGCTATAAGGGATTCATTGAAGTTGAACTGTTTACATAACTTCATGAAAAGATGATGCTTGTGACTTTGTAACTCATGAGACCTTTCTCTGTATTGGTGCAGTTAGAGGGAATATATACATACACATATATACACACATATATGTGTGTATATATGTGTACATGCATGTGTATGTATGTGCTTGTATATGCAGATGTGTTTATATATGTCTATGCATGTATATGTATGTGTGTATGTATGTGTGTGTATAAATAGAGGGCACAGAGTGAGTTGAATATGAAGGGAGAATACCTAAAAAAAATGTGTTGGGAGAGAAAGAAAGGGAGAGGTAGAATATAGTAAATCTTCTCACATAAAAGAGGTAAGAAAGAGCTTTTAAAATGGATGGGAAGATGGGAGGAGGTGAAAAGGAATAAGTGAGCCTTACTCTCATGGGATTTGGCTTAAGGAGGGAATAGCATACCCTCAATTGGGTATGGAAATCTATCTTATACTGCAGGAAGGCAGGGGGGAACAGGATAGGAGAGGGAGGATAATAGAAGACATGGCAGACTGGGGGAAGGAGTAATCACAAGCAAACACTATTGTGGGGGGACTAGTCAAGGGAGAGAATGAAATGAATGAATGGCAGGACAAGATAGAGGGAAATATGGTTAGTCTTTTGCAACATGACTGTTACGGAAGTGTTTTACATGGCTGCACATGTATGACCTACACGGAATTGCTTGCTTTCTCAATGAGGATGGGTGGGGAGGAGAAAGGGTGAGAATGTGGAACTCAGAACTTTAAAACTGAATGTTAAAAAATTGTTTTTGCATGCAACTGGACAACAAGATGTAAAGATAATGGGGTATAAAAATCTATCTTGCCCTATAGGAAAATAGAGGGGAAGGGATGGGAGAAGAGGGGGTGATAGAGGGGAGGACAGATTGGGGAAGGAGTAGTTGGGGTGCATGCTGTCCTGAGGTGGGGAGTGCAGAGAGATGGGGAGAAAATTCAGAATTCAAAATCTTGTGAAGATAAATATAAGCTGAAAATAAATAAATTATTTATTTTTAAAAATGGGTGGGAGATCCCAAGAGGTAGACTATTATGGAGAGACAAGAGAGAGCATGGACAATGACAGTTATTTTTTTTAATTATACCAGTTATTCCAGAACTGAGGTCAGCCTACTTTAGTCTGCTGCTCAGGACTGAGAGAAGTTAACAGGAACAGGCACTCCTTAAGCTGATGAAAAGTTTCCCTAGCACATTTCCATGAGTGACGATTGTCCATCTTCTGCTAGTTTATTTAGAAGTCAATTATTGTTCTTGGGAGAACTAAGGGTAGTGGCATTAGGGAATAAATTCAGAAAGCATTATGGTATTTAATTCCTTGTGATTACTTTGATTTCCTTAAATACCTCTGCAATGAATTCAGTCATTTAACTAGCATTTATTAAGTACCTACTATGTGCCAGGTGCTATGCTAAGTTCTGTATATACAGAGGTGGGCAGAACATAATCCTTTCAAAGTTCACAGTCTAATATGAGAGACAACATGAGAACAGCTATGTACAAAGAATATATAGGATAAATAGGAGATAATCAACAGAGGGAAAACACTAGCATTAAAGGACATCAGAATAGGTATTTTTTTTAAATAGAAATTAAGTTTTATCTTGGACTTGAAGGAAGTCAGGGAAGGTGAGAGGAAGAGATTAGAAGGGACAAAATTCCAGGCATGGACAGCAGCAGGCAGGGATGGGGGGTGGGGGGAAAGAGGGAGCCATCAATGAAAAAGCATGAGTCTGCTGATGGAATGTTTTATGCAAGAAACACTAAGGAAGCTAATGTCACTGGATAGACAAGTATGTCAAGATGAATAAGTTGGAAGAAGATTGGAAAGATATGGGGAGGGCAGGTTATGGAAAATCTCAAATATCATGCACATAGGACTTTAGATTTTTCATTAAAAAGATAGGGAGTCACTGGAATTTGTTGAATGGGGGAAAAGGGAAGGTCATGGATAAGGGTCAAACAATGACCTTTAGGAAGATGAATTTGACAGATAAGTGGAAAATGGACTGAAATGGAGAAAGATTTGTTAAAAGAAAAGTAATCAGCAGTCTGTTCCAATAGTCCAGGTATGCAAGATTGAGGGCCTGAATGAAGGTTGAATCAATGTAAGAGGAGCAAAAGCAAACATATACAGGAGTTGTTATAAAGGAAAAATCAACACGATTTATGAAGAGATTGGTTATGGAATATGTGTGAGAAAGGAAGGATCAATTTTGACATCTAGGATATGAGCCTAAGTGACTAGAAAGATGGCGGTTTCCTCAGCAATAAGAGGGAGATTTAGAAGTGGGAAGGGTGTGGGGGAAGAAATGAGTACCATTTGAGATATGTTGAATTTAAGATATCGATGGGACATCCACTTTGAGAGATCCAAATGCAAGTTAGAAAAGTGAAACTGAAGGTCAACAGAGAGGTTAAGGCTAGATAAGTACATTTAAAAGTCACCAACTTAATAATGATAGTTAAATCCATGGGAGCTGAAGAAATCACTATGCCAAATAGAAGAGAAGGGGCTTAGGATGGAGCTACCTTAATGGTATGAGCTGTATAAAAACCTATCAAAGGAGATTCAAAACTGGTCCAACAAGTAGGAGAACCAGGATAGATTAGTGTCACGAAAACCTAAAGAGAAAATCATGTCAGGGAAAAAACAAAACCAAAATCAAAAACCTGACTTAGAGTGTCAGAGGTTGCAGAGAAGACAAGAAGGATCAGGACTGAGAAAAAGATATTAGATTTGCTAATTTAAAGATCATTGGTAACTTTGAAGAAAGTGGTTTTGATTGAGATGATGAGATAGGCAGTTAGACTGTAGAAATTTAAGGGAAGCAGAGGACAGAAAGTAGAATAATTTGTTTTGAATGGCCTTCTGTACTAAAAGACATTTAGGAGTTCTGCAACAAAAAGGGAGGATAGATATAGTGTTATAATAAGCAGGAACGGTCAGATCAAAGGAGGGTTTTTGTTTTGAAGCAAGGAGGAAGGAGCATGTTTGCAGGCAGCAGAGAAGCAGCTAGTAAGACAAAAAGAGATTGAATCAAGTGAAAGAGTGGGAATGATAGAAGGGGCAATCTGCTGGAGTAGAGACAATGGAATAGAATGATGTATATAGAACTATTACCATTGTTGGTAGGGAGAAGAGCCACCTTTCTGTGCAAGACAGGAAGAAATAAGAGACAGTGGCAGGCATCTCAATGATATGACATGAGAAGAAGGGGAAAAGAGGGAGCTTTCAGAAAATGGTTTCACTTTTTTCAAGGAAATATGAATTAAGGGTCTCAATTGAGAGGGTGGGGGAGTGGGAGTTCTTAGAAACTTGAGGGGGAATTAAAGTTTGGGGAAAAAAGTCACTGAGGTTACTGGGATAGTAAATCAAGTAGGAAGGTGCAAAGAATTGCTTTGCTGCAGTGAGAGTGCAGTCAAGATTATGTAACAAATTTTTAGTGGATTTAGAATAGTTTCCTGATTTTCTCCAACCTTGTTTAGCAGTATGTGAATAAAAACAAAGATTGCATAGGTTGGGAGTAATCCAAGGCCGAGGCTTAGCAGGGCCAGGTAGACAATGGGATAAGGATCAAAGACTCAAGAGAAGAGGTTAACATAGAGCTAACCCGGTTCACCAAAGGTCAAGTTGGGGAAGAAAATTGAATACATCCAGTACAGTCGTGATGACCTAGAAAGAAACTTAAACACTGACAGACTGGAGTTACTGGTTAGGAAAAATAACAATAATGTGAATTGGTATCTTAAGGCAGACGGAGAGGTGGAATGACAACAGACTTTGATCACATAAGGGAATTTCAGAGTTCCTAAAATCAGAATCACATATTTGTAAGTACAAAATCAAGGGCATTGATATCTCTATGCAGAGATGAAGTGGGTGGACAAGGAAATAGGCAAATGAAGAATGAGGAAGTTAAGGAACAGGACGGTTAGGATGTTTGAAGGAATGTTGATATGTATGTTGAAGAGTATGAAAGCAGGAGATACAGAGAGAAGAGTCATTGACGAAAGAAGGGGAACTCAGTAGATAACAGCTTAACAGAATACTGACTGGATACTAGGTATGGGCTGAGTGACCAGTGAAGGAGAAGAGGTTATTGAGATCATATAGGTAGTAAGTATCTGAGGTCAGATTTGAACTCATGAACACAAGTCTTCCTGATTCCAAACCCAGTGCTCTATCTACTGAACCACCTAGCTGCCCATCTGCATCCCTAGTGGTTTGGTATCAGGATTTAGTCTTCATAGATCATTAGGCAGCTCAGGTGAGGAAACTGGTTGGGGGAGTCAAATGGAATGACTTTCCTCCTCTTCCCCCATAGTCAGGGAAAGGCCAAACAAGTAGACCAGTAAGGATAGAATGGAGATGCTCCCCTTACCTGGAAGGCAGAAAGTGGCAAGGAGAAAAAAGTGAAATGCCATGGAATTTATCTGCTCTCTGGTTTGGTCTGGTAGAAAGAGATATAGCGTGGAAAGTTGAAGCTATGAATTTGATAGATGACTACATCAACATTTTCATATACCAGGCCAATGTTAAGAGGGGACTGCGTTGTTAGACTCCTATGATACACACTGGACTGCCTAGACCATATAATTCAATGTATTTCAAATAGTTTGGGGCTTAGTACAGCAAAATACATAGACTGTTAGGATCAGAAAGAGATTCAGGAATTATGTTGTCCAAATCCTTCATTTTATGCATGAGAAAACCACAACCTAAAACAATTGCAATGATTTCTCCAAGATGATATAATCAGTAAGTGGTAGAGCCACAACTAGTACACAAGTCTTCTGAATTCAAGTTCACTGACTTTTTCCACATAAAATCCTTCCATTCCGAGTTTCATAATATTATTTGCTGTGACTGCTGCTATTGACGAGAGAACCAAAGACTACAAAATTATCCAGGGCAGAGTTAGCAAACCTTTTAAAGTTCTGTACCAAAGTTTTGAGCCCTTTCATTTTTGTGGGCTGGTTGGTATAGGGAACAGAAAACACTATAAGTTGATCTGAATGAGTGCTTGTGCCTGGAAATGGGGTAGTGAGTTGAGTGTATAAACTTGAGTTGGCAATTCACTCACAAAGAAGCAGAAGAAATTAATGCACCTGGTTTATCTTCATGCATTGTAACTGCCATGAGATCATAGACCCACAGTTGGAAAGAAACTTGGAAAACATGTAGCCAACTTCTATCATTTTAAAATGAGAAAATCAAAATTCAGTGAGAATAACTGACTTGCCCAAGGTCATATTGTTCATTAACAGCAGATACGAAAATTGAACTCAAGTATTCTGAATCAAAAACATGTCACTCTATTCACCATATTTTGTTACTTTCATAGACAGAAGTAAGAGGAGTGAATTAGTGGGCAACAGCCCATTTACTGAGGAAAATCAACTTTCATGTCATTGTCTGTTAAGCCCAGAACTTGGATATGTCACATCAGAATTTTCAGTATGCTAGAAAAGGGCACAGTATTTTCCATGGCTATCACTGGAATAAAATATAAAATATAATCTGTGTATTGCACATTTTTACAAATATATTAACTCTCATTTGTCCATTCTATGGAAAGGAAATACTATTGCAGGCAAGCAAAATAAAGAAACAACCTAACCTCCTGTATTAGGGCTATTGAGTGGGAAACTTGCCAATACAATGCTCACTGCACTTAACTGTATAGCAGGGAATTCTGCTAAAGTGGTTTAATTTTTGAGAGTTAACCATTATCCATTAACCATTAACCATTATCCAAATGTTGTGGCCCATCCATGTGGGATCTCTTTGTAATATGTGTTATGCTACAACATACCTGATGAAAATGTCTGCCTAATGGACATAGTATATAAATTAGAATCACCATAGCTGAAGGTTAGTCCTGGCTCAAATGTAAACTAATTTCTGGGCCCTTAGGCAGTGTCAAACTTAGAAGAAATAAACATCTTGGGAAGAAACTAATAGGTACTATGCAAAATATTAATGTGGGAACTATCACTGCCCTGCAAAATCTTTGTTTCAAAATATTTGAAGGGAAATTCCCTAAGGAAATACCTTGAGTGATGAGTGTGATCATATAGGTCAGATCAACACATCTAAATCTGTTTATCAGTAAAGTTTATTTCCTGCAGTTAACTTTAATGTTCTCTATAGCTCCCTGTAGACAAGCAGCATGGAAAAGGTACAATTTAGAAATGAAATACTTCTCTCTTACAGACAAGATGCTAATCAGTCCATGCCTGTTTCTTGATATATTAAAAAGAAAAAAAAGGAATTTCTCATCTGTCTTTATGGATGCCAAAGTGGAAAACAATTCTATACACACACACATATGTACATATTTTCACATATACATAGATGTATAAATACATGCAGATATGTATTACAGATATATGAATATATGTATATATGTAATATATCACATCCATTAAAGTGAAGAAGAAATATATAAAGTTGTCTGGCCACTTTTAGAAGTAAAATGAAAATAAAAGATATTTTTGATGTCATAATTATTATGGTTGCAAACTATCAGGGTAATATTTTGATGCTGTAGGGAATGAAATAGTTCCTTCCATATAGCCTTGAATCTCTGCCCTATGCTTTTGGAAATGCACCTGGACCTTTGGATAGGAAATTTTAAAACCATCTGGAGCTTGTGCACATCAGGAGTTCTACTGGTGCAATAGGAACCTGGGCCAGAAAGTGATAACAGTCATTATTCAGTAGGTTCTGCTCCAGAAATGTTAACATAAGCAAATATACATCCATGGGCATAATGTATTTACAATAGTTTGATTTCATTATGAGGCTGCTAAAATATGATTGCATAAAGAGATTAGCACATTTGCAATGGTGATTCAGAGCAGGAGGGGGCAAACAGCAGAAACTTCTGAACACTGGGAATGATTATTCTTCATCTGGGGTGTGTGTAATGAAAGAAAGTACTCTTTGTCATGGATAGAAGTAAACCAAATCCTAGTAGACATATATCCCTTCTCTCCTTCCTTCTCCCTTCCTTCTCTTTTTCCTTTCTTCCTTCCACATTCAGAGTATGTGGTACATAATACAGCAGCAAAGTGAAAGGTCACCACCAACAGAAATAGTAACTTAGACAAGAACACTTGGCTAAGGGGCATGGGGGTGTACACAGTATGGTGCAAGGGTGTAAGGGTGAACACAGTATCTTCTTTCAAGAAGTTTGAGTTTAATAAATTGTGCCCTGAAGAGAAAGACATATTCAGTTAATTTTTTTAAAAAACTGTAATTCAAAGAAAATATTTATAAATGTAGAATGGAGTCTTTTTATGATTTAGCCTATTTTATTTAATTAAATGGACAAACACAAGGACAGGTGTGAGAGAACCACTGAGAAAGCAGCACACAAAGAAAAGCAAATGTGGCCCAAGTGTACTGTTTCTCAGCATTGAATTTGCATGTGGTATGAAGATTTCAAGGTAAATGGCTGAAAATTCCTTATATGTGGAAAAACTTGGTGACTACAAGGCAATTGTATATTACCTAATTGTTGTTCAATCATTTTTCAGTTATGTCTGACTTTTCCTGACCCCATTTGGGGCTTTATTGGCAAAGATACTGGAGTGGTTTGCCATTTCCTTCTCCAGCTCATTTTGCAGATGAGGAAACTGAGGTAAATGGGGTTAAGTAACTTGTCTCCAGTTACATAGCTTGTAAGTAATTCAGATTTGAATTCAGGAAATGAATCTTCCTGACTATGTTCTGTCCTGGGTGCCTCCTAGCTGTTTCATTTTACCTAATTGTATAGTCGGCAAAGAGTTGAGTTGTGAATATTTTACTTTCTCGCTATAAGAAGAGGTGAATCATTTCACACAAGAGAAAAAGATTTAATAAATGAGAGTTGGTCAAAACCAGAGCTCAAGTAGATTAGAGCTGAGTAGGAGAAGAATCTTCAGGGCTGAGAACTGGAGAAACCTCCAGTTCAGACTAGAAATAGATTTCAGAGCCTACACTACTATCTGCTTGCTTGAAAGAAGTGACTAGAGGAAGAAAAGGCTTATCCCTTGCTTAGAAGAGCTAAAGGCTCATGGGGAAAATGACCTTGAAGTAGAATAGAGTTTAATTAGACTGAAAGCTTAAAACTCAGAAGAGACTGCTGGTTTCCTATGGGAACAGACCAGAGCTTTCATTGTTACTGGGAGGTGAAAGCCCCATAGAGTCCAATAGAAGTTACAGGCCCAAAGAGGCTTTGTAGATCTTAGGCATAAGCCTTGTGGTGGCGTTGTTTCTCTGAAAGAGCTTAACACTGGCTCAGCAGATCATGAGAAAAATGACCCAGACTCCACAGGCAACAGAGAAGTGTAGTAGTGCAGAGGCTAAAAAAGAAGAGGAATAATCTTCTCCAGCTGTGAACTGTTGTTCATGCTGTTACTAAAGGACACATCAGATTTATTGAGGCCCTCTGTCTAGAGATTAGTTACCCTACTCATGTGCCTCTCTGCTATGGTTTCTTAAATTTGCTCCCACTCTCCTCTGTAAATATTATACATATTGGTGGGATACTGTGACACAGGTTTAGGGGTGAAATGTTCCAATTTAGCAATTATTGCTTTGCCTTTTATTTAACATATTTCTGATTAAAAATTAATGATGTCATCTTGGTTGATTTGTTAAAAGATATCAGAGAGAGAGAGATCAAAAGATACAAGGCATGTCAGTAGAAGTATATTTCCTCCACCAGAGTTTTGCCCAGGATATCGAGAGAATGATTTGCAGCAGTGTGACATTTCACTCTGGAAACCTCTTTTCTTCCCTTCCCAACCTTCCAGTATGCAAAATAGTTAGCAAGTCACTCTATAAACATTTATTAAACACTATATAACTGGAACTGTACACAGTGTTGGGAGATACAAATGAAAGTAAAAGAGAGCCCTTAGGAACTCACAATTTATTGGGGGAGGGGGAGACAACATGAAAATGACCATGTGTAAACAGGTTATATGAAAAGCAAAATAGAAATAATAACAATGAAAGGCACTTGAATTTAGAGGGAACAGGAAAGGCTACATAGAGAAGGTAGGATTTGGGATGAGACTCAAATTGATCCAGGCAATCCAGGAGAAGAGATGAGAATAGAGGGCATTTCATGCATAAGGGAGAGCCAATGAAAATGCCCACAATGAGGAAGATGTAATGTTTTGTTCAGAGAACAAGGAGGCCAGTGTCATTGAATTTCAGAGTATTTGGGTATAAGGTGTAAGAAGACTGGAAAGGTAAGGGAGTAGGTCATTCAAGTCTTTTTATGCCACAGAGGATATATATATATATATATATATATATATATATATATATATATATATATATATATAAAACAGAGGATTTATATATTTAATCCTGAAGGTAATAGGGAGTCCACTGCAGTTTATTGAACAGGCTATAGCAATAGTCCAGGCAAGAAATATGAGGGTCTACATTAGTAGTAGCTGTATCAGAGTAAAGGATTATGTATTTGAGAGATATTACGATGGTAAAATTTAAAGGTTTTTAGCCACAAATTAGATTCAAGGAGGTAAGAGACAGTGAGAAGTCAAGTATGGCACCTAGGTGGTGAGTCTGAGTGACTGGGAGGAAGGTGGTACCTTTCATTAGTGAAAGTGAAATTTGGAAAGTGGAGACAGTTTAGAAGGAAAAATAATGAGTTCACTTTTGGACATGATGAGTTTAACATGTCTATGGGACATCCAGTTGGCATGTTTAATAGACAACTGGAGATTCAAGACTGGAGATCCACAAAGATGTTAAAGGTGGATAAGTAGTTAGAGATGAATAAGTAGAAGTGAGAATCACCAGTATATAGAGATGATAACTGAATCCATGCAAGTTGATGAAATAGCCAAATGAAATAGTGTAAAAGTAAAAGAATAGAGGCTCAGGGTAGAGCCTTGTAGTACAGAATTTTTGGGTCTGAACTAGATAAAGATCCAGCAAAGGAAAGTGAGAAAATATAAGCAGCTAAGGGGAAAAGGGTGGGAGAAGGAGGAAGACAAGAGACTGGGTATAATGCCCACTTATGTTTCAAAAATACATAAAAGAAAGTCTTCTGAAGGTGTATACCAAAATAAGATGCTTGACCTTAGAGGCAGCTAGGTTAAGCAGTTGACAGAGCACCAGCCTTGGAGACAGGAAGAAGTGAATTCAAATTTGACCTCAGACACTTGACATTTACCTACTAACTATGTGACTCTGGGCAAGTCACTTAACCCCAATTTCCTTACCAAAAAAAAGAGAAAAGAAGAAAAATGTGTGACCTTGGGCAAATTATTTAACTCCTCCAGGCCTCAAATTTCTCTTCTGTGAAAATAAATAGGTATGTATGTGTATGTGTGTGAGATGTGAAGGCTTTAGTGGATTAGATGTTCTCTAAGGTTCCTTGTGATCCTACAGAACTTCCATCCCTGAGTGCTCCAACTAGAACAATTGAGGAAAGGCACTGTTATACAGAAGGTATCAAAAGCTCCAAAGCCTGGAAGAAAATATGACTATAAGCTAACTTTTCTTCTAAATATCACATCTCCTTCCACTCAAGAGAAGACAGTAAAACAAACAAAATGAGAATAGCGGTATCTTTTATCTTAGAAAAGGAGCACATTAGTTCTGAATTCTTAAAAAATGGAAAATTTTGGATTGAGAAGGGGAAAAAAGCAGGTACTGAAAAAATGATCATCTCTTAGCAGCTGAGAAGGCCAGGCAGCAGATGTCTGCTATCACTAATGGGAAGTGTAGAACATGATAGCTTGAGAAAGATCGGTAGTAAATGAACATAGCAAACCAATATGACTGTGTTGTATGGTTTCATTTTCTGACCTGAGTTTGAGGTGGGTGTGCAATTAGCATTGAATGACACTTGCACATATCAGGAAATATTTTTCTAGAGACCAATTTAAATATCTAGAGAAATTAAATATGCATCATTCTGTGGGTTCTAATTCTGCTTCTTATGATCAGCTGCTTAGTTGAACATGGAAAAATGAGTTTAGAAAATAAACAGGGAAAGATTTTTATGGACATCATTTCCTTCTGCTAAATTTTCAGCTGATTATTATTTCATGGCATTTTTAAAATCTAGGCCAAGGGGGCAATGTAAATATAAAATTTAGAATTCTCTTTCATTGTTTGCATTTCATTGCAGGGCTCCATCTGTAATCTGTGATGGCAAAGCAGAGAAAGGCAGAAATAACCTCCAAATTGTCATGAACATGCCCTTGCCTAGTGATTGGTGTTCATTTGGGTTTTGCAAGCAGTTTCCAGAGGCAATGTAGTTTTGCCATCTGTAGCATCGGTTAATTACCAGAAAGAAGTCCTGTTTAGATAGTGCTAACTCCTATCATCTTTTCCTAAAATCCTTATAGCTTATAGCTGCACATTTTAATTATGTTTAAAGACTCTACAAACAATCAAAACACCAATACTTATAACTCCTTTTCCTTTTTTTCTTATGGATTTTCTGAGAAATATGTTTCCCTGGCATAAGGAAAGGGGGGTTTCCTCTAAGACCTCTAGTCTGTGAACTCTTCTGGGATGAAATACCTTCTCTCTAATGTGTTTATAGCTACCACTGGCTGATGACTCCTACCTCTCCTAGGAGTCTGAGAGACATGAAGAAACATGAAGAAAGAAACATTATCACTAATAATAGTTATATGAAGAAAGAAACATTATCACTAATAATAGTTATATATCACTAATAATAGTTATATAATAGTTATATAGTGTTTTAAGATTTTAAAATATTATTTCATTGGACTCACACAACAATCCTACAAGGTAATAAAATAGCTGTCATTAATCCCATTTTATACTTGAAAAAGGGGTAACTAGGTTGTACAGTGAATAGAGCACTGGTCCTGGGGTTAGGAAGACTCATCTTTGTGAATTCAAATCCTGTCTCAGTCTGAGACTTAATAGCTTTCTAACCCAGGGCAAACCACTTAGCTCTGTTTAAAAAAACAAAACAAAACAAAACAAAACAAAACACAAAGCATCTGAGGTTCAGAAGAGTTCAATGATTTGCTCATAGTCACACAAAGTGTCAAAGATGGGTTACATAGAATATTACTTCCTATTCCTACATGTTTAGGGCAAATTCTGAAGGTATTTGATATATGTTTACATTTCAGTCCATAACCTTTAGCTAAATTCCTTGTATTTAACTATTTTTTATTGATTTATATTTGTCAACCTTATATTTATTACATACATTAGACTGGAAGCTTTTTGAAGGCAGATATATAGTTTTTACCTTCCTTTATATTCCCAGTACTTAGTATCATACCTGGAATACTGTAAGTCCATTAATGGTGAAATATTGATTGATTGGTTGATAATCTTTCCAGGGGCAATTTAACTTCTTTAAGCCCTTGGAGAGGAGTAGAACTGTACCTCTAAAGAATCCTCAAAGAGAGAATTTTTATCAATAGTTTTGTTTTTTTCATACGGTTGATTTCTTACCTATGTGAACAATGGTACTTTTTATTATTTTAAATATTTTGTACAGAAATTTTTCTAAGATCTTTACTCTTCATGCATTATCCAGACTCTTTAAAAAGGTTAGTCTGTGCATAGCTTAATTTTTCCTTGATGTTACGAGAGTATCATATACACCTTAGTTGTTGTGATGTTCAGACTTACTTGCCCCTGAACTAAACAGTCCCAGACTACAGTCTTTTGAGTTCCTGAATGTGATTTTTGTCTTTTTATCTTTTTGTCAGACTAGCAAGTATCTATGTTCTCACCTTGCCTGCTTTAACAGCCCCCTTTTCTTCTTAGAATTTACTCACCCTCACTTTCTCTGGGTGTGGAAGTCACATATATAAAGTAATGAGTACTGTATGTAAAGGAAGAGTAAACAGGCTCTGAATGAAGGTCTAAGGAGCTTTCAGAGCTTTTGTGTATAGACTTGCTAACATCTATTTTGCTTATTCTAATGTATTTTTTACTTACTTTATGGTTCTTAGCAGTCTTTGGCACAATTAAGGTAGTCAGATAGAAAGTTTCTGGAGGGGTAGTATGGTACTACATACTGACTTAATAATGAGTAGAGCCACAAAAATCTGGTACAGAAGGAAAAGTGCTAGATGTTATCACAACATCTTATTATAATCCTACCTCTGTCACTTACTACCTATATAACCTTAGGAAAATTGTTTAATATCTATGGGGCTCAATTTTGTCATCTACAAAATAAAGTGGTTGGATTGATATCTTCCAATGTTCCCTTCAAGTTCCAACCCTATGATTCCATCAGTTACTGTTCACCTTTATTTAGCCCTTTAAAGTTTATGAGGCTGTTAGGTTTAATCAGATCACAAGCATTTGTTAAGCACTTACTGCATACCAGGTGCTGTGCTGAGTGCTGGTGATACAAAGAAAAGAGATAACTGTAGCAACCACACAACATCATACTAATAACCCAGTGCCTGTTCTTGAAGAACTCACTGTATAACGGGGGAGAAAACATACAAACAGCTATGAACCATCATCATATATGTATATATTTACACATACATAAATGTATTTACATGTAAATATATGCATATGCACATTTATATTTGTGTATGTGTGATCAGACATATAATTAGACATAATCCTGTAGGAAAGGCACCAGAATTAAGGGGAATCAGGAAAGGCAGAAAGCGAACTCAAGGAAGTTAAGTAACCTGACACATGACAAATATTTTTGTGTTTTTAAGATTTTCTTTGTATTACTCCAAATCGCTTTTTAACAGTATTGGAATAATTCTCCAATTTATGTTCGTTCTTCGTTACCGAAGAAGATTATGTCATCAGAGAAATGATGACATGACTTGCATTGACTTTGTTTTGAGTGAGGGAGGACTGTACAGGTCACCAGTCTCACTTTTCCTCCACAACCATCTGAATCCAGTGACTAGATATTCATCATATGCATGATTGGAGATGACCCAGGATGCACTGGGAGACCTTGGGCCCTTTAGGTCAAGGTCTTTGAGGATACTCACTTACAGTGAGGCAATGGCCATTAATTGAATAGTCCTGTTAAAGAACTAGCCAGGGCATGGTGCCTTTAATAAGGCCAAGAAAAAGAAAGACATCAGGCTGGAAGGGAAACAGCAACAGTTACCATTGATAATCACTCTAAAGCTAGGGAGGTCCAGGAGCTCTTGGCAGGGGTCCCTTGGAGTCCTAGTTTCAGAGTGTAGTAGGTTTAAGGTTTTGGGAGAGGACAGAGGAAAGGAAGGGAAGGGAAGAGAAGGGAAGGGAAAGGAAGGGAATGTATATTCTGGGAAATAGTAAGCAACTTTTTTTTCCCTGAAGGTCATCAACTTATAGTAAAATCAATGAAGGTCTACATACAATTTTAAATGAGCAATTTAATTTTATGGTTTAAAATTTTATTTTGATCTTATAAGAACTATATAAAATGTTCAAATCAAATAATTTTAAATTAATTATATATCCTTGTAATTCAACAAATATTTTGAAATAAGTTTTAATTACATTTTGTGCTCAACTAAGAAGGCATGAACAGTGAAGGAAATTGGAATCAGAGGAAGAGGAAAAAAGAGAGGGAGAAAAGATAGAGATAGAAGAAAAACTGAAATGGAGAGAAAAGGAGAAAGAGGGAGTAGAGGAAAATTATCATAGAGAAGGTGGTAATCCTATTAGCAGAAAAAGAATAAAGAAAAAAGTAAAAAAAGAAAAGGAAGGAAGAAAGAAGGGAAGAATGGAAGAAAAAGGGAGAGGTAGGGAAGAAGAAAGAAAAGGAGAGGGAGAAGGAGAGGGAGAGAGAGAGGGAGAGGGAGAGGAAGAGGGGGAGAGTAAAAGACATGAAACCATGGATGTAAGAAAGGTGAGGTGGAGAGATTGACTTTAGGAGATTCTAAAGTATATTGGGTAAATTCTTCTAGTCACACTTTGCTAGTTGCCTGTGTACAGGGTTTCAGAGTAGTGTGACCTTTTATCACTACCTTTTAGGAATTCTGATTAGCTGATAACTGATTAAGAGCTTGAAAAGTGATCTTTGACATTATGTCTTCAAAGATCCATTCTGATCAATATGCTATATCTTCCAAGAGGAGGAAAATTATTTCTGAGCTCCAGCTGTATTTGTCCTTTGTTGCTTAAGCTCCAGCGGCATTGGGTAGAAATGGCTAAATTACATACAGTCAAAGATCAAATCCAACTGAGCATGGAATCCCCATTGCAATTCTGGAGCTTTACAATTAGTAGCTTTGTGACTTTGACCAAGTCTAAACCTCTCTATGACTCAGTTTCCTCATTAGTAAAATAGGGACATTGATACTTTACCTACTACACAGTTTTGTTGAGAGAACATTATTTTGTCAAAGTTAAGGATTTTGTAAATGAAACATTATGATTAACATTATCCCTTAAAGTGTTTGATTTATGTAGATGGAATAAATAAGGTACTATTTGGAATTGGTTCTGATGAATGATTATTAACAGAAAAAATGCATATGGAACCATTCCAGCTAATTACAACTGTAAGTAAGTTTGGAGTGTCACAATTTGATGTAGATTTGCATTTATATTTTAATACATTTCTGCTTTATCAACTCATATTGAAATCCAGGAATCACTGAAGACTTTGCAATTTCAAGTACAGTTCTGATGAATATCTCAAACAATAAACAGCACTTTTACCTTCTGCTGCCTTTGGGAAGCATGTAACCACTAGTGTGGTTGAAGACACTTACTTGTCTGTATACAACTAATTGGTTATTGTTTGCTATTACCCCTAGGTTTATGGAAAAGCTAGTGAATATTTGGGCCATAATATTAACAGACACCTTATTACAGTAATAGAAGAAATAAACTACAAGTTACTTGTCTCCACTTGTAAGAGCAGAACTATTGTCATTGTGACGCACTTTGCTGGAGATATATAGAAAATAGCCTGATTGCTGTTACTGTTAGACCAGCAGTCAAATGTACCATTTTTCTCCAGTGACTCTTCCTGGACAACTCCCCAATGATTGCTAAGAGCAGCAGAAACCTTCTACAGCTGGTGTATTTCATGGTCTTCCACTTCAATTCACACAGTTCTCATAAAACCCAAATCTACCAGTTTTTGGCCAAGAAATAACATTTAACTACTTGCTAAATCAACTTTCCACCTCGAGTTAGTTATAACTCTGATATGTAGTAGTTTCTTCAATCTTCTCTCTCATTCCTTCCTTCTTCCTTTCCCCTTCCCTATTCCAAACCTCTCTCCTCTGTTTCAGTCTCATTTAATGAGAACAACTAAATCTTTCTTGGAGACACCTTGGTTTCTGTAAGAAGCTACCTGGTATAGCTTTCCTTTCAGCAGTAAAAAGGGGGCTTTCAATCCAGGGCATGCATCAGAAATGTATTTGAAATATGAACATTAATCAATTTTTTTTGCAGTGGAGGAGGGGCTATTGTGATATATGATATGTATTTCTCCACAGAAAGTCAGTGTAATGTAGTGGATAGAAAGGTGGCCGGAGAGTCAAAAACTCTGTTCAAGCCTTACCTCTGACACCTACTGGCAGTGTGACCTTGGACAAGTCACTTAAACTCTCAGTACCCTACTCTGCCCACAGGTTACTCCAATGCTACGGAAAAGTTGCTGATTTCCTGGGATAAATGTGTTTTCTATGAGGATGACATCACAGACAAAGCATTTCCCAGCATATTTGAAGTTAATAATTATTAATACTTCCCGTGTGACCTACTGCCTCCCTCCAGTCGGGAAGTAGAGTGTACCAAGATTATACTTTACACCTATCAGAAATGGAATTCCAAATTCTAGAGCTCGGAATGTCATTGACTGAGATAGAAACACAGATGGATAAGAAGTACATAAAGAATTTTTTCAGCATCTTCTACCGTTGAGTTCCTGCCTACCCTTTATATATGCTCATGAGATCAGATTCCTTCAGCACGTGTCACAGGCATTTAGAAAAGGACTGGCAATCAACACGAGTAAATCTTTATTTCTAAAGTCCCTTGGCTTTAATCTCTGCTAACTTTCAGGGTTGACTGGTCAACGAGGCTCCAAACCGTTCATTTACAGTACAATTGAAAGGCGCTGATGATTTTGAGGAATGTGCACTCGCCAGAAGGAACAGCTCGAGAGACAGACTGAGCAGCTTGCAAAAGTCAGGTGGTCACTAGCGCCTTGGGGTTTCTACTGTCAGAAAGCTAGTAATGGGGCATTTTCCCCTCTCTAGGCTTTTCTTCTCCAATTTAATTCCCAGAGGGGACTAGAATCTTCTACCTTTGAAACAGGAGCTATCCAGTTATATAAATATACATGGTTACTTCTACAGATTTTCCTAAACTCCTTTCTTTTTTACTAGGAAAGACAGAAGCTTCCGTAGACACAACCTCTAAGTCAAGATCTGAATTTGACTTAGAGGAGGAAAGAGAAGCTTAATTGAGGGAGAAGGTTCAGAGCAGCGGGCACCCTGAGACCAGAGAATGGGCTCTGCTGTAAATCTCTATTGCTTCCTCCTTCACTGTCCCAGCCAGTTCTTGAATTCCGTTTCTCGCCCCACTGAGGAGATCTTGGAGAGAAGAAGCGTATTTCATCCCTTTTCCATCTCGCCCAGCCAGTGCTTCCTTCCGCTGCCCAGAGAGAAGGTTTTGGAGTACCTAATCCCAACATCAGGGCTAGGCTCTCAACAGGGCGCCACCCTACCTAGACTGGGTCGCCATTCCCGGAATGCATGACACCATGGTCATCAGTGATCTGGAAAGACGAACATACATTATGGGGTTTATTGCCCTATGATCAAACTTGGTGGGATTTAGTCTGATCATTAGAGTGGAGTTTCGCTAGCTTCCTCCTTTACCTTTACCTTCTGCCAGATTCATTCTCCCTCCCACCTTAGACACACTTGTTGAGCTCGGGGCTCACTGGCTCCCTGCAAACTTTAAGGAAAGAAACGGCTAAATGATACGGGTGAGATAGTAATTGAGGAGCAGTTGGTCTGGGTATGTACATAGGCAAACTGGATATCTAATGAAAGTAAATGCGGCTAAACAAAAATGTATATACAGGATGGTATAAACCTAATATATTAAGTTTATAAAATGAGGATGGTAAGCATGCACACATATACCTTTATCAAGAGAGATTTATAAGATAAATATGGAGTCTATGCATGCACACTTATGGTATATTTATATTTCGTACATTTTTTAATATTAAAAAATTTAATTAAAAAACTTCTGTGTGGGATTAATTAAATGGGATTCTCCAGTGAACTCTGGGAAAATCTAATGTGTTATGTGAGAGAGAGACAGACAGAGAGAGACAGAGATAGAGACAGAGACACAGAGAAAGACAGAGAAAGATAGAAAAAGAGGGATGGAGTGGGGTGGGGTGGGTAGGGGTAAGAATCTTGCAGCATATCAAACACAATCCCATAAGAGGAGGGCTGAGCCAATTGTCCAGATTACACACAACCTTCCACCCTTCCACCACTTTCTGGACAGTTTGACATAAAGAGATGTCACCAGAGACACTTTCGGCATAGATGAAGTTTGTGCTTTTTCTCTTTTGTCTTTGACGGAACAAAACAATGGAAGTTGGACCCAGATAACACCCCATCCCCTATACATTGATGGCCTCTCCTCTTTTGTGCCCCCTTACCCTTTAGGAGGGCTGACCTTGTAGAGATTCTCAGCCTTCCCAGGAATCCAAGGCTAATCAAAAATAAAGCCACCAAGCCTGGGATTCCCAACAAATTTTGTCCCTTCAGAATTTGCCTGCAGCTGAGCAAATCTGCTGCTGTTTTCGAAGAGCTACTATCTTCTGATTTTGCCCCCTAATCAGTAGAAACTGACCAAAAAAGGCATGCATGGTGAGTGGTTGACAGAATGGGTGGGGTGGGGGTGAGGGTGGAGAAAGCTTTTGGTTCAAAGTGAGTAGAGGGAGTGGTCATCTCATGACCCCATTCCTGACACCCTTTTATTCCCCCTTCAATAAATATATAGCCTTGACCTGACCTCCAAATGATCTGAGCAGTCCGTCCTTTATTTATGTGGTAGATTAATGTCTTTACTCTAAGCCAGTGTCCTTGATAAGTAGATCTTAAGTTTTTAAGTCTAATTATACTTCTACCAAATCTTTCTCCCCCACCTCTCCACCTTCACCCCAGCCTAAGTAAATGCTTTTTGATGAAGTGGATGAAAGATGATAATGATGACGAAGTAGCTGCAAGTGACATAAGCTATGCTTATTCATGCAAATTGATTCACTGTTAAGTATCCTTCATCTTAACTCCAGGCTCCGTTAGAAAGTATGCTTATAGTCTCCATGTATTGTTTTAAAATGTTCTGAAAAAAACACTGAGGAAACTTGAGAAAGAAGGGTTCATTTAATTACAGGAAGGATTGACCTTCTTGTTCAATAAAGACTAATTTTGCTTTATTGTTACACGGGGCTGTGTATGAATGAAAGGTGTACGTTATTTATTATGTAAGCTTCTGCTTCTATTGGGGGGGATAGTCTTTATTGAACAAACAATTGTGCATGGCTTAATCATCTCCTCACACTCAATTATATGTGTTGACTTAATTAGAAAATTTCAGATATTGAATTTAATCCTCCAATCATCCCTCCCCACTCTCTCCTCACTTGTTTTTTCGCTATCCCAGTTCCCACCGTTTGCCTCCCATCTAGGGTGGGGCTGCAGGGTTGGGAGGTACACCGCAGCTTGGGGTAGGCTAGACATTTGCTCCTACCGGGGTTTCGGAATACCTAGGCACAGTCTGCAGGGAGGATCTAGGGAGAAGGGAGTAAAGCTGGAGTGCTTTATTCGGGCTGCATGGAGCCAGCAATGTGGAGGGCGTGAGTCTAAAAGAGACTAGAAAATATTAAGGGGTGAGAAGGGGGACCTGCACTAAAACCAGGAATACTGCGGTGGCATACCAGGTTAAGATACAGGATCTAGGTGGAAGTGGGTGGGGAATGTTCTTTGTTCGGCATTAGGACCCTGCGGGAGCCTCCTAGGGAGACAAGAGAAGGAGTGAGAGCAGAAAAAAAGGGAGCGCGCTGGGGGCGGGGACCCTGAGTCCGCACTCCAGCGGGCGGCGGCAGCACGAGTTGCTAGGCTAGGGCTTGGGCAGGCTAGCGCAGGACTCTATATAAGGAGGGCGGACAGCGCTGCTGTTCACGTACTATATACTCCATCTCTCTTCACTTGCTCCTGCAGGCACCTGCACCAGTACAAGCAGGAACACTGCAGCCCCAGGTCTTCCTGACCTGGTGAGCGGACTGGTGGGATGGCACGGATCAGTGCCCGCAGGGCGGAGTCCACCGCGGAACAGGAGCCCGGGCCCCGGCCCCCTATAGCTTCCACCGGCTGCAGTTTTTCTGCGGGGGAAGTGGCTCCTGTCGCGGGTGCGTGAAGAGAAATCGTGAAGGGAGTGAAGAGGTGCTGTGGCAAGGCAGGGAGAAACAACTCAGACAATATCCCTCTTGGGCATACCCCCACCCAGCTCCAAAAGCAGCAGTCCCCTCGCCTCGGGGCTTTTCCTCTTCCATTTCTGGAGCTAGAACGTGAGACCGAGGACGACAGACGGGACGGGCTGGAGGATGCTGTCTTCACCTTTCTTTCTCCATCACTGTGACTCGCAACTCCAGTGATCAAAGTGGGGAGTGCTTTGGGGCATTTGGGTTAAGAAACATTTCTTGGAGGGGTGGGGGGAAGATTGCGGGGAGGAAGGAAGAAAAGAAAACAAGCAGACTAAACAAAAACTGCACTCGAGCGCACGTTTGGAGGATTTGGGAGCTAAGCAGAAGTACGCCTTCTCCAAGGATCACTAAGACTGGGGGGCTGCAAGACTGCCTTCTGGAAGAGTAGAGGGCTGGAGACTTATTGACTCTCCCTAGGGTTGAACGCAAGGCAAAAGAACTGAAGGTACTCAACTGCTTCTCAAGCGTTGGGTAAGGAGAGGTCATCGATCGAGGGTATGGGGACAGTGTATATGGGGACGCGCCCTACTTGGCTGGGCTGCCTGCCGCACCCGTGACCTCCTTCGCGCTCCCGCAGCAGCTGGGAGTCTGGGCAGTCCCAGTGCCAGAGGAACTCCTGGATATGATTGGCTGTCGGGGAGAGCTCCTTTATCCCTCCCCACAGCAAGATACCCCGCGGACCCAACCTCCCTACTTCAGTCTCCACCCTTCTGACCACCTGCTATAGAGTCAGTCCATGATCAGAAGCCGTGCGCCACCTGCTCTGGAAGCAGGGCGAGGGGCGCAATGGAACAGCCTAGCCGTCAGTGCTCCCCACCAGCCTCCGGCTCCCTGACCTCCCCGCAGACTAATCATTCTACCTTCCCGAATCCCAACTGTAGCTCTCCGGATCTGGAGCCATACCAGGACTCTATTCCACTCCCTTGGAAGGTGGTCCTGGCCACATTCCTTGCACTCATCACCTTGGCCACCACGCTCTCCAATGCCTTTGTGATCGCCACCGTCTCTCGGACTAGGAAGCTGCACACTCCTGCCAACTACCTGATAGCCTCCCTGGCAGTGACTGACTTGCTTGTGTCTATCCTGGTGATGCCCATCAGCACCATGTACACGGTCACTGGTAGATGGACGCTGGGCCAGGTTGTCTGTGATTTCTGGCTGTCCTCGGACATTACCTGTTGCACAGCTTCTATCCTGCATCTCTGTGCCATCGCTCTGGACCGCTACTGGGCTATTACAGACGCGGTGGAGTATTCTGCTAAAAGGACTCCCAAGAGAGCAGCAGGCATGATTGTCATGGTATGGGTCTTCTCCGTGTCCATCTCCATGCCCCCACTCTTCTGGCGCCAGGCCAAGGCTGAGGAGGTGGCAGACTGCTTTGTGAACACAGACCATATCCTCTACACCGTCTACTCTACCGTAGGCGCCTTCTACTTTCCCACCCTGCTGCTCATTGCCCTCTATGGCCGCATCTATGTGGAAGCTCGTTCTCGGATTTTGAAACAGACGCCCAACAGGACGGGCAAACGTCTGACCCGGGCCCAACTGATCACCGACTCCCCGGGGTCCTCTTCCTCTGCCACCTCTATTAACTCTCGAGCCCCCGAGGGATCCAGTGAATCAGGGTCCCCAGTGTACGTGAACCAAGTAAAGGTGAAAGTCTCTGATGCTCTCCTGGAAAAGAAGAAGCTCATGGCCGCTAGGGAGCGAAAAGCCACCAAAACGCTTGGGATAATTTTAGGAGCCTTCATAGTCTGTTGGCTGCCTTTCTTTATCATCTCCCTGGCATTGCCTATTTGCGATGATGCCTGCTGGTTCCACCTGGCCATCTTTGACTTCTTTACTTGGCTAGGATATCTCAACTCCCTCATTAATCCCATCATCTATACCATGTCCAATGAGGATTTCAAACAAGCTTTTCATAAACTGATACGGTTCAGGCGCACGAGCTGAATCTTGAAGTGGCAGAGCGTTCACCAAGGCGCCTCTGGGGAACGTGCTTGTCTTGTGTCTGATTCCACAGGTAAGGTGGACTCTTCTTATGCTGGTGCTGTCTCAGAGAGAGGCTCTCTTGGGCCAGAGAAAACGGTGCTGAGAAACCAGTAGAGTCCAGAGGGGGCTCTGGAAGGAGAACCGTGCATAGAAAGGGTAGAGCAAGAAGAATCTATCTGCTCCCCACACTCCCAGCTCCCCACACTTCCTGCCTTGCTATTGACACTGCTGCTTTCCAGCGCCTTTGGGGCTGTAACTTTTTTTAATTAAGCATTTAAATGGGAACTACTTACCCGTTAAAGACTATTGTATGAAGTCACTGTCAGTCTATAGTCTCTGGTACCTGGAAACCTGCCGAGCTCCTATCTCCTACCTGCAGGCAGTGCTTCTAATAGAAGTTTATCCTCCCGTGCTAGTGGGGGGAAAAGCTTGATATCACTCCTCTCTCCTACTCCAATCCAATGAAACTGGCAAGTGTTTACTTCTCTCAACTGTCTCTCTTTTAAGTATTTAAACACAGTCAGAGGAGCGTATGGATTTAATTTCCTGGACCTAATTTTGTCTCTGATGGAGAAGAAAGCCTGAAGAGTTAACGGCGTTGCGGAATTCTGCTGTGAACAATTCCTATTATTTTCCTTATACTTGAAACTAGTTGGGGGATGGGCAGACTTGACAAGGAGGACAGAACTACTTGGGTGTTTGTTTTCTGCCGATGTGTAATTTTATATTCCTGTTTAGCGATTGTCAAGCCACAACTAACAAAGCAAACTAAGTATTATGTGTGCTCGTGCCAAAGTCTGAAAACTGCTTTAGTTTTATTCTTAATTCATGTATCTGTCACTTTACATATTTAAATCCCGGGTAAATGGAGAGTGTGATGGGTGACTCAGCCCAAATTGCTGCTATCTTACTTATGAATGCAATCGTTTAGTGTTAGATAAATCCCTCCTTCACCCAGTTTAACTAGACAACTGTCTTTGTCTTTACTCTCTAGTCCAATTCAGTGAAATCGACTTGCAGAAGAGAGATGAAATAGCAACAACTCCTATTGGTTAAGGAATGGGGGGAGGGGTAAGGGGAGGGAAAACGTATAACCTTGACTTGTACAAAATTCTTAAAATGCATGAGATAGTTATTTGCACAAACATTCTTTTCACCTGATATTCCCATGTGAATACGAAGTCACTAAAGGGCCTAGCCCTCCAGATACTGAAGCACTTGACATAGAATAAGAGCCCTAACATCAGTGTTACTATTGAATATTTGCTTCCTCATCTTTTATGTTTTGAATGCATCAAGAACAACGATTATTAGAAGAGGACACCTGAGGCCACTGGTGATAGCAAAAGAAAAAAAAAAGCAAAGATAGAAATAATTTCTGTTTTTATTCAGGACTATTCTAGACAGAGCCCTTCTTGTAACTCTTGGAGGGTGAAAAGATGTCACTCTACAAAGTCATTACTGGGTACAGTAATGACATTGTGAAGTGGTTTAAACTAGTATTCCGGTACTCGCATCCTGGCTATGATACCTTGCTCAGCTGTAATAATTGGAATAGCCTGAAATTATAAATCTTTACAAACTCTGTTTTAGTTGTGGTTGTGGTCTTAGCTTAGCTCTGAAAGATTCATTTTTCCCCTCTAGATATGGCAAATTGAAGGATGGGAAATTCATAATCTGAGTAAAATAAAAAAACCCATAAGAGAATCCATCTTTGTGGAAACAAAAACCCTACCCCACCCATCACTTAATATGCTAGGTAAGATCTGTATTCTTCTGAGCTGCTTTCTGCAAGTCTCAATTGTTTTAAAGGCCTTCCTTAGTGCTCAAAACTCAGGCAAAGGAGATTTTTTAACTGAATTGTCAAAATGCACTCCCTACCTTCCTACTTTACATTCTTTCACTGAGATAATAGCTCTTACTATTACAATATGAAGAATGTCATATGTATTCTCAATACAAAGGGAAATTAACTGGTGTTGTTGACATCTTGTCCTTGGGGCTGGATTATAAACTTCAGGGCATTAAAAAAAAAAACAACACAACAACCATCAGTCTTAGCAAGCTTTTCAAGTACATTTGCTCTGGGATTTCTCCCATGGAGAAATCAAACTTGAAATGTTCATAGGGCTCAATCATTTGTGTTGATGTTATTAATCTGTTTGTATTTGTATATGCCTTTGTAAATGCTGTTGTGCTTCTGTTGGGCATAAATGACAGTTAAGTCAAATTCTAACAGCCAGAGAGAACCTGTATATTTGAGCATATGTTGGTGACTCCCACACAGGGAGTGACCACAGTTGTATCTAAGTACTGTCAGAACATATGGTCAATTTAGTCAGAGCTTGTTACCACCATGTAAAGCTGATTATTTGACTGAATTGATTGGATATTTAGTATTGTGGGATAAGTGAGTGTATGCCAAAATTGTAGTAATAAGAATTCTCACTTCATCAATCCACATTACACTTGATTATGCAAAGTGTATTGCCATGTAATCAGAGGGGTATAAATTCCCTTTTCAGTTACTGCTTCCTGTAGGACAGCCTTGTGCTTGTATGATAATTCAGTCCATGAACTAGTCACATTATAAAATATAAAAGGGGAGAGAAACAAGAAAACTTTGTGGCCTTTCAGCCAAAGTAGAATGAACATATTTGTTGGATGTTGTAAGAAATACTGTCTACATTTGTATTCAATTGCACACCCATCTAAATGAATATATTTATATGTACAGCATCCAAAATGCTTATACTGTCTTGTGTTTTCAGAGATTTTAAAACTTGCTTCCCCCCAAAAAAACCCAGCCATAATGACCACAAAATAATGGCTGTTGACCTGGACAGACTTTATCATGAAACAATAATCTCTGACTTTGCTATATTACATTTTGGTTGTCTTTAAACAACAGACAGTTAGGAGATATCTCACTCATTTCAGCAGCAGCCCAGAACATATGCATTTGATTGAGTTGCTGTGATTGCATTGCCTTTGGCATCCTTCCTTTCAACAAATATGTAATTGGAAATGGAATTTAGAAAAAAATTGAAATAAAAGTTTACTGTGTTCTAAGGAAGTATTTGGTAATGACTATTATTAACTGCAAGACTAGTTCACTTCATTTTTCCAGTGTTATGCTTCAGAGTTTATTGAGATACCAGAAAAGGAGATTTAATAGCTGTTGATACTTGTAAGCCACAGTCATCAGGAGGGTACTTAACATAAATATTCAATCTTCTTTCATCTGGTATTCCAGAAGAACATGGTATTTTGGTGAATATTTTCTTGATAAATTAATCCAGTTAAACTGTATGTTGGATTCTCAATAAAAGGATGTGCTATGGTTGCAAAACTGTGTACATATCTATTTAATAAATCTATCCAGATAAATTCATTTAATAAAACCAGAGGAATGGTATCTGGAACTGACATTGGTATACGTAAGAATAAACACAGGGACAATTTAATTAATTCCACTGCTAAATTTTAGGAGACTTTATCAACTTTGAGAGTCTACTATGACTCAGCTACAGTGAGTTAACACTATTTAAAAATAAGATGATGCCATGTCTGAAGACTGATCTAATATAGTCTTCTCCAGGGTTAAAGGTAGGAGCCTCTAGGGTAGAGAGGAAAATCCACAAGCATGACATGTCTGTAATAAAAAGGATGAGAGTGAGGATGTGAGAAGAGTCAAACAGGAGGTCACAAAGAAGTGGTAGTCTGACCTCTTTCAGTATAGGTGTTTAAGTATATAACTTTTGTCTCATTTTGTCTCTTTTATGTCTTAGCTTTAGAAAAGCAGAGGGAATTGGTTATGGATCCATTGAAGTGGAGAGTGAAACCAGAAGCTGGATAAGAAAGGAAGGGAAAGGCTGGGCTAACCTGGGTATGGTGATATTTTGAGCCTTCTAAATTAGTAATGAGTTGTTGTTTTTTTTTTATCTTGATGAGCTAAAGGCATCTTGAACATCATTTTCATTATCATACTGTGACCTAGGACTTAAGTCAAATTAAAAAATAGCCATTTTTTTTGTAAGAGTCTTCTTTTTATGAACTTTATTCCCACATCCTGCCTTCTCTTCAGTGGCTCCAGGTCACCATATCCCTTGTGGCACTTTGCTTTTTCCACAATCTGTTCCCCATCATAGAATTTATAGTTGAAAATAATCTTAGATACTCTCTCTAGTACAACCCTTCATTAAATTTACTGATAAGGAAACTGAGACCTAGCAAAGTCAAGGCCACACAGATGGTATAGAGCTTAGTTCATCTATGTGAAATTTAATGCATTCAACAAGGATCTTTTGACTCTGAGACCAAGGATATTTCTCTAGCTCATCTATATGTTTGTTTTTATCTCATCTCACACTTCAAGCATTTCTCTTTGTGTCTGTATTTAACTCTCTTTTTCTGTCTCTGCCTCTGTCTCTTTCTACCTCTGTGTCTCTCCTGATGACTCTATATTTTCGAAGTGCCCCATGATCCAAAATTACTGCTATTAACCAATTCCTAGACTATTATTGATGTCAGGTATATATAGATGGATTATTTTATTAGACTAGTTTATTTATTATTACACCAGTTCAGGTTTGAATGGTTGTCAGGTATTCCAGGGTATTTTTACATTTCAAAAAAGGGGATCTAATTAATCTTAGTGAGTTTCCAGTTGGAGGAGGAGGTGTTAGCCATGGTAGAGATATTTTTAGTGCAGGAGGGGCTACAGTGGAAATGGTTTTGAGCAGGTGGGTCTTTATGTATTTCTCATCTACTTGGGTCAGGGTTGGCATGGAGGTTTCTTCTCTGTTCAAGGCAGCAAGTCTCCAATCAGCTCAGTAACAATTAAAGTATCTTCACATCTGTTAGAATTCTGAGTTAGAGTTAATAACTGGTTAGACTGTGAGTTGATGAAACACATGGGGATTATTCAGAAACAAAAAGCAGAGAGTCACCTATATATCAAGTAACCAACATCAGACGGTCTTTTCCAGGGAATTTTGTAATATAGTCTTGTTGGACTTGCCACTGACTGTGAACTCCTTGAAATTAAGAACTGCTTTTGGTATTTCTTTGCATCCCCCACACTTAGTACAATGCCAGGCACATAGAAAGAACTTATTAAAAGTTTACTAACTTGACAGTTTAACCCTGGATTAACTTGTACATCAATGCAAATATGCTTTGCATCAATGTGCTTGCGAGGAGGGAGGGTGGTGGATTTTCAGAAGTTAGAACTTGCATTCAAAAATAAAGATAATTCAGGGTTCCAGATTAGAAAACATTCATTTGAATTTAGGCAGCAAGGGACATAGAGAAGAGAGCACTGGACTGTTGTTTGGAAGACCTGAGTTCAAATTTGCCCTTAGAAATTTATGAGCTCTGTGACTCTGGGCAAATCACTTAACCCTATTTGCCTAAGTTTCCTTAACTATAAAAAGAGAATAACAGCACCTACGTCATAGCATTGTCACAAGGACTGAATGAGATAAGAGTGTAAAGGTGCTTAGCACAGTGCCTAGCTCGTAGTAGATGCTACATAAATGCTTATTCCCTTCTACATTCTCCTCTTTTCCCTTTCCCAACTTGATGCTTATCAATAATTATTTCCTCAAATAATTTTATTGTGTGATCTAGTGAAGTCAATATTTGCATAGAAATTTGAGATTTGTTTTTTCATAGGATCATTGATTTGAAAGAGACTTTAGAGGTGATCTATTTCAAGTCTTTCATTTTACACATCGTATAATCATAAGACTAGAATTGGATGGAGTGTTAGATGCCATCTAGTCCCTCATTTTACGTAGAAGGAAACTAAGGCCCAGGAGGTTAACTGACTTTTCCAAGATTGTACCTGGAGCAATTAATAGAGCCAAGATTCAAGGCTAAATCCTCAGATTGCAAATCATGAGCTCTTTTCCCTAAATCACAGTTAGCAGTTTTGGTATATCATGAGGATACTCATCCATATGCCATTTCCTCTAGCAAGGTGGAATTTTACCCATTTGCCTTGTTTTGCCATTGTGTTGAAAAAAGCTCCATTATTAAATATGGGTTTCTATTACAAAAGCACCTTGATGGTATCAGAAAAGGGAAGTTGCATATTGTAAAGATAACTGAAATAGCATTAGAAATCAGCAATAATCCTTAATAACCCTAACTGTTTCTTGTTTATTCCTAGTATTTGGGTTTTCAACATGTTGGATAAATTAGAATTCCAAGACTTCCATGCTCCCGAGAAGCATGGATATATTTACATGAACTATTGCAGTGAAGCAGAGCTATGAAAACATCATACTTACGGCTATAAATGTAATTGGAAAGGACAACCAGCATAAACCAATGAGAAATGAATATTGCAAAATATAAGCTAATAGGCATGGACCCAAAGAAGAGACATGAGAAGACATCCCTCTGCACTATTTTGTTGAGGTAGTGTTTGTGAGATTTATGACTGCGGAACCTTTCATACATTGCCAGATTTTTTTTTGCTATATTACTTGGTTTTATGGATTTTTTTCTCTTTTTTCTTTAAAAGTTATATCTTACAAAGCATGGCTCCCCTGAAAGCAAAATTACAATAAAATATATTAAAAATAAATTAGATATCCATTTCCCCCTTAACCCTATTCCATGACCTCCTCTTCTTCACCTAAAACTGAAAAAAAAATGATCTGAGGATTGTGTTACGGATCTATGATGTTACTTCTAATGTACAGGGATTTCTGAGCAGAGTTCCTTGATAGAAAAATTTAATCTTATTCTATTTAGGGTTTTGAAAGACAATTTGTACCCATTTCTCGTGGCCCAGTTCTCACAGGTTTCAGAAGAAAAAAAACTCTTTCATTATAAATAAGTGGGAATAGATGTGACGAATATTGCCTTGTAATATTTTATTCTCCTAAAATGAGCAGATGGTGATGGAAGGATTCATTTATGGGAAAAGTTTAAAAGAATTTACTCATGACTTGGTTAAATGATGCATGAAACAGTGAGTCATATCCTCTGTGTCTTTATAGAATGATTCTATCCCCAGGCCTTGTTACCAGTCCTATATTGGGAGATCCAGAGTGAAGGATGGCTTTAGATTTATAGCAGGTGATCTGAAAATGGGAGGATACACCTAGTAATGAGACTGAGCATAAGAATTACCTGTAGTCACATATTTAAGTTCTGTTTCAAGGCTTGGGCCAGGCATACTTTTGCCCATGAACAAATTTACCTTCTTGAACTTTTCTGAGAAGCTAAAATACGCATTACAGGGTGCCTGCTCTCCAAGGGGATACTTCTGGGAATTCCATTCACTTTTGTGCCTGGTTGATTTCCCTGTCTTCCTTCCTTCTCCTTCCCCTCTCCCCATGCCAACAGATCTGGAGAGAGAATTTTGTCTGGCCTATATGCTGAAGTGCCTTGGTGTATGGATTATCAGTCTGTTGTGCTAGGGAAAGCAAGAGATCATATCCCAAACCCCTCCCCTCAATTTTCTTTGAATAATTTGGATTCTCAACTAGTCTTCTTACCTTATATATCCCTGGCCAGGTCACATGTTTATTATCCACAATAGGTAGACATTATGTTCGAGCATTTTCAGATATCAAGCCAGTGGAACAGCATTTCTTGACCTGCTACAGAAGCTGTTTGTTATATACCCAAGTGAATCAGGTGTCAGGCTTTATATGCACCACTGGCCTGCACCCTTCCACAATCAGAGCTCACATTTACACAGTGCCTTTTGGTTTACAAAGCACTTTTCTCACTCTCTGGGGGAGATAAGTGCCAGAATTATCACTCCCATTTTAGGGAGGGAAGAAGAAAGAAAGGAAACAAATATTTAATAAATTCCTACTATGTGCTGAGCACTGCTCTAAGTGCTTTACAAATATTTTCTCATTTAATCCTCACAACAGCCCTGGGAGATAAATGCTATTATTATTCCTGTTTGAGAAAATAAAGCAGACCGAGGTAAAATAACTTGCCCAGGGCCAAACAGTGAAGACATGACTCATTATTTCATGTATCATTCAGTCAAACCATGAGTAGATCCTTTTAGAATTTCCCTATAAATGTATCCATCTGCTCATTTTAGGAGTATGAGGTATTACAAGGCAATGTTCATCATATCTGTTCCTAAGTATTCATAATGAGAGGAACTTTTCGTTTGTTTGTTTGAGCCCTTGACCAGAGCTCATAAGTGTCTGAGGCTGGATTTGAGCTCAGGTCTTACTCTATCTGCTGACCTCTAATTACCTCTTAGAGATGAATAAACTAAAGCCATACTTGAATTGATTTAGCAATAGTCATACTGATACACTGGGAGTTGAAGTCACATCTACCATTAAGTCCGTTAATAAGCATTTATTAAACACCTAGTAGGTTCCAGGCACTGTACATCAACTTCCAACCCAGAATTCTTTTCACTGTGTCACACTCTCTCTCCTTGTCAGCAATGACATTTGTGAGTAGTAATTCTGATAGTAGTATATAAAAGGATGGTGTTTCTAATTTAGGGAATAATGAATGACTATATTATCAGAGAAAAAAATACAGAATAAATGGACTAGAAAGACTATTATAATAACCTAATGAAGAAAAAGAAACTTAGGCTAAAAAAAGGTGATGTGACTTACTCAAGGTCGCACATAGCTCTGTTGTTGGTGCCAGAGGTTCCCTGATTCTAGTGTTTCTACTCCATGTTACGGAACTCACTTGATTGTATCATTTATGGAAATGTTGTTTGAGGGGTAGGATGGGGGAGAGTAAGATAGAAAGAGAAAAGGTCCACTTGTTGGCTGCTGGTAGATTGTAGGCAAGCCTGAACATCTTATAGGATGGCTTTGTGAATTTCAATAACAACTTCTCCTTGAATAATTTTTTTTAATAGCTTCACACAATCATTGAATCTTCATTTTGGAAGGAATGTGAGGGACCGTATTATCCAACTTCAGAAGGTTGTGGTGAGGCTCAGATGAAATCATATATGCATACATACATATATATATATATATATATAAAGCATTGTTTTCAAACCCTAAAATCATGCCACTAAAAACTATGTTATCGTCATTCCTGGTATTGGTATATGACCGAGAATCCCCTCTATGATATGTCTCCAACTATCATCCAACTTTGCTTAAAAACTGTCATATGCATGACCTGAAAATCATAACAGCAATGTGAAGTAGGCAAGAAAAGTATTACAAGTCCATTTTGAATGTAGGGGAAACTGAGTCTCAGCAAATATTGGTAACTTGAGGAAAGTTGAAACATAATCAACATCTACTAATAGCCTTAGCTCCAAAGAGACGGGTTTGATGAAAATAAAAGGAGTAAAAATTTAACTCTGGGTGTGTGCATGGAATGCCTAACCTCTGTTCTAAATCATCGACAAACTGTGATGAGTCAGCATACAAGTAAATAAGCAAAATGTTCAAGTGAAATTGTGCAGTGGAACAGGTGCCTCAAAGTTATAGACTGAGAGGATGTCAGACTACCTAAGTTTAAAAATGATCTAAAAGAAGTGGTGGCACAGTAATGGGTTGGGAGTCAGGAAGACCTGAGTTCAAATGTGACTTAAACACTTACTATCTGTGTGACCTAGGATCAAGTCATTTAGCCTCTGTTTGCCTCAGTTTCATGAACTGCAAAATGGAAATAAAAGCATCTACCTTTCAGAGTTGTGAGGATCAAATGAGATAGCATTTATTAAAACAGAACAAAACCAAGCAAAATCCTCAGCTCAGTCCCTGGCATAACATAGGTGATAGTTTATTAATACTTATTTCTTTCTCATCTATGTTTGGGAATTATACAGCTCTTCTTATAAGAGATGTAGCCTAGAGAGCTGCCCTCATTAACAAGAACTGCATTCAGGTCCTACCTCTGATGCTTAACAAATCATTTAACATCTCAGAGCTTTAGGAAATGCTTTAACTTTAGTGAATTAAGGAGAAGATGCTAACTTGAGTAGGTAGAGGAAGTTTCTGCATCTCTGGGTAACAGATTAACATGGTGGGTCTTCATCCAGTGTAGTGTCCCATACATTTTATGTGAACAACTGGAAGTTTACTTAGTCTATAGATTGAGTCACTGCCTCTAACCTATTCCCACATTGGTACAGCTAGATTCCAGAGAAGGACCATCATCATATAATTACACTCAAATGCTAGCAGCCTGGGGCTAACAATGCTGAAAGAGAATACATTTCTACTCACCACTTCAGTTTTGGTTATGTGTTTCAGTTCATGCACACCAATCATTCACTATAATGTCACATTTAGGTCTTAAATATCATCATGTAATTGGTAATTAGAAAAGGAAAGTCGAAGGCAGTCATATGTTGAAGGAAATGCATGAATAATAAACTATATCACAGTCCACACATAACAATGAATCACTCTTTCCTACCTATGTACTCAGTATCTTTGGAGTAGAGTGATACAAATATCAAGCTAGGTAACACAGGAGTCAGGAAAGCCTATATGCCTGGGGTAAATCATCACTCTGGGCTGCCACTAGTCCCTTTAGGGACATCTCTACCACATAGTCATTTCTTTGCTGTTTGCCTGTTCATTCTCACCATTTTCTTGCTGGTCAAATCCTCATGCTTTGGATTCCTGAATTGATGTAGCATTTATAAGCTTTTTCAACTTACAACCACCTTGAAAAGGGAATTGAAAAAGTGTTACATTATGGAATTGGCTACCAGTTCCCTTTAAGCCAATGAACTGCAAAACTTCTCAGGCTGACTCTAAGTAAGACAAAGCAATCCAATCAACTATTCACTTTCCAGTATGTTATCTTGTCCAATCAAATTCTCACAGAACTCAGGGTGAAACAGCTCAAGCTGGCTCTCTGGACAAACCAAATCAGGCAGCCAAATCCCCACTCATCTGAATTCCATGTCACCCAATTAAACCTCAACATGAGCAAAAAAACTGCAAAACCTTTTCTCTTTTTCTGCTTTCCCCTCTCAAACCAAAGAAGGCAGCCAGGTACCTCTGAGAATCTTTGGCTCTCTGAAGCTCACCGAATATTAATATCTGGAAATAAAATTCTTGTCCAATGAGGTAGAACTTCTCATCAACCAATTAAGAATCATTTAGCTGAAGCCTCTTTCCTCCCCCTCTAGTTTACTGCTCCAGTTAACACTTCTTCACATAGAGCTTGGAAGGAGCTGGTTTCAGACTCCCTGCTGTATCTTTAATTTTTACTTGTCAGATTCATCATTTCAGTATCAGCCTCAGCCTTCTATACATTTTAGTGAATTCAATCAAATCTTTATGGCATTCAGTGACTCAGTGACTCATCTTTCACTTAAAAGATAGTAACTCTCAAAATATAAAATCAAGACACCCCATTTAACAATTCACTTCAATAAACATTTATTAATGTTACACAGTATGTCAGGTACTGTACTGAGTGCTAGGGATACAAATAAAAAAAAAAGAGAGATCGTCCTTGACCTCTTGGGGGAATTTGTTATTGCTATTCAGTTACGACCAATTCTTTGTGACCTCATTTGGGGTTTTCTTAGCAAAAACACTGGAATGGTTTACCATTTCCTGTTCATTTTACATAAGAGAAAACTGAGGCAAACAGGGGTAAGTGACACATGCAGGGACACACAGATAGTAAGTATCTGGTCTGAAATTGACCTGAGGTATTTTTGATTCCAGGGCCAGTGCTCTGTCCACTGCACCACCTAAAAGCCCAATGAGAAAGATGGCATAAACAAGAAAGCTGAAAAGGGAAAAGGCTGCATGGGGCCAACATCAGGTATGGTATTTCATGAGTCGAGGCCAAGAGGAGTTGATGATGCAAAATGGAGATACCCCAAAACTTGTGAGGTCTCTATAGGGCTTTAGGAAGAATTTCCATCCCTCTAGTCAGAAGGGTGAGGCAACTGATGGTGACTTGAAATGATGCTGAATATCAATCCTGAGACAATCTCAGGTGATGAGACTGTAGGTGATCAATTTTACTGGAAAATCTCTGTCTCCAGATAATTATATGATTTCTCTTTTTCAGTTTTATCTTCTGAGATCTTAAAATAGTTATAAGCAAATGATTTGAAGGAGCAACATATCCTCTAGCTTTAGTCTCAAAAAGGTTCATGTTTTATTGAGTCCTTAAAATTGTACTTCATTGTAATTCCTTTGCACTTTTTTCAGTTTTCTAAGAAAAATAAATACAAGTTATTTGTCCTTTTAAACCATCAGACTCTTCACACCCAAAGCATTACCCTACATTTTTCACAGTGCAATGTCTTTATACTTACTCTATAGTTCTTCTTCTGTTCTAACTACTCAAACCCCATCTGACAATTATATTTTTTCTTATACATATTTTAGTAATTTAAATTAAAGAAAAATTATTTTTCTATTCATTTCAGGCATGAAATATTTGTTTATCATACATATTTATGTATGTTGGAGGCAATAACCTACATCATTTGTCAGTTGATATAATTATTTTCTCTGTTGAAAAATGGCACTCTTTCTCTTAATACATTAAACTCCTTGATATGAAAATGGTAGTATCTTAAAGAGAAGTGCCTTCATATATATATATATATATATATATATATATATATATACATACATACAAATGAAATCACATGTTCAGTTACTTTCCTTATCTCTTAAAAATTCACAATGTTGTTTACTTCATGATTGTCTCTTCCATGAAGCCTTCCTTGACATAGCATATGCCCCTTCCTGCAGTGATAACATTACTCCCCCATTCAGCTCACAAAGTTTGTCTTGACACCCTCATGTTACTCATGCAACAGGCCTTTAATGTATATTTGTTTAATTAATGATGAAATGGATCTTTGAGTCACAAACAATGTAAAGATAAATGCAGTACTTAATAAGTCATTAGATTTTGTTTTCTCCAGTCTCACTGTGATTCCATAAGAGCACAGGTCTTTTATCCATACAAAAGTTGATATACCACTGTGGTTTGTTGGAAAGAGTATTGGATTGAGAGAGCCAAGAGTTCTGGCTTTGAATCATGATGTATCATCAATTATGAGATCTCTTTCACAGAAGAATAAAATAACAGTATTGCATGATTCTATTAATAGACTTTTAATTATTGCTGTTTTTGAATCACATGTAATGGAACATATGAGTCTCAAGTTAAAAAAAAATCCAAACCAAAAAATAAAAAAAAACACAGATGTAGAAATGTAGCATAGTTCTGGGCACTTAGTAGGTGTTTAATAAATGTTTACTGCTGATTGAGAACAAGAACAAAATTGAAGATAATTTTAGGGCAAAGAATACAATCAAGTTTTAGTTGCCAGAGAAATCAATCACCATAGCTCTGAGTGCATCCATGGGAAGAGAAAGAAGGAGTTCAACAACAGGATTTCAGAGAAACTCTATCAAGTTCTCCATGACTTCTAGTTTGTGTGTGATGCCAAGGCTGCAATGGCTTTCACATTATGGCAGCTTACAGTGGCAAAGTTAAAAGGAAGGGACAAGTTCTTCTTTAATTGTGTTTGTATAAACTCTGTTCCAAATCCCATTGGCATGAAACCCTCTCATTACTGAGGGAGATGAACGCCCTCTCCTACATGAGGGGTAGGGAAGAGTTGGGTGAGATGGGGAAAAATTCCAGTCTCTAGTCCCTTTGGGGCTCTTCAAACTTCAAGTCTTCTTTAGGACTTTTCAAGTAGTGAATCACTTCAGGTATTTCTGGCTCCCAACTTCAAGAAAGAAGTTGGAAGAAGTCAGCTCCATTTCAGAATGTTGAAGGAAAATACTCTAGGAAGACACAATAGGGGCTGGCAGTCTCTATCATGTCTCTATCCCCAGTTCACTACAGTAGAGACTTTGGGGAGTTTACACTTTGGTGAGATTCAGAACTCTATTATTGAATTGAATTATATTGCTCTCCATGAGAAACCTCCTTCACTCTGTATTATCTGGTATATATTCTCCTAAGTATACCTTCTCTAATTTTTATTTTCTTCTGATTTGAATAAATGGACTTCTTTGTTATTCTTTATATGTGTTCATTGTGGAATTGGTATTAGATGTGAAAGAGATCAAGCCCTAGGTATAGAACCTGGGTATCCTCTTCTCTCCCCAAAATAATGATAAAGCAAACAGAAGTTAGATTGAACCTGATCATATCCTTCCTAAATTAACAATATTTAAGGGAGAAGACTGATAAGCTTGTAGCCCAGTACTCCCTCTCTCTGAAGAGAGCAGCATCATGGTTTCTGGACTCAACTTCCCACTTCCCTTTCCATCAGGAATGAAAGTTCCCCTTGGAGGAGGATGGGGTGGGGAATGGGGTGGGGAGAGAAGAGACTAGAGGTGGCTCTTCTGCCTCCCTTCATGCCACATGCCAGTGTGTGTGTGTGTGTGTGTGTGTGTGTGTGTGTGTGTGATGGTGTCTACACATGAGGTCTTCCCTACATTTGGTTTGTTTGCCCTCTCAGTATCACAGAAAGGAAAGCACTAGATAGTAAATCAAACGGAGAATGAGAATATGGCTTATAAACATTTCTAGGAAATGTCAGGGAAAGATTTAAGACAGGAAAAGTGGTTTTATGGGTCTTAGCTTATGGACTCAAGATGTTTTTGTAGTATAACAACTGGCTATAATACTCAATAACTGTGTAACTATGGACAAATCACTTAATTTCTCTGAGCTTCAGTATCCTCATCAATCAAAGAGGGAAAACAATTCTTTCACTACTTAATTCATGGGTACTTTTTAAAGTACTGCATTTGGATTTGAATTTCAAATTCAAATTGAATTGAAATTTTCTAATTGAAAGGAAAGGTGATGGTCATCTAATTACATACATGCTGGAACTGAGGAATGAATACCATGCAAACAAGTTAGGATATGTGACCCACATATAAACCTGCATGGGGTAGCTAGCTAGGTGGCACAGTGGTTAGAGCACTAGGCCTTGAGTCAGAAAGACCCAAGTTCAAATCTGGCTGAAGATACTTTTGCTAGCTGTGTTACCATGGGACAATTTACCCACTGTTTTTTTCTGTTTCCTCATCTGTAAAATGGAGATGATTACATCTATTTCCCAAGATTGCTGGGAGGCTCAAGTGAGATAATAGTTTTAAACTCTTAGCATAGTACCTATAGTAAGTTAATATAATAAGTACTATATAAATGTTGCTGTTATTATTGCACACATATACACATGTGTGTATATACAATCATGTTGTGTGTGAGTTTGAGGCATTAGATTGATTGGATAGAAAAGTCAGGTACAAGGTCAGGAATCAGGATTTACCAGTCCTTCCAGAGACAGCCTAGATATGACAGACTGCCAATTCTAGTAAGAGGCAGTGAGAGATCAAGGGTGTGAGATGGATCAACCCGTAATCATTTGAAACACTTTCTGTGATCTTTTGTTCTAGACACTGTGTTAAGCACTGGGGATACTAAGAAAGTCTAAGCACAAAAGCAATTCCTACTCTCATGGCGCTTACACACTAATTGGAACTGAGAATCTAGAGTGTGCTCCACAGTGAAACAGAAATTTGGTATAATGGTCCACAGGTAAACTGACCATGGCTTCCCTGAGTCTTAGGCTTCACTTCAAAGGTACAGTAGTAAATAGGTTTGTGAAATGAACCTTTCAGTGTGCCATGGGTCATGCATCCTAACTTGTTTACATGGTATTCATTCCTCAGCTCCAGCAGCTGTTAAATGTTTCCCCTCCAATATCTTGTCCCAGATGCTTCAAGTCTTCAGTCTACCTTGAAACAATAGCTGATTCTTGCCTCAAATGCAGCAAAGCATGACATTCAAACACAACCCTCTGCTTTTTTGCCACCCTTAGATATGGGCATTGTAATTTGTGTGATATGGAGAAAAAGACAGCACCACCCAGAGCAAAACAATGAAACTGGCATTCTCCAGTTTTTGGCAAATGGTTCAATTTTTGCAAAATCACAGAATTTCAGTGTTGTCAAGTACTTTAGAAGTTACCTACTCAGTTACCTGAAGAGAAATGTTCTTTGAAAAAGTCCTGGTAAAGGATTATCCAGTTTCAAATCTCCAGTGAGAAGAAACTATCTCTGGCAACTGTGAGTCTTTGTACTATAGGGACTTTTGGTTAACTCCTAATAATCTATTTCACTTCAACAGCCAGGAAAACTAAGACTACATATGCATATGTGTATGGTTATTAGAATTTTCTGATCAAATTACATTCATTTACAAACCTATATATTAAATAGTAAAGAGGCATATTTATTAACAACAGTACTGCACTGATATTTACATCTCAGAAGCATATTTCACAGATCAATGATTCTGAACTTTTGGGGAATTTTCTATGCCAGTCTGATTTAATAAAAATATCTTCTTTCATCTTTAATGTCTTATGAGACATTGAATATTTATAAAAAAATGAAATTTATCTAAAGGTTTTGAGACTTAAAGAATTCCATGATATTCATGTGACATTGAGAAAATGGATTGAGAATACAAACACAATGAATACTTTTGAGACAGCTGTTGTATTCAGAGCATTTTATTTGGTGTGATTGAGATTAAAAGTTGATCAGAAGGCATTTATTAAACACTGAATATATACGAAGTACTGTGCTGGGCACTGGTATATGATATATAAACTTCTTATATATGTATATGTGTGTATGCATATAAACATAAAAATATGCATATATTTGAATATTTGCGTATATGTGTGCATGTGTGTGTACACTCACAAAAAATACAATGTAATTTGGGGGCAGGATAAAATTTCATTTTTTCCCTTAAGAAACTTAAAATTTATTTGGGCAATAAGCTACAATGCAAAAAAAAAATGTTTAGGTGATCTTGTTTCAGAAAGAATGTTTTATCTCAACATTAGAGTACAAATTGCTTGTTGAACAGTTACAGTATGAAAGTCATTGAAGGACAATTTGGAATAAGGGAAATCTCAGTGGATTTTGAATTGAAGTACCTGAAGTGATATCCTTATCTATACAATCCCTAGGTGTGTGACTGAACAAATAACTTAATCTTTTTTTGTTCTGAAAGTTTTCTCATCTGTACAAGAGAATGCAGATTCGTGATTATGAAGAAAGTGTTTTGTTCAATTTTTAACTCCACAGAAATATGGGTTTCAAGACTGAACTAATGATTTCATTGATATAGGGCACTCTTATCAATACAAATGAGCATGTTTTCTAAAACTTATAATCTAAGGAAGTTGATTAGAGTACTGAGAGGTTAAATGACTTGACTAGAGTCACACAGTCAGTATTTGTCAGAAGGAGAACTTGAACTTTCATAGCTTCTTGGTCCTGAGGCCAGCTCTCTATTCACTATGTCATTTAGCCTAAATAATTATAATAAGCAGAAATACAAATTAATTCTAAACCCTTTCTGCTCTACAATATTATACACAAAACTAAAAATTACTCAGAATTTACATTTTAATGTCATAATTATATAATAAGTGTCTGTGTAATTTTGTCTATCTTGTGGCTTTTGAAATGAATTAATATATATTATCTCATTTGATCCTTATCACAACCCTGTGAGATAAGTGGTTCAAGTATGATTGCTCCCATATAGGGAAACTGAGGGTCAGAAGAGTTAAATAATAAGAAACATATAGCATATTAAGGTTTATAAGGAACCTTGTAAATATTACTTCATTTTGTTACCATAATTCCAGGAGACAAATGTTATTATTAACTTCACTTTACAATTGAGGAAATTGAGACAGATCTTAAGTGACTTGCTTAAGGTCACTCAGCTAGCAAGGGTCTGAGGCAGAATTTGAACTGAGGTTTACCTAATTCTAGGTCCAGTGCTCTCTAGTCTACTTAGTTGTCTAAAAAAAAAAAATTCTCATTTAAAAATACTACATGAAAAATATCTTTTTGCTCTTCAAAACAATCTGCTGACATAGATATTACAGGCCCCATTTAAAAATATTTATATTTTACTTTTTCTGATTTCTAACATTTGTTTTTTAAAATTTTGCATTTCTAATTCCCTTTCTCCCTCTTTTGCTCCACTCCACCCTCCTTAAAGAGGCAAGAAATTTGATATAGATTTTATATGTGTAGTCATGCTAAACATTTCCATATTAGCCATGCTGTGAAAAAGAAAACACAGAAGAAAAAGAGAAAAGAAAAATAAAAAAAAATTTAAGCATAGTTTGATCTATGTTCAAACTCCGTCAGCTCTTTCACTGGAGGTGAATAGCATTTTTCATCATAAATCCTTTGGAATTGATTGGGGTAATTGTATTGCTGAGAATAGCTAGATCATTCACAGTTGATCATCATACAATAATGCTATTACTGTATACATTGTTCTCCTGGTTCTGCTCACTTCAATTTAAATCAGTTCCTATAGGTCTTTCTGGGCTTTTCTGAAGCCATCCTGCTCATCATTTTCTGTAACACATTCCATCACAATCATGTACTACAACTTATTCAACTATTTCCCAACTGATAGGCATCCCTCAATGTCCAGTTCTTTGACATCAGAAAAAGCTGCTATAAATATTTTTGGGCATGTAATATTTTCCTTTAAAAAATCTTTTTGGGGGAGGAGCCAAGATGGCGGAGTAGAAAGATTCATATATGCTAACTCCAAACCCACAGCCCATAAAATACCTATAGAGAGGAACTCCCACCAAGTTCTGGAGCAGTGGAAGCTGCATGGCAGCAGAGTGGAGGAGATTTCTGTTCCAGGGAGACCTGAAGAGCCAACACCAGGGGT
>CM053770.1:357344821-357377218 GCA_028658325.1 Potorous gilbertii | reverse complement strand
ATGGGAGAAAATATCTATTCACCAAGAAAGTAACCTTGTATAGTCTTGGCTTTTTTTTTCCCTTTTTTGGCATTTTCTCAACCAGTTACTTGACTTTTGCGTCCTTTGTCAAGAGTAGGGTATACTCTGGGAATCTGTAAGATCTCAGTTCTTCCAGGGTGGCACAATCAAGCATGGACTGGTCTGGGCTCAGGAGGGATTTTTGCATCCAGAATCTTAGCAGTTACCTCTCTACAGTCTTCTGGCCTCCAGTTCCACAAAGTCCGCACTGGGGCTGATTTTCAGTTAAGCTGTGGAGGCAGGGCCTCCAATTCAGTGCCAGACACAGACCACTTCCCTAAAGACCTCTATGTAGGGCTGAGGTAATATTCAGGTCCTCAGTGCCCCCAGGAGTTTGTATGCTCCAACAATGGATGTGGGAGGCTGAACGGGCTGCTGTATGGCCTCTGTAGCTGCTGCCTGCTGCTGGAGCTATGGGAAGGCCCTTCTCCCTTCCTGGTCAGCTAAAATAAACCTTGTCACTGACCTTTGGCACCTGTGGGTTGAGGGATCTGTGCACCATTGCTGCTGGGACTGGGGATTCTCTGCTACTGGGACTGGAGATTCCATCCCTAACGTGTCCTCCTCCCAGAGTCTAGCTGCACTGTGCAGCCAAGACTGGGCTTGCCTCTGCTCTGGGTCCAATGCAGCAGACTTTTCCCTTGGTCCTTTCAGGTTGTCCTGGGCTGGAAATCTCCTCTACTCTGATGTTCTCCACTTCTGCTGCTCCAAAATCTGTTGAGAGTACCTCTGTACAGGTATTTTACGGGCTGTGTGGGGAAAGCCTCCCTTTGTGTTTCTATTCCACCATCTTGCCTCTGCCCCTGGATTATGGCTTTTAATCCATTCTGCTATCCGTGTCAGTTTTATGGGAGGGTTCATTGCATTAATATTCACAGTTATGATTACAATCTGTGTATTTCCCTCCATCCCCTTTCCTACCATTTGTTCTTTTATCTCTCCCATCTCCCTTCCCCTCCTCAATAGTATTAACTTTTCACCACCTCCTCCTGTAGCCTTCCTTTCCTTCTTTTATCTCCCCTCCTTTTTACTCCCCTTTGCCCTTACTGCTTCTTCCCTCCCTTTTAGCTTCCCTTCTTTCTTTCCCCCTTCCCCTCCTACTGCCTATAGAGTTAGTTAGTATTATCTACTATAGCTTATTTCCTCCTTGAAACAAATCAGATGAGAGTACCTCTCAAACAATGCTCATCTCCCTCCCCTCTTTCCCTCTACTACAATTTCATCTTGTGATGTAATTTACCATTTTCTGCTTCCTCCTTTTCACACCTCCTGTTACAATCCCTTTGCATACTTAAATCCTATTTTTAACACAGCATCATTTACTTTATACCTGTTCCCTCCATGTATGTCCCTTTTATACTTCATAACAGGTGCACAATTCTCAAGATTAACAGGTATCATCTTCCCTTATACGGAGGTAAACAGTTTGCCCAAATTAAGTAACAAGTTTCTCCCCCCCGTTTACTTTTCTCTGCTTCTCTTGAGACCTGCATTTGAAGATCAAATTATCTATTAAGTTCTGGCGTTTTTGTCAGGAAGTTCTGGAAATCCCTTACTTCATTGAATGACCATCTCCTTGCCTGAAATGTTGTGCTGAACTTTGCTGGGTAGTTGATCCTTGGTTGTAGTTCCAACTCCTTTGCCTTATGGAATATTGGATTCCAATTCTTTCAGTCTTTTAATGTAGAAGTTGCCAGGTCCTGTGTGATGCTGACTGTAGCTCCTCAATATTTGAATTGTTTCTTCCAGGCTGCCTGTAATATTTTCTCCTTCACTTGATAGTTCTGGAATTTGGCAACGATATTTCTTGGGGTTTTGGGGTTTGGATCCCTTTTGGGAAGTGAATGCTGGATTCTTTCAACGACTATTTTGCCCTCTGGATCTAGCACTTCTGGTCAATCTTCCTTGATGACTTCCTGGAAGATATTGTCCAGACTCCTTTTTTCATCATGACTTTCTGGCGGGCCAATAATTTTTAAATTTTCTCTCCTGCATCTATTTTCCAGGTCAGTTGTTTTTTCAATTAGATATATTACATTTTTTTCCTGTCTTTTCATTCTTTATATATTGTTTAACTGATTTTTGCTGTTTCATTGATTCATTAGTTTCTACTTGCCCAATTCTAATCTTCATCAAATTGTTTTCTTCAGTTAACTTTTGCATCTACTTTTCCATCTGTCCAATTTTTCCTTTTAAGGAGTTATTTTCTCCAGTTAATTTTTGTACTTTCTTTTCCACTTGTTCAATTTTCTTTTTCAAAGAGATGTTCTCCTCAGTGATTTTCTTTTTATAATTTTAAAATCATTGGCCAATTTTTCTTCTATTTCCTTCTTCAGTTGTTCAGGAGAGCTGTTTGTGCATGGGAGCAGTTCATAGTTCCTTCTGAAGTTTCGGATGGAAGTACAGTCTCGGTGCTGATCTCTTCGGTATTTGTGTTTTGGTCCTTATCCCCATAGAAAGATTCTATGGTTTTTTTGCATTTATTTTGCTATTTTTTGTTCATGATGGTGATTGTGCATTGTGGCTTCTGGTTCTTTCAGTTAAAAGCTGCAGAACTTGGTGTTGAGCTGATGTGTGAAAGAGCTAAGAGCATGTTTTTTGTTTTTTTGTGTGTGTGTTGTGTGTGTGTGTGTGTGTGTGTGTGTGTGTTTTTCCCAATCAGCCCTGGAGTTAGCTTGTTAAGTGTGGGGGAGGGGTGGTCTGGTCACAGGAGATCTCCTCAGCTGCAGTGAGGCAAAGATAAGCTTAGGGGATGGTGATTCCAGCTGCCCTATTGTCTTCTCATATCTCCTAGAGTGCTGAAGCAGGCCTAGATGCTAGTGTAAGTTCCCACCCCTCCTGGGGCTACTCTCCTGGTGCTGAGTCTTGCCTGGGTCCTAGTACAAATTTCCTCCCCCCTGGGTCCTCTGTCCTTCTGGTTTGCCTCTGTCACAGTAGGAGGAATCCCCCTTAGCTATTTTCCTAGCTTCAGGTGTTATGAGACTATTTGCCCCCTCTACTGTCCCTACTGATCCAAGATTTTTCTGGGGAAATATTTTATGGTTCTTTCAAGGTCATCAAGGAGGGGAGGAGAGAGCATTTACTGATCACTCCACCATCCTGGTTCCCAGAAGTTCAAGTAGGTGACTTACTGATGTTTAGTCTGGGGGCTGAAAGTCTCAGGAGCTGCTGCACTGATATCTGGAGCTCAGCAACTGCCACTCCTTCATCTCTTCTGGTCTCCCACCCTTGGGTGCTGCTCTGTGAGTTCCACTTGCTGCTGTCTCAGGTTTTCTGGGGCTCTTTCACTCTGTTCTACTGGATGTGCTGTGTTGTGCTGTGTACTGTGGGCTCACCCCCACAGAACAGATCCTTCCTGTGGACCTTTCAGTCTGTCCAAAGCTCTGAATCTGCCACAGTCTCTCTCCCACTGGATTCTGCACCTCCAAAATTTGGTCAGATTCTCCTTTCAGAGGTATCTGAAGGAATTTGTCCGAGACAGGTGAGTCATTGTTCTCGCTCCGCCATCTTGGCTCTGCTCTAACACTAAAAGATTCTTTTGAGCTCCAGAAGTGTTTTCTTTTTTCTTTTCTTTAGAGTTTTGGCGAATTACAGAAAGAAAAGCTAGAGATTTAATTTCATTGAAAAAAGGCACTGATTATAGAAAATCAGGGTAAAATGCATTCAATTCCACTTTGTCAAGGTTAACATCATTAATACTATGTCTATTCTTGATGGAGATTAAAAGTAGCCCTCTTTGGTTCTACATATACTGGACAGCAAAATCAAAAGTTAATATAAAATATTTATTGAATCATCTGGATTTTGTTTAGAATATATGGTGCTGATTATGAACTTCAGGAACCTCTGGAACTCTTTCGGGGGCCGTTAGTGCATTCTTCATTGGATTATAGTTGTGTGTTCATTCTTTCCACCTCTACCCTATTTCAGCCCTTTATTACCTCCTCCATAGGTTATTCAATACTCTCCTAAATGGTTTTCTTGCATCTAAATTATTGATTTTGTGTGTTGTATGCATTACTGCTATGGTTATCTTTATAATTTAATCTTTCCAGCTAATGTTTGTTGACTGACTGGCCTAGAAACCTCCCATGGCTCCCCCATCTTGACTAAATAAAACCCCCAGTTCTTAATCTTGCTTTTCCCTTTATTTCTATATCCATTAATTAAAAGGTGTTGTTCAGTTCTTCCTACAATTGTATCCAAGTCTACCTGATCTGCTGGGCTTTCTTTGTCCACGGGATTTTCTTGGCAAAGATATTGGAGTAGCATTGCCATTTCCTTCTCCAGTATGTCTGCATTTTACAGATGAAGCAAATAAGGGTTAATTGACCTGCCCAGGGTCACACTGACTGAATTTGAACTCAGATCTTCCTAACTCCAATTCCCAGTTACCACCTGCTATAGTGTAGTCTAAGGGTAGAGAACCTGCAGCCTCAAGGGAACAGGTGGACCTCTAGGTCCTCAAATGCAGTTGTTTGACAGAATCACAATTCTGTGAAATTTGGATGTAGTCAAATGACTGCACTGGAGGACCTAGAGGGCCACTTGTGCTCTTGAGACTTCAGGTTTCCACCCCTGGCTATAGTCTGTCTTCAATCTACCTTTCCATTCTTATCTTTCCTTTGACTTTTTTGTCAGGATGTATATTTTAGCCAAATTGAACCGTTTGTTATTCTAGAAGGTATCTTGCCCTCATCTCCTCTGAGCCCAGGTATCCACTGTCCCCATACTTAGACTGAATTCTTCTGGCCTTTGCCTGACAAAAGTCTTGCCAATCCTTAAGATTCAGTTCAGGTGCTAAATTCTTCCTAAAGACCATCTTGACCCTTGTCTTTCTCATCTCAGCTCTATTAGTCCTTTGTACTTCTCTTGTTTAATCTACTTATCCTTCCATGTATTCATGAAATACTTAGCATTTGTGTTCTTTTTTAAAAAAAATTATTTTCAGCCTTCAACATTTGCCTCCATATAAGTTTGAAATTCAAACTGTCTCCCCATCTCCCCCTCCCCTCAACACAGGGCAGGATGTATCCTGATTACTCCTTCTTCCAATCTGCCCTCCCCTCTTTCCTCCCTCCCCCCATCCCACTCCCTTCCACCTTCCTGTAGGGCCAGATGGCTTTCTACATTCCATTGCCTATATATCCCACTTCTCAGTTGCATATAAGACCAATTTTTAACATTCACTTTTAAAGTTTTGAGTTCCACATTCTCTCCCTTCCCCCATACTCCCCACCCTTATTGAGAAGGCAAGCAATTCAATTTAGATTATAAATGTGTAGTCATGCAAAATACCTCCAAAACAGTCGTGCAGTGAAAGAATAAATATATTTCCCTGTATCCTGTCCTGCCCTCTTTTTATTCTATTTTCTCCCTTGACCTGTTCCTCTACCAAAGTGTTTGCTTCTGACTACACTCCCCCCCAAATCTACAGTCCCCTCTATTACCACTCTCATCCTCTTTCCCCTTGCTTTCTTGTAGGTTAAGATAAATTTCCATACCCAACTGAATATGTATGTTATTTCTTCCTAAAGTTAAATGCAATGAAAGGAAGGCTCACTTATTCCCTCTCAACTTCCCCCTCTTCCCCTCCATTGTCAAAGCTCTTTCTTGCCTCTTTTATGTGAGAAGATCCACTACATTCTACTTCTTCCTTTCTCCATGTCCAAGTACATTCCTCTCAACACTTAATTTTTCAATTCTCCGTGTGCTCTTTCTGTTGCTACCTTCCTTCCACTCTTTCTCTCTCTCTCTCTCTCTCTGTTTCTATCCTTCTCTAAAATACATACATACACATACACACACATAGTCCCTCCAAGTATCCTAATACTGAGAACGGTCTCATGGGTTGCTAATATCATTTTTCCCATATAAGAATGTAAACAGTTCAAATTCAATAGGTTCCTTATGGTTTCTTTTTACTGTTTACATTTTCATGCTTACTTGATGCCTGCATTTCAACATCAAATTTTCTATTCAGCTCTGGTCTTTTCAACAAGAATGCTTGCAAGTCCACTATTTCATTTTAAGTTTGATTTTTTCCCCCTGAAGTATGATATTCAGTTTTGCTGAGTAGGTGAGTCTTGGTTTTAATCCTATCTCCTTTGACCTCGGGAATATAATATTCCAAGCCCTTTGATTCTTTAGAGTAGAAGTTGCTATATCTTGTGTTATCCTGTTTGTATTTCCACAATCCTTGAATTAATTCTTTCTGACTGCTTATAATATTTTCTCCTTGACCTGAGAACTCTGAAATTTGGCTACAATATTTCTAGGTGTTTTCCTTTTGGAAGCTCTTTCAGGAGATGATCAGTGAATTCTTTCCATTTCTAGTATACCCTCTGTTTCCAGAATATCAGCACAGTTCTCTTTTATGATTTCTTGAAAGATGATATCTGGGCTTTTTTTTATTTTTCATCATGGCTTTCAGGTAGTCCAATAATTTAAAAAGTATTTCTCCTGGAACCATTATCCAGGTTAGTTATTTTTTCCAAAGAGATATTTCACATTGCTGTCAATTTTTTTTTCGTTTGGTTTTGTTTTATAATTTTTAAATTCCTGTACATTCATTAGGTTTCATTTGATCCATTCTAATTTTTAAGGAATCATTGTCTTCAGTGAGCTTTTGGACTTCTTTTTTCACTTAGTCCATTCTGCTTTTTAAGGCATTCTCTGCCTCATTGGCTTTTCAGATCTCTTTTGACATTTGACTAGTCTAATTTTATTTATTTTTTATTACTAATTTATTTGTTTTCAGTTTTCTGCATTCACTTCATAAGTCTTAAATTATCCCCCACCCTCCCACCTCCCTCCTCGATATATCATGCAATCTTATATAGGTTCTATACATACATTCTTGTTGAACACATTTTCACATTAGTCATGTTGCACAGAAGAATTAAAATGAATGGGAGAAACCATGAGAAAAACCCAAACAAAATGAAACATAGCATAATAGAAAATATTCTGTTTCATTCTGCATTCCAATTCCATAGTTCTTTCTCTGGATGTGGATGGCATTTTGTCTCAAGAGTCGTTTGAGAATGTTTTAGGTCCTTGCTTTGCTGTGAAGGGCTAAGTCTACAAGAAAAACTCCTCACACCCTGTAGTTGTTACTGTGTAAAATGGTCTCCTGGTTCTGCTCCTTTCATTCAGCATCAGTTCATGTAAGTCCTTCCAGGCCTCTGTGAAGTCTTCCTGTTCATCATTTCTTATAGCACTATAGTATTCCATTACAATCATATGCCTCAACTTCTTCAGTCATTCCCCAGTTTATGGGCATCCCCTCGATTTCCAGTTCTTGGCAACCACAAAGAGAGCTGCTATAAATATGCTATAAAAACTGACAAATACACTATTTTTTGCTTCCCTAATTTGTTTATAGTGTCAATTTTATGCCCAGATCATGTATCCATTTGGACTTCATTCTTGTGTATGGTGTCAAGCATTGGTTTATGTCTAGTTTCCACCATACTATTATCCAGTTTTCCCAGCAGTTTTTGTTACTCAGTGAGTTCTTATCCCAGAAGCTGAGGTCCTTGGCTTTATTAAATAGTAGATTCATTCACTACTGTGTCTTGAGTGCCTAACCTATTCCATTCTATTAAATAGTCAGTAGCAAATGGTTTTGATGACTGCTGCTTTATAATACAGTTTGAGATCTGGTAGGGCTAGGCTTCCTCCTCTAGAATTTTTTTTCTTTAATTCCCTTGATATTCTGAAACTTTTGTTCCTCCAGGTAAATTTTATTATTTTTTTTTCTGGCTCTAGAAAATATTTTTTTGGTAGTTTGATTGGTGTGGCACTGAATTAGTAAATTAATTTAGGTAGAATTGTCATTTTTATTGTATTAGCTCAGCCTACCCTTGAGCAATTGATGCTTTTCCACTTACTTAGATCTGACTTCATTTGTGCAAAAATTGTTTTGCAATTGTGTTTATATTGTTGCTGGGTTTCTTTTGGCAGTTAGACTCCCAGATATTATACATTGTATACCATAGTTTTAAATGGAATTTTTCTTTCTAACTCTTGCAATTAGACATTGTTAATAATATATAAAAATGTAGGTGATTTATGTGGGTTTATTTTGTTACCTACAACTTTGACAATGTTATTTATTATTTCAAGTAATTTTTTACTTGATTCTCTGTGATTCTTTAAGTATATCACAGTATCATCTGCCAAGATTTTCTTCTTTGTCTATACTAATTCCTTCAATTTCTTTTCTTCTCCTTTGGCTAAAGCTAAAATTTCTATTACCATATTGAGTAACAGTTGTGATAATAGCATCCTTGTTTCACTGCTGATTTTTTTTTGGAAATGCATCTAACTTATTCCCATTGCATATAATGCTTGCTGAGAGTTTTAAGTACATACTGCTTATTATTTTATGGCAAACTCCATTTATTTCTCTGCTATCTTGTGTTTTCAATATCAATGGGTATTGTATTTTTTCAAAAGTTATTTCTGCATCTATTGAGATAATCATATGATTTCTGTTAGTTTTTTTTGTTGATATGATCAATAATATTGATAACCTGCTTTTTTTACATCAGCAGAAGGACAATATATTCTGCTCCAACCTTTTCCCTTTACCCTGCGTGTATTCACCATTTCAAATGTGTTTCTTGAAAACAACATATTGTTTGATTATGATTTTTGTTCTATTCTTCTCTCTGTCTGTTTCATGAGAGATCTTATCTCATTCACATTCACAGTTGTGATTACTATCTGTGTCTTTCTCTCCATCCTGTTTCCCTCATTTATGCTTTTAGTTCTCCCTTCTCCCTTCCTCTCCATGATAGATGTTTAATTTTTGACCACCACCTCCCTCAATCTCTCCTCTTTTTTACCAGGCCCCCTCCCTTTTCTTTCCCCTTTCTCCTCTTAATTATTTTAGGGCAGGTTAGATTTCTATATTTGACTGAATTTATTATTCCCTCCTTGAATCATATCAGATGAGAGTAAATCTCAAACAGTGCTCATCTCTTTCCTCCTCTAATTTGTTTTGTTTCTTCCTGTAACATAATTAAACTTTTTTCTGCCTCTTCCTTTTCACATCTACCATTAAAAACTCTTCACACCCTTAAATCACATTTTTTAAAATCATTCTATCATTTAATTTATACCCACTCCCTCTATCTTTGCATATCCTTTAAAATATGATGATAAATATATAATTCTAAAGGTTAACAAGTATCATCTTCCCTCATAGGGATGTAAACAGTTTGCTCATATTGAATAATAAGTTTTTCCCCCCTGTTTCTGCCTATCTTGGGACTTGTACTTGAAGATGAGATTTTCTAATCTGACCTTTTCATCAGGAAGGTCTGGAAATACTTTATTTCATTGAATGTCCATCTCCTTACCTAAAATATTATGCTCAGTTTTGCTCGGTAGTTGATCCATGGTTGTAGTCCCAGTTTTTCTGCTTTACGAAATGTTGTATTCCAGTCCCTCTGATCTTTTAATGTAGAAGCTGCAAGGTTCTGTGTGATCCTGACTGTAGTTCCTCAATATTTGAATTGTTTTTTTCTGGCTCCTTGCAGTATTTTCTCCTTCACTTGATAGTTCTGGAATTTACCAACAATATTCCTTGATGTTTTCAGTTTGTGATCTCTTTCAGGAGGTGACTTTTGGATTCTTTCAATGACATTTTGCCCTCTGGATCTAGGACCTCAGGGAAGTTTTCCTTGATGATTTCTTGGAAGATACTATCCATTATCTTTTGTTATCATGACCAGTAATTTTTAGATTTTTTCTCCTGGTTCTATTTTCCATGTCAGTTACTTTTTATGATGACTTATTTTCCATTTTCTTCTATTTTTTTCATTCTTTAGATTCTATTTGACTGATTCTATGACTGTCTCATGAAGTCATTATTTTCTATTTACCCAATTCTAATTTTTGATACATTATTTTCTTTAGTTACCTTTTGCATCTATTTTTCCATTTGTCCAATTTTTTCAGTTATGTTTTATATCTCTTTATCCATTTGTCCAATTTTCTTTGCAAAGTTTTCCCTGAATTCTTTTTTTCATATTTTAAAAACAATGTTCAATTTTTCTTCTATCTCTCTAATTTAGCTTTTAAAAACCTTCTTGAGCTGTTCCAAGTATGGTCTTTGGCCTTGAGACCAGTTCATATCCCCTACTGGGATTTCAGATGGGAGTACAGTCTCAACGTTGACCTCTTTGGAATTTGTGTTTTGGTCCTTGTCTCCTTAGTAAGGTTCTATGGTCTTTTTTTCTAGTTTGCTTCCTGCTCATGATGATTGCCTCTTTCCTGACTTTTTGAGTGGATCTCTGCTTCTGGGGCACAGTGGGCTCTGTTCCATGGTTCTTGTGCTTAGAACTTGTGTTGTGACCTCTGGTTCTTTCATCTAGAAGCTAGAATGATTCAGCTTACCTAGTGCTGAGCTGGCTGGTGTGCCAGAATAGAGGCCAGGTGAAGTCTTTGTGAGCTTCCTGTAGTTGCCCTGGAGCTCACTGAATATGGTGTGGGGGAAGGCTCTTCTGGCTGCAGAACATCTCCTCTCCTGAGCTAGTGCACAGGCAGGCTCAGCAGTTGGTGAACCCCTGTCTGTGCTAGTGTCTTCCTAATTCCCTTGGCTGTGATAAGGCATGCCTGGGGTTCTGGTGTTGGTGCTTACAGGCTCCACCTCCTTGGCACTCCTACTCTCCTGGTTTGCTGAGGTGGGGCTATTTGGGACAGCTCCTGTCCTTCACTAGTCCCCCTCAGTAACAGCAAAAGTCAACCCCCTTTGCCATTTTCTTGGTCTTTGTAACTGAGGCTTTTTACCCCTCCAGCTGATGCCAATATTCCAGGACTTTTCCTGGGTAGTATTCTCTGGGTTTTCCAAAGTCAACAAGGTGAGGAGGATAACATTTACAGATCACTCCACCATCTTGGCTCCTAGAAGTTCAAGTAGGTGACTTACAGACATTTAATTTGTGGGCTGATAGTCTCAGGAGTGACTGCTGCTGTTACCTGGGATTCTGTGCTTCTCACTCACTCAGTTCCACTGGACTTCTGTCCTCAGCTGATATGTTTGAGAATCCACACTTCTCCTTCTGCTTCAGACATCCTAGTGCTTCCTGTTCTGCTTTACTATGGTGGGGTCTGCCCTGGTATAGCCTGTGTGCTATGTGCTCCTCTAGCCCATGCAACAAATCCTTCCTGTTGACCTTCCAGGGTGTCCTGGGCTGGAAATCTGCCACACTCTGTCTCCTAGTGGATTCTGCCACTTTAAAATTTTTTCAGATTCTCTTTTTAGCGATAACTAAAGGAATTTGTCTTAGAATTTAGGTGAGTAAGTGCTCTCACACTGCCATCTCCTCTCCACCCACCTGGTTAGTCTAATTTTAAAGGTGTTATTTTTTTCAGCATTTTTTTGGGGGTGGGGGGTTTCCTTTAGCAAGCTTTGGACTTGTTTTTCATGATTTTCTTGCATCACTCTCATTTCTTTTCCCAATTTTCCTCTACTTCTCCCACGTTATTTTCAAAATCTTAAGTGACTGATGTACCCTTCCTACCCTTTAAAGGTATAAAAAAACCAACTTTCTGGATAATAGTCTAACTATCTTTGCTTACTATGACATTGCTTATTCTAACAGTATTTATTATGCATATTTCATGAGACATATAATAAAATAGTAGCTGGGATTTTGATGGCAAAATATCTCCTAATGTTAATGCCTTATATTGTTGGGTTTAAATTCTAGTGACAATAAGTTTTAAGAGAATGGGATAGGAGATAAAAATTATCATAAAGTCACTGATGACAGACATATTGATGGTAGAAAATAGCTTACCATCACTAAATCAAATATGGTTTTATGGAATGTCTCATGCAATATACAGAATGACAAATATATGCGTGATGAACATTTTTACTAGAATATAAGAGGCAATATAATGTAATTGAGAAAGTGATGACTTCACAGATAAGAAGATCTGAATTTTAGTATGTTCTGTGATACAAACTGGCTATTAGACCCTGGGTTATTTAACATGTCAATGCTCAAGCAATTATATTAGACTATAACTTGAAAAGAAAGTGTTTAGAGAGGAAGTTTTCTCATTTGGAAGCTTCTTCTATCCTATCTGTAATCTAGAATATTACATCATTCTTTAGTGTTTACATAATACCTTCACTTCACAAAGCATCCTGCCCATTAAAAAGAACAACAAACAAACTAAAACAACGTGATTTAGAGATTTCCTCAGTGGTTGATAACCAATAATGACACTGCGACAGATCCAGGATGCCATTGGATGCTATCTGACTGATGCAGTATTTGTTCCCTTGCTCCATTTCTCTTGGCATTTCCACATGTCAAGAGGAAAAATAGAATAAAAAAAATAAAAGAAATAGAGAAAATTTGAACTAAGTAGAGAGAAAACAGATTTAAAAAGATGATATGGAAGATGAAGGTTACTGCCTTAAGCAAAAATTTTGTTGCCACTTACAGATAATAAAAAGCCAAATTCTATTTTATATAGGTGTCAATCATTTTAATTAGAAAAATAGATAATTCTTTAATCCAATATGGTATTGATATCGTTTATCTCTCCACTAGTCTCTGAAAATAAAGAAAATCATCTCATTACAATATTTTTTTTAACCTTCAGAGAAAAGTTAACATAGTTATGGTGATCCCATTTAATTTTTTTAGCATACCTATTTAATAAAATGCATATTTTTTTGTATTTCAAGTGAAATTTTATTTGGGAAATAAAAAGTAGGTATGTATCAATGCATGAAACATGATATTTATATTTTAGAGATTGGCATGAAATATTTAGAATAAAAATAATGGTCATGTTAGTGGTATGAGTAACTGTGGGTAGTTTTTACTGCTTGGTGCTTGATAGATAAATAAAACTGTTTAATGAGCTCGTAAGTGACTTTTTTTCTAAACTTTTCCTACAAGGTCTTGCTTTCCTTCTAGTTGAGATCATTTTGTTTATCTTTTGCAAAGATGAATAGTGCAATATAAATGACAAACATTTCAAGAATGAAATTTTAATTCATAGTAGTCCTATACTATGATTTTTAAAATTAATAATTCAAGTCCAGATTAAAACAAGTTTCAAAACAAACTTAAATTTACATTGCACGTTTTCTATCCTAATATTGTTAAATTTTGGAAGCCTGGTGTACTTGGGTTTCTCAAAGGAATGAGATTTTTTTTTAACCAAGATGAAGTGAAGGAAAAGTACCCTTTGGGGAGCAGTTTCAGTATAGAGGTAGAAATTATATTAAAGAAAATTTCCTTCAACACTTTCTATTATTGAAATAATTAATTATTAGAAATTTATTGGAACATACCTACAAATATTCCAAGAACATATTTAACTATCACTCTGCCTACTTACAGGCACAATTCCATACAAATCGTGGTGAGAAACTGTCTTCAATTTGCTATCTTTATTTACTTCATTTTCATTTAATTCAATAATGAAGAGAAATGAAAACCATCCTCATGATGTTTTAAAATATTCTTATGACAACTTTATAGTTGAATAGTTCAAATGAACACAAGCAATAGGACTCATGATAGCCATTAATATTGTATACTCCAGAGGGATCAGCAATTAACAATTCTTGAATGCCTAACAAATGTTCATAGTCCATTGCCTCACTCATTTATGACCCCAATTCACACATTTTTATGTTTAATATGACAGTACCATGAGGGCCATGGGCTGTAAGTTTTCATTACTTTATTTCTATCAATTAATGGACAGGTCCATAGATCAGGCATAAGCAATGCAAAGAATAAGAACATTTGGTGATTCTGGTTCTAACAGTATTCAATCCCGTTCTGTCCTTCTACCTTTTTCTTATCTTAATGTGTTTTGTATTTTTATCTCCACTTCTACTCTCTCTTTACTGTTCCTCAGTCCTGAGTCACCTGGTGACAGTCATAGATGTTAGTTCATCTTAATGCTGACAATTTTGCCCTCTATTTTGAACCCCAGTAGGTAGGGACCACTACAAAGGAGAGTATCAAAGAACAAAATAATGTAAGAAAAATTGTCCATTTTGTCTTCTGTGATATTCTGTGCTCCTTCCTTGGTCATAAAATTTTCCTTTTTCTAAAAATTTAAAGGTATATCCTTTCTTTATTCTCTATTTTGTTTAAATTATGATTTGAAAAAATATCTTTCATACATCCCATTGGAGCTCATGTTGGCATATAACATATGGTTTTTGTCTAATCCTAACCTCTAAACAGACTGAATTCCAGTTTTCACAGTAGTTTTTTTTATTTAATGTTGCTGTTGTGTCATTTCAGTTGTGTCCAACTTGTGACCCCATTTGGAGTTTTCTTGGCAAAAATACTGGAGCAGTTTGGTATTTTCTTCTCCAGGACATTTTACAGATGTGGAAACTTAGACAAGCAGGGATAAGTGACTTGCCCAAGATCACATAGCTAGTAAGTGTCTGAAGTCCGATTTCAACTCAGGAAGATGAGTCTTCCTGACTTCAAGCTCAGTGCTCTATCCATTGTAACACCAAACTGACCCTTTTCATTGAATACACTTTTTATTCTCTTAGTTGGGATCTTTGAGTTTGAGGAATGCCAGGCTACTGTGTTCCTTTGTTTCTGTATGTTGTGATCTGTTCTATTGATTTTCTCCAATTTATACTGCATACATGTTATTAGTACATGGTTGTTTGTATGTTATCTCCCCATTGGACTGTGAGCTTGAGAGCAGGGACTAGACTGCTTTTTGCTTTTCTTTGATTCCCCAGTGCTTAATGTAATGACTGGCACATAGTAGTTTCATAAATGCTTGTTTACTTGACTTGATTTGATATTAAGCCAGGCTGTTATACATATGAATCAGTGGCCATAAAATGGATTTCCAAATAAAATTGGAATGGTAAAAATTTAAACCTTATCCACTCTTAAAGGTTAGAATTGTATACAAGATAGTTGAATTTGAATTCAAGAAGATGTGGATTTAAATCATACTTCTGACATACACTAGTTCTGAGATGATGCCATCTATGATGATGGGTTAAGTCACTTAACATCTCTGTACTCTAATCTATAAGAATATGTTAATGATGAGTTGCTGATCTCCAATTATGGTAGTAATTTTCTCACTGGGCAAAAAGCACAAGATTCTTTACATGGGATGGCTGGTATTTGTATAGGTGAAGTATTTGGGGATTAAAAATTTACCAGAGCTTTTCCTTCACCTGGAATAATGCTGCGCATATTTGGAAAACTATTCCTGTTTTAAACTGCTATTTCTTCTTGTTCTTATTCCTGTTCTTCTTGTACTTTTTTATGCTTCCTCTTATTATCCTTCTCCTTTTTTCTTTTTTTGAAAAGTTGGAACAATGTACTTTTTGTCCTGTGCAGTTTTTATCCATGATTTCTTGAAATATAGCTCCGAAAAAACAGGCTTTACAAAGGCCACCATGTTTTAAGTGGAGCTACATGACTATGCTTTTAAAACCAAATCATTCAGGATTTCATTGAATGGCCAATAATAGCCTCCAGTTCAAGCCTCTGTGGCTACTTGTTTAGTTTTGATGTCTTAGAATGAATCTAAATACCAATTGTTTTGTGTTCTGGCCAGAAATTCTGAGTCTTCCCCTTCGATGGTAATTTAGACAATCTTTTGTCTCAATTATTACCTTGTCCTTAGCCCTTGAATGGGTGTTGCTTCAGACAAACTGTGCTCTTGGAAAGATTTCAATTTAGAAAGGCCAAGGTTACCCACTGAATCCTGAGCCATCACCAGCTGTCATACCACTGGATTTTGATGTTATGGAGGAGAGAGTGAGATTGATAACTTCATACAGTTTTGCCTCATTTAAATCCAATTCCTACACAAGTCGAGATATTACCCATGTGATTTGATTGGTTACTTTGAGAATGAAGAATGAACAACATAACAGTCTACAAACAGGTAGCTAATTTGGATGTGGTGTTAGAAACATCTGAATTAAAATCTGTCCTCATAAATTTACTAGCTGTATGACCCTAGGCAAGTGACCCTTTGTCTGCTTCACTTTCCTAAATTGTAAAATGAGTCAATAGTAGCACCTGTTGTTGTGAGGCTGTTGCAAGGGTCAAATGAGACATTTTATAATGCTTAGCCCAATTTTAGGCAGGCATTTAGTAAATGTTTTTTTCCCCTTATATGACAGGTAGATGAATTGTTCAAAAAAAAGAATAACTTGAAAAATCCAACCTTCTCCACCCCTCTCCTACCTAAGAGAACTGTCTATAAAAGCATCCAGGGATAGAATTTATTCTCTATCTCCACCAAAACCAGAATTTGACAAACAATAATGACGATAACCAAATAAGCTGCAGAGTTTGAAGGTTTGTAAACTACTTTCCTTGGACAAGTGTTGTGATAAGATGGAAAGAGAGATCTTGGGGCGAAAGTGGTTAACACTTTACTGTGCTTTAATGAGGCTGCGATTCTGTCCCAAAAGTTATAGCTTAAAGAGTTCATTGGAAAGTTGCTTTTTATTGCTACCCCTTCTTCCAAATTTGGACAGAGAGATAAACTATTCTATTTGTAAAACATTACGGGAAACACACATTACTTGGAATTTGTATAGTAGAAACCTGTTATTAATTACATCATGATGAAAGCTTGGTCACATATTTTCACGAAGGGACATTCCTTACTGAGTTGCCCACAAATTGCTGTTACAAAGTTAGTATATGAAAAAAATTATACCTGATTACAAATATAGAAAAACAAATGGCTCAATAAAATTTGAAAGACTTTAAAAAAAAGTGTTGTGTAGTAGATAGTATAAGTCAGTCAACATCTTTAGATGTCAAGAATCTTGTCATTTTTACCCAGAATGTGAAAATTACTGTTGCTATTATAGGTCAGTAACTCATCATTGACAAAACCCTTCACTACATCTATCTATTCTTCCAAGACCTTGTCCTGCAACCTAAACACACAAAATTGAATTGAAATAAATGCTCCCCAATTTCAGTTATTAAAATGCATTTTTAATCTGATGTATGCTTTTGTCAGTGAAAAACATCCATGGCTAAAACCCATGGACAGTCATTTTCCCTCCTCATCTCCATCTCCTGGTTTCCCTATCTTCATTCAAGTTCTAGCTTTGTCTAGAACACAGAGAGGTTAAGTGATCTGACCATGGTGACACATGCAGTGTCATGTTTGTCAGTGGTCTGATTTAAATCCAGATCTTCTTGAATTCTGGGTCAGCCATTTATCCCCTGTGCCATTCTAACTTTCTATTGTATATGTTGCTTAAATTTTAACCATTTCAATTTTCTTAGAAACATGCAAATTTATGTCCATTTATGTCCATTCATAGCCTGGCTTAAAGTCAAATCAAGTCATCTAAAAATGTTGTGTGATTTGACCAAGGTCACAAGGTTATTCAGGGCATGAATTAATCTTGAAACCTGTTTTTCTCAGTCTGAATCATGTATCATGTTCATTATATTCCAGGAAAATACATGCATAAACATTAATCTTTTAAGTACTTAATCAAAATAAAAGCATAAAGAACTACACATTTAAAAAATTGCTTTAACATACAATTTATTCACAAATTAATTCATAGGTATGCAGAGAATATATTGTTTATGAGAGGGTGAATAAAAAGGAAAAAGAATATTGCAGCATGTCAGTTACAAAAGCCATATTTGAAGGACCAAGAAAACTTAAGACTAATGTTTCTTAATCAATTTAGTCTACTATATTTTTGTGAACTTTTGAGCGTAAACCAAGATATACAGTATGCATAATGGAGATTGGGAGATAGAAGGGGAAATAAATAAACCCTCAACTACATCTATTTATTCTTCCAAGACCTTGTCCTGCAACCTAAACACACAAAATTGAATTGAAATAAATGCTCCCCAATTTCAATAATTAAAATGCATTTTTAATCTGATCTATGCTTTTGTCAGTGAAAAACTTCCATGGCTAAAACCCATGGACAGTCATTTTCCCTCCTCATCTCCATCTCCTGGTTTCCCTATCTTCATTCAAGTTCTAGATAAAATTCCATTTTTTCCAAGAAGCTTTTCCTGATTCCTTTTAGAGCTATGACTTTCCTGTATATATCTTATTTGTGCATATACTTTTTGTCATCTTTTCCATTACACTGTGAACTCCTTGAGATCAGGGACTATCATTTGCCTTTCTTGTGCAATGCCACTTAGTAAATGTTCTTTGATCTCATTTGGTTAAAGACATGCTATTTTATAAAATTTTCCAGTGGCACAAATGTAAGAGGAATTACCAATATACTGAATGACAGAATCAGTATCTAAAATTGTCTCCAAAGGACAGATAATTGAACATCTGAATCTAATGAAGTGAAATGAAGTAGTGTTATGTGAGGAAGTACAATAGGGTCAAGTGTAAAGTCTTACCCTTGGGTTAAAATGTCAATTGTTCAAATATAAGATGGTAGAGACATGACGAATCAAGTTTTCTTGTGAAAAAGAATCTTAGGTTTTATTAGATTTCAGAAAAATCTGCAAAAGTTTAATAGATGCTTAGTCTACACAAAGAACAAGGGAAATGATAAATCTGCTGGACTGTCCCCTGGTTAAATCTATCTACTGTATTCAGTTCTGGGCACCAGATTTTATAAAAGACTGAAAAAGTGGTATACATTCAGAGGAAGGCAACCAGATTAGAGTGGGACCCAGAGACCATACCTGTGCTCTTCATAAAGATGCCTTTCAGTTAGAACTCTCCCAAACGGAATAGGCAGCCTCAAGAAGCAGAGAGGTCTGGCTCCCACATAAAAGCCTGATTCCTTTCTTCTGAATGTGTACCACATTTTTTAAGAATGTTTCATAAAATGCAGTTTCTGAACCTGAATGTAGTATGTCTAGGGTACAGTCCAATGGGATTATCTTAACCCTTGTTCTGTTTTTTTAAAAATTATTTTATTTTTAAATCATGGAATAAAACAAGCATTTCCACATGCACAATCTAAATAGTGCTTGTCCGTGAAACTACAAATCCACCACGAACAACTTGCTATTCCCTTTAAAATACAGCAAAGTTATCATTTAAATTTCTTTTTTCTTTTTTCCTTCCCTCCTTCCATCCCCCTCTCTAGAGATGGTGACAATCCAACACAAATACACACATGCATATGTATGTATGTATGTATATTTACACACACATATATATGTATATATATAAAATGTTACACATACTTCTATTCATCAGTTTTTTCTCTGGATGCCGATAGCATCTTTTTTCATATGTCCTTTATACTTACTTTGTGTATTTATAATATTCAAAATAACCTATTTACTCTAAGTTTTTCTTAAAATAATATTGCTATTACTGTATACAATATTCACTTTATTCTGCTCATTTTGCTCATTATTTTGTACAAGTTTTCCCATGTTTTTCTAAAATCATTAAGTTCACTATTTCTTATAGCACAGTAGTATTTTGTCATAATAATAAATCACAACTTATTCAGCTGTTTCTCAATTGATAGGCATTCCTGCAATTTCCAGTTCTTTGCTACCACAAAGAGAGCTGATGTAAATATTTTAGAACGTATAGGTTTTTTTCCTTTTTCCTTAATTGTCTTTTGAAATGAAACTAACAGTAGTACAGCTGTTTATGAGCCTAAGCTTCCATTAGACTTTTGCAGATTTTATTTTATTTTTACAGACTAATAAGAACCATAGATTTTTTCCACCATGAAAACTTGATGGGTTATGCCTCATACTTGTATTTGTGCAATGTATTTTTGAACCCAAATGGAGGACTTTATGCTTATTCTTACTATATTCCCTCACATAATCTCTATTACATTTAATTTCATTAAATTCAGTCCTTATTAGAACAAATGAATGATTATTTATTAAGGGTGTTTCAGAAGAGATTTCTGTTTATGTGTAGTCTGAGTTAGATTAAAAACATCAAAGTCTTGGGGCCAGAACCAGATTAATAAAATAAACAAAATAGAATAGCCTAGGTAATGTTAATTTGTGATTTAAGTCAAAATGTGATGTGTAGGGATCTGTTTCTATTTTATTTGATATCAATGAAGTAGATTAACGTTGAGAATTTGGGGGCAAAAAAAATGGGTCAATGAACTGGATCATGTATAATTTGTAGTATTATATGTTGATCAATGTACTAAGCCTGTGGTATGTGTTATTCTTCCAAAAATTGCAATGGCCCAGGGGTTAGAAAAGAAATAGTTTTAGCCTGAATACTGTCTAGACAATAACACTAGAAATACTAAATGTTAATATCTTTATATGATAATTTCATCATTCTTAGACTGCATTTATAGGTATACAGTCTGAATACCTATGTAGGTATACAGGTTATAGTTAAATGATTCAGCCATTCCTTTTCTGTGAAATTTATGATCTGAGGAGAGTTCTTTTTTCAGATTTCTATCTGACAAGGCAAAACCTGGATATCTTACTTTGGTTCTACTCAATGTAAAGTTATCTTAAAGGGAGTAGTAAATGGGAATGATCACATCGATTTGACATATAGACATTGTCAGAGAGTCAGCAACTTCTTGATATCTTGTCTTGTTCCTTTCTTCTTGATTGCAATTATGATCTTTCTCCTTTTATCATGTATTTAATAGCAAGAGGAAATATGCTTACTGCTAGTCATATAATGTCTCTTGAAGGTTCTTATTAATTTACTGAGACTAACTATATCCATTTTTTATTAAGCTTTAGACTTTTCTTATGTAAGCAATTTCTTGAATCTTGATTCATCATCTATATTCACTGGATTTTCTTCAGATTTCAGATAAATAATTTTAGTTGTAAGCCTCCAAAATTAAATATTAATTATCCAACAAAATCCTAAATGCATGGAAATGGTTATTTCTTCTGAGAAAATTTTGGTTAATAAATATCAACATCAGAATGTTTTTAAAGCCATATTTTCTAAGACAAAAAAACCCACATGTATAAAAATATTTATGGCAGCTTTTTATGTAGTAACAAAGAATTACAAGTTGATGAGATGCCCTTCAACCAGGGAATGGCTGAACAAGTTGTATAAGAATGTAATAGAATACTATTTTTCCATAAGAAATGATGATTAGTCAGGTTTCAGAAAAACCTGGAAAGACTTATATGTACCGATTCTGAGTAAAGTGACCAGAACTAGGAGAAATAGCAACATTATATGATGATCAGCTTTGATAGACTTGATTCTACTCAGCAAGATGATGATCTAAGACAATTCCAAAAAGGCTCATGATTGGAAAACAAAACAAAACTATCCACATCCAGAGAAAGAACTGTGGAATCTGACTGCACATCAAAACATACTCTTTTCTCTCTCTTTTTTTCTTTTAGTTTTTCTTTTCTTTCTTATGGTCTTTCCTTTTGGTTTTGATTCTTCTTTCACAACATGACTAATGTGGAAACATATTTAATATAATTGTATATATATATATATATGTATATAGCTTATATCAGATTACATACCATCTTGGGGAGGGGAGAGGAAAGGGGGAAAATTTAGAACTAAAAGTCCTATGAAATGGATGTTGAAAACTAAAAAAAATAAATAAGATGAAAAACCTACTTTCTTCATAGATATTTTATGTTTAGTGTGTTGTTCATTGAAATTCTGACAATATTTTGCATCTCAATTTTGCATTATTAGTACTACCTTAATTTAAGCTTGTCATAAGATTTTGGGAAAAATCAGTAAGTTGTTGCTTCTGCTTAATTTTATTGTTTGTTTTTATAGATTTCCAATTTTTCTGGATCATTTAAATTTTTTAATTTTCTCTTTGGAGAGGATAATCTTTCTACTTACTATGCACTTTCAATAAAATTATTGATATATAGTCAATTTTATAAAATAACTTTTTGATAAGAATGTTAAATTCCGTAGAACTTTAGGACAATTATATTGAAATTTTACTTATATTTGTGCATTAGAAAGTTCTTTTGATAAATTGACCCTTGTGAACATTTGTATACCCAATAAATAGTATGAAAAATATTTCATAAGCTTGTTGATGAGTTGATAAAATAGAAACAAAATTTGAAACATTAAAGCATAAGCTAAGAGATAGCAATTCTAGTCACAAGCATATATTCCCACCAGTAGCTCCTTAATTTCAGGTAGTATGCAGAAGGGATATTGTTAATACAGTGCTATCAAAGAATTCACGCTGAATCAGAGGCTGTCAATTTCACTCTGCCAGTCATTTCTTTCAATAAAACTGCATGAGATTACTCAGAAGGGTACTTTTGTTCTCTGATATTTACTTTGCAGTGTCTTCAGTGCTCTATCTCCCATGGGGAAAAGCTGTAAACACCATTTCAGCAATTATGTGGGGAAAAAAATCAGAACATTGTGCTCATCCACTGGATAAGTCTGACCAGCTTAACATTTGGTACAAGAAGGATGCAAAGGATTACTACTGTTATCTATTCTATTGTCATTTTCATCAACTACCTCTGCATGTTTTATGTAAACTAATTTTATTTGATTGCATTGTATTCTATTGGGGAATACCACTTGTACATCATTAAGCATATATAAATATAAAATATTATATATATATTTATATTTATATATAAACATATTTTTTATATATTTATATATATCATATATATTTATATATATGATATATATTACATATATATATATATATAAATATAAAATAAATGCAAGGTATTTCAGGTGAGGAAGAGAAAGGTATTATCATGGAGTGAGGATTGAAACTATGCTTTAAAGAATTAGGTTCAGATTCTACTTTAGACATTTGCTAGCTGATTGACTAGTCATTTAGCCCCTCTGAGTCTCAAGTTCATTATTAAATAATAGTAATATTAAAATATCTTGCTTTATATAATATTTTGATATTTGCGAGTACTTCCCTTACATTATCTCATTTGATCCTCACCACAGCCTTATGAGAGAAATGTCACTGTTCCCATTTAATGTATGAGAAGTCCAAGGCACAGATAATTTAAGTGATTTACTCAAAGTCACTAATTTTCTGCGATAGACATCAAATCCAGGTGTTTCTGCTTCCAAATACAGTACTCTGTTCACTACATCATTATTTCCTTTTTATTAATATACCAAACTTACAAAGTTATTGTGAGGAAAAGATAAGTATAAAAGTATGCCTTAAGCCTTAAAATGCCATATATATGTCGGCTTTTATTATTAACTTGCAATTCTTATTAGGTGAGCAAAATTCATGCTGCTGTTGTGGCTTGATTTTCATTTTTGAAGAGATACAGTGACATCGTCGGTGATGTTTTGAATTGGGTGAATTGAATTTAAGTGAGGCAGAGTTGCCCAAAGTTGCTATCCTCACTCTCTCTTTCAGATTCATTGAAGTCCAGTGGCAGGACAAAAATCAAGATAACTGACAATGGCCCAGAATTCAGTGGATTACCTTGGCATCTTTGATGTCTGATAAAGCTCTGATCACTTGACAATGCCTGCTTCAGTCACTTTCATAATCTTTGGAACAAATTGTTCTTACCCACCCATTCTGCCAGGGGAAATGTTCACATGCTTGAAGCAGACTTCCCCCTAATTCACTGATGAGTTTGAGACCTGCTGGTTACCCTCAATCTGGTTCAGCCAGTCTGCCAAGATGCTTTACTGGGGTGTAGCTGTTGTGTAATACTTATTCATGCTCTACATGGTTTACACCTATTGGAATGAATATAACATTTCTTTTTGTCTTTGTGTGCCCAATGCCTAATATAGTGTCTGGCACGGAATACAGTAGATGTTTAATAAGTGATTGTTGATTCATTGACTTAAAGGCTTATTGCTGAATCAAATTCTGATGCATTCACCGTGGTTGTTTGGATTTTAGATTAAAGATAATTCACAGTTTCTGAATTTAATAAAATAGGAGGAAAAATAACAAAATCACAGAATTGAGAGTTGGAAGGAACTTCAGTGGCTATTGAGTCTAACTCACCGACAAAAGGAATCTACATCACAACAAATCAGAAACATGGACACAGCCTCTGCTTGAACACTTTCAAAGAAGGATGCCTACTGTGACTTAAGGCAGACCATTCTAGTTTGGATGGTTCTAATCAGAAACATCTAATTGAGAAAGTTTTTAAAATTTCTTTCTGACATCTAAGTTAACTATGTCCCATTTCAATTTCCATTCATCATTCAAGGTTCTGTCTTCTGGGACCAAAGAGAACAAATTGCTTGAAGAAAGCTCTTGAATTCCCCTTGAGCCCTTTTTTCCCCTCCTGGCTAACCATGCTCAGTTCCTTCAATGGTTCCACAAATGCTAAGCGAACGTAATAGTCTTTTCCGCAAAGATTGGACTGACTTCTTTGCAAAAGAATATAATGAGAATTCTATTTCTTCTCAGTTTAGGAAGAGAGGAAGTTAATGCGGACTCAGGATTAGAAGGCAGAGTTTTCAATCCTACAGTGGGAGTTTCAAGGATCCCCCAAGAGAGAGGAAAAAACACAGAGAGAAGGGAGATTTCAAGGTTTATCACCTTTACCATCCTGCCTCTTAGTAGACATGGAGCAACTACGCCACAGGAACCATCAGCAGTTTCCCTTCTCAGACTCACATAAAAGGGAAAGTAACAAACTATAAGGTGTATCATTCAGGAACTTGTTTTAAATACAGCTTGGGTAACTGGAACACTGCATAACAAAACAAACGAACCAGAATATGAGAGGTATTGTGAGCTCTTACCTCCATACTCTCCCTGTTCCAGACGAATGGGGCCAGCATCTTCTCCTAAGTGCATCTTTTTTATTTGGTTAAAACTACACACCACAGTGATTGAACTAACTTCATTTCTTCTTAAAAAAACTGTAGTTGACCTTATCTTTTCCATTTTCTTGAGTCCTTTTTACTCAAGGCATGAGGGGGAATAGCATTTTTAATTTAGTGCTGAAATCCCAAATCTGCAGTCCCATTGTTAGATGTTCAATACCTTTCACCATTTTGGTTGTGCTAACCTGGATGCTCTCTGGTTTATCAATGACTTTTTCAAACTGTAGTACCTAAAACTAAATCCCTTACTCTGTATGAGATCTGACAAATTCAGAACAGAGCAGAACTATAACTTCCCTGTTGTTGGAAGCTAGCCCCTCTTAATAGCATAAACTTTTTTGGCTGCCACATCACACTAGGTGATTACAAATGGAGAGATGTGAGAATCAATAAGTAGCTGATAAAAGGTTCTTTGAGGATAAGCATATAGAAGAATATAGAGAGAAGAAATCAAGTGGGGTGTCCTGTTGCTTAAATGCTGCAAGGTGAAGCAAAGACTTATCTATCACTAATGTTTATGATTTTATAATAAGGGTATATTCTTTCTGGGAAGGCTCACAGGAAGCAATGTACAAATTATGTAGGATTTTCATGCCAGGGAAGGCTTTTCCATTTTACATTGTGCAGCTCTTCAGTGATTATGAAACATATTTTTAATTGACTGATGAGTTAATGGATGCTTTTTGCAGTTCGTATGTGTATATGTGCCTAGAGATGTGTGTAGCAAAAAATCTTCCCAACTTTAAAAACAAGTATGTAAAAAAATAAACACCATTCCTGAAAACTTGCTTAAAGTCTTATGCCTTTATATTTGCTCTTTCATCTATTTATTGTTCCAAGATTTGGAACATTTCTGTAGTGAACATCAGACTACACGTATACAAAAGCAGAATATGAAATCATTGGATATTTGCTTTTAGGATTTTTTCAGCACTCAATTGAGCATTTATATGGCTTATCTAAGTGAATTACATACCCACTGGTCAATTTGAGCTACCCTTATCCTGGTCCTTGCCACATCTCAACCCAATTTGTAATTTTAATTGTATTTTTTAAGTATCATATTTGCTGTACCAATGTCAAAACAAATATATCATTGTTCTGTCATTTCAGTCACATTCAACTCTTTGTGATCCCATTTCAAGTTTTATTGGCAATGATACTGGAGTGGTTTTCCATTTCCTTCTCCTGGTCATTTTATGGATGAGGAAATGAGGCAAACAGGGTTAAATGACTTGCCCTGGATCACATAGCTAATAAGTAACTCAGGAAGGTGATTCTTCCTGATTTCAGGGTCAGCACTCTACTTAGCGCCTTATTTAAGTGTCCCCAAAACTGAGATACACTTGATTAAAAGTGGTGGTCGTTGTACTCATGGTGGGATAAGTTTTTCAACTTATGATGAAGCTGAGTTCCATAAAAATCACATTTTTAACTATTTATTAGTCGAGTCATAAGAAAACAAAGAGTTTCTTTGTGGAATCACATATTTGACTTGGAAATGGAGATAAAGGCAACACATTACATCAAATTGATAACGCTTTCTATTTTGAGCCCTTCCTAAATACCCTCAATTCCCCCCCCCCCCCCATTGCTTGTACCCTTTTCCCCAAACTACCTTATATTCATTCTGTATGTATTTTATAGGCACTTCTTGGAGTACATGTTGTCTCCTCTTATGAAACATAAGCTCTTTGATGGAGGGACAGTTTTACTTTGTCTCTATGTCTACCATCACTTACTGTTCCAGGAATATAGTAAATACTTAATAAATATTTATTGATACAAACTAATAGCATTAAAAAAAGAAACACTTCTGCAACAATATATTATTTTTATTTATAACATTTATCTTCAATAGTTATTGAGATAATCCTGTAAGTAGGAGATGGGAGGAAAATCCTCAGCTTTTGCTTTATGGTGCCAACTTATACCAAGTATCTGTTATGATAATGATATGTGAATAGTGAAGGGATACTGGAAAGTACCACACAAAACCAGTGTAATTTTGAGCTTTTCCCTAACTTGTCTCTATCCTGGAAACCTGCTGTTATTGATATTGAATATGAAATTCAGACAAAAGCATGGGAGTCTGTGCTTGAAATGAATGTGAAGAGCAGGCCACAGAGAAATTAAATGACTTTTCTTGAATTGCAGTCAGTAATTGGAAAACAAATATGTTTCTTCCCATTGAAACTGGGGCATTTCCCGTTATATCAGATAGCCCTCATATGAAAATAACCTGTCCCTGTGCTTAGTTTTTCTAGGGCATTTCCTTAGATGTAATAAAACATTTCTTTTTGTCTCCCTCCATATTTATCTAATCAATATGTCACTATCAGATGAAGCGGGAATAGTTTGAGAGAAAATTTCTTCTCAGAAAGAATCTGAGAAAAAATTTTGTAGTCACCTTTCCCATCCCCCTTCCCAGATATTTTGCCTTTTAGAAGGGTGACAAAAGAGAACATTTTTTTATTGCTCTATTTCTTAAATCCTCCACTCATAAATTGAAGAGGACTTCGTTAGTCACATTTCCTTTTCAGAAATCCATGCTTTCAAAGATTTCAGATTAAAATATTGGTTTACTTACATATTTCTCAAGCCATCTCACCATCCCAGAGGATCTAGGAAATTTATCTCTAGGGTTTCATAAAGAAAAATAAATCCTCTCAGAGAATTGCTATACAAGTTGCTGAATTTCTAGGTAATAAAATGTCAAGAAGTATGATTTTCTTGTAGTAAAATAAAACCTGTCTCAGTTTTTTTCCTGAGAGTTTCCATCTCCCAGAAATGTTCAGAAAATGGATAGCTCCTTAAAGGGTACTTATCTCCTCAATTGTCTGTGTTAAAATTATCCATCTTGAAGAACAGTTGTTTTTGTATCATCAAAATATAAATGATTCTTTTTATCCAAAGGCCTTTTATTTTGATTCAGAAATTATGGGAGCTGAAATTAGAAATGCAAGTTGCTAGACTGAGACGATGTATAGAGGCCAATGGGACACCTTCTTATTTAATTCATCAATATTTCAAGGATCAATATTTCTGAAATGCTGCAGGCTACAAGAATATTTATTACTTTACACATAGTATGTTAGGTACTCTCATAAGCTCTGATCTTTAAGGAGAAGGAATAAAAGGAAGAAGCATTCATGCCTACTGTGTATCAGACACTATGCTAAGTACTTTACACTTATTATCTCATTTGGTCCTTAGAATAACTGTGAAAAATAGGTGCAATTATTGTGCCCATTTTATAGTTGAGGAAACAGAGGCAGAGGAGTTAAGTTAAAGGAGTTAACTCACATAGCTCATAAGTGTCTGAGACCAGATTTGAATTCAGGTCATCCTAACTCTAGGCCCAGTGCTACAGTCACTGAACCACTTAGCTGCCGCTAGCAGTTTCAATTCTTTACTGTTGGTTTATGGATGCCATGTAAAGAAGATGAACACTTACTCTATCTCAATATGTTCACTTCAAAACAAGTATTGGTACTTCTGAAACAGGCCACCTTTATAGAAAAGGCCCATAAAAATCATTTTAGGAAGAAAAAGAAGAAACGGTAGGAATTTTTGGAGCCCTTGTTAAAGAGATATTTTTTCTCTTATTTAACCCTTTTAATACTGTCACCATGAGTTTCTATTCTATGGACAGCGTTGTATTTTCTTTTGTCATAGCATCTCTCTTCCTGTTTCACTCTTGCCTTGCAAATGCTGCAGCTGCATGAATGATCATAATAGAGTAGCCACTTAAGGAATTTTAGTTTGAAAGTGATAGGGAGAGGGGAGGGAAGAAGAATCCTTGTAGTGATATCAATTATATTTTATCAAACTTTGGACTAACTATTATAGCTCTTACAGAGTTGCTAGCATATAACTTTTTAATTTTATTTTGATCCTAGATAAAATTTAGATACAGAAGTATGATCTGTCTCACCCCATCTTTCAAGAAGAATAAACCTTAATATTTACATAGCATTTAGTATGCATCAGGCAATAACTTATAATTATGGTCTTATTTAATTCTTGTAACAAACCTGGGAGTTAAATGTTGCTATTATCCCCCATCGTAGAGATTAGGAAACTGAGACTTACCTATGATTACATTAGCCATTAAGTGTCTGAGACTAGATTTAAACTCAGGCCTTCCTGACTGAAGACCCTGTACACTATCTACTACACCACCCGCCTGCCCAGAGTAGAAGGAGGACTGTCATTGCATTGAAAGATGAGCATGAGATGGGATCTAAGACCACTGTGGCTAAGAGATCTCTTCTATAGTATCCTATCTATGAAATATTTCTCAGACAGAAATTGTATTTATCAACCACATGCCAAATATCTGTAATCTAGAGAAACAATAAAGAATTTGTTACAAAAGACACTTAGATAGATGACTCTTGGGGAAGGCAACATTTAGCTTAATTTATGTAGCTGACACCCTTCCAATCAAATGCAGGTGACATGAAGTAGCATCATGGATCACTGATAAATAGCTTTGTCAAAGTAAGCAGTAAACAGAAATTTGAGAAATTATATAAATGAGGGTAGAAAATAGAATGGAACAGAGTTGGACTCTTGGTTTTGAGAGGAAGAGAGCAATACCTCATCTCAACTAAGGTGAGAATGATATCATCTGAGAGAGTCCTTAGTGTTCTCTAGGGTTGCATCACAGACATGATTACAGGCCAGCTTAGCCACTTGTTCTTGGTTCCAGGGATCTGTACACTCTATCACATAAAAGATCACACATGAGGTAAAGCCAAGATGGTGGAGTGAAAGCACAAACTCCCCTGAACTCTGTCATAAACTCCTGAAAAAACCTCTAAAAAGTGAATATGAGCAAATTTCAGAGTGGCAGAATCCACTAGGAGACAGAGTGTGGCAGATTTCTAGTCCAGGACATCCCGGAAGGTCAACAGGAAGAATCTACTGCCCTGGACTTGGGGAGCACAGAGTTTGCAGGTGGCCCCAGCACAGATTTGGTTAGAGTCTTGGCAGAACGGGAAGAGCCCTGGTGAACTGACTCAGAAGCTGCAGTGTAGATTACCAAACCTCTCAGCACAAGAAGGGAGTTCAGTGGAACTGAGTGAGAGGGGAGTGCAAGGCCCATGTCAGCAGCTTCAACCATTTCTAGAGTGATCAGTCCTCAGACTAAATGTTTGAAAGTCATCTAACTTGAACTTCAGGGAGGCAAGAGGGCAGGGGAAACTGTAAATACTCTCACCCTCTCCTTGTTTATCTCAAAAACCCAGAGCATATTGCCCTAGGAAAAATTCTGGAGTAGTGGAGCCAGTAGAAGGGGGAAGCAGTCTTAGTTCAGGAAGCTAGATAGAGAGATCGATGGGAAACCTCTTCCTGTGGCTGAAAGGGGACCCACGTAGGGTCAGAGGCATCCCAGCACACACCTCCTCAGTGATCCAACCTGAGCCTCAGGGGGTTGGAACCAGTAAATGCCAACACCAAGACACAGGTGTGCCTTGGCATAGCCAGGGGATTTGGGCGGACACCAATAGAAATGTTGATGGGTCTCACCAGCCACTGAACCTGCAGGTGCTCTAGCTCAGCCTTAGGAGAGGAGGAGACTTCCTGTGGCCAGACCACCTCTCACCCACACCTCATGCCAACAGCTTCAGTGTAACCCCAGGGAAATTCAGAAAAACTTCACCTGACCTCACCTTTGGCATACACCTGCCAACTTAGCACCAGGTAAGCTGGAGCATTATATAGTTTCTAGCTGAAAGAACTAGAGGCCACAACACACAAAGAGTGTCAGAAACCAAGCCCAAACTCCCAGTATAAGAGTCATGGGACAGAGCCCTCTGTGTTCCAGAAGCAGAGGTCCTCTTTAAAAGTCAGGGAAAAGGCAATCATCTTGAGAAAGAAGTAAATCAGAAAAGCAAAGACCACTGAATCTTACTATGAGGACAGAGAAAGCCAAAATATGAATTCACAAGAGGACAGTACTGAAATGAATAGAACCAGGAATACATTATACACAGTAACAGCCACAGTGTGTGAGGACTGTTTCTGATAGACCTTAGCCCTTCACAGCAATGCAAGGATCTAAAACATTTCCAAAGGACTGTTGATGCAGAATGCCATCCACACATAGAGAAAGAACTATAAAGTCAGAAAGTAGAATGAAGCAGAGCATTCTCTATTTTGTCTTGTTTTGTTTTGGTTTTTCTCATGATTTCTTCCGTTTGTTTTGATTCTTCTATGCAACATGACCAATGTGAAAATGTGGTTAATAAAAATGTATATGTAGAACCCATGTAATATTGCATGCCATTGTGGGGAGGGAGAAAGAGAAAAATTTTAAACTTATGGAAATGATTGTTGAAAACTGAAATCAAATAAATTAATTATTAAAAAAATGTTCACACTTGCTTCTCTCAGTCATGTCACTTGAAGTCTTCCTCCTGAGAGGTACTATCTCTACTCTTGAAGGTATAATGTCTTTCACTTTCTCATTGTATTATGCATTCAGTAGAACTACCTAACTAATCCGGACAGGAATGATTGATGTAATATCAAAGCCCAATTCTCACTCAATTTTAGTTTGCCCCACAGATAACCAGCAAAGAATTTTTGAAATTTTTTTCTTTTTTTTTTCCCATTTCTTTTTAAAATTTATTTTCAGTGTTCCACAATCACTACCATATAATCTAGATTTTTTTACCTCCCTCCTCCTCTTTTCCCTCCACCTCTCCCCTCCCTCCCCAAGATGGAATACAATTTTATATAGGTTCTACACATACATTCCTAATAAATACATTTTCACCATATTCATGTTGCATAGAAGAATTAAAAGGAATGGGAGAAATCATATAACAAACCAAAGTGTAATACAAAAGAAAATGATCTGTTACATTCTGTGATTGAATTCCACAGTTCTTTCTCTGGATGTGGAATGCATTTTGCCTAAAAAGACCATTGGGAATTTTTTTTTTCAAGGGAAGTAATGAAGTAATTTTATTTTATTTTTTTAAATTAATTTTATTATTATTTTTTAATGTTCTACAATCAATACCATAAAATTAAGATTTTAACCCCCCACACCTACCCCCCAGTAGCCCTCTCCCTCCCCAAGACAGCATACCATTCTGTATAGGTTCTACGTATATTTTCCTATTGAGTACTTTTTCACTATAGTCATGCTATGTAGTTGCACTAAAATAAATGGAAGAAATCATATAGCAAATCATAATATAATACACAAAAACACACACACACAAACATGATCTGCTACATTGTGTGAATGACTTCCATAATTCTCTGAGTGTGGAAGGAATTTTGCTTTGAAAACCACCATTGGGATTTTTTTTTAATAAGTTCTTGTATTGTTACAAAGTTCCAAGTCTACCAGAAAAAACTCTCGCACGCTGTGGTCATTGCTGTACACAAAGTTCTCCTGGTTCTGCTCCTTTCACTCAGCATCAGATCATATAAGTCCTTCCAGGCCTCCCTGAAGTCTTCTTGTTCATCATTTCTTATGGCGCAATAGTACTCCATTACATTCATATACCA
>CM053770.1:357318205-357344721 GCA_028658325.1 Potorous gilbertii | reverse complement strand
TCCAAACTGCTCTCCAGAATGGTCAGATCAGCTCACAGCTCCACCAACAATGAATTAGCGTTCCAACTCTCCATTGGGAATTTTTTAAGTCCTTGCATTACAATGAAGTTCTAAGTCTACCAGAAAAAATCCTTGCACACTGTGGTTGTTGCTGTGTACAAAGTTCTCCTGGTTCAGTTCCTTTTGCTCAGCATCAGATCATATAAATCTTTCAAGGTCTTTCTGAAGTCTTCCTGTTCATCATTTCTTATAGAACAGTAGTATTCCATTACATTCATATACTATAATTTATTTAGCCATTCCCCAATTGATGGACATCCCCTTGATTTCCAGTTTTTGGCCACCACACAGTGCTGCTAGAAATATTTTTGTACATGTGGGACCCTTTCCCATTTTTATGATCTCTTGGGGATATAGTCCTAGAAGTGGTATTGCTGGGTCAAAAGATATGCACATTTTTATAACCCTTTGGGCACAGTTCCAAATTGCTCTCCAGAATGGTTGGATCAGCTCACAGCTTCACCAACAATGAATTAGTGTTCCAACTCTCCCATATCTTCTCCAACACTTATCATCTTCCTGTTTTGTCATGGTAGCCAATCTGATAGATGTGATGTGGTATCTCAGAATTGGTTTGATTTGTATCTCTCTAATCAAAAGTGATTTAGAACATTTTTTCATATGACTATAGATATATTTAATTTCTTCCTCTGAAAACTGCCTGTTCATAGCCTTTGATCATTTATCAACTGGGGAACAAAGAGTTTTTTTTTAAAAGAAGTTTTATAAAATAGGGTACCATAAAATGTAAAGACTACCAAAATTCCTTCCTCTGATTTATTTGTATTGAGAAAATAATATAATGCTGTGGCATGTGTAGAAGAATTTTTAAATTTAATGATGAAAGGCACTGGGATATGGTGAAAACGGCATTCACCTTCAGACGTGAGTACTAATCTTGACTGTGTTATTTATTAGCTTTGTGCGCTTGGGAAAGTCATTTGAATCTTGCTTCCTTCATCAGCCCTACCTACCCCACAGGGTTGCTGAGAAAATCAAATATGATAAAGTATGCCAAAGCAATCTGAAAATCATTGAGTGCTACTCAAGTGTAGAGCATTAGCATTAATAATAATTGTCTTTAATTACATAGAGTCCTGGATCGTTATAAAAATTTAATTTGAAAAATAACATAAGAATTAGCAATCAACCAAGAAGTTATCACTTTGGCAGCCTGTTAATGTAGAATACGATTGAAAGAAATAGAATCTATTATGTAGTATTCAGAAGAGCTCAAAGACTTTTCTAGTTATAGAGTGGATCATATGTTTTATTTCATTTTAAAGACAAAATATAACTTTCCTTTGTAAATAATCTGCCTTGCCATAGCTCATTCTTCTCTACATTACCCTGAGGAACACAATTATTTGAAATATGACATCTCAAGGTTTCTCCACTTGTATCTTTTCTGTCTACAACTGCTAGTCTTTTGCCAGTTCCTCTTATCCAACTCCCCTATCACCTTACTTCCACATTAACTGGGTTCCAGGCCAGGCAGAAGGTTTATAGAAAATTTCCTTCTTTCTCTATTGATAGTCTGGTGAAGGTTGGCATTTTTAATCAGTCAGTTAAGAATACAGGAAATGCATTCACTGGGTACAGAATATCATTCACAAAGTAAAGAAGTTATACAATTTTAAAGAAAATAGTAGTCATGCAATTCCTTTTCCCTTCAGGAGTTTATATTCCAACAGAGGAAAATACAAAAAGATAAACAAAAACACATTATATCATCTTTGAAAAACTAAGGTTTCCCCCTTCCTTTTATGAGAACCTGGGTTTTTAATTCTACATTCAAATAATTACCAAGTCACAAGACTCATGCAAATGAACTTTCCCCCCTGAGAAAACTATGATTTTATTTCTTTTTACATTTTATTTATTTTACTTAGAACTTAAGAAATAGAACAATCATTTCTATAACATAAAATTGAAAAAGGTTGTTATAGATGAAAATGCAAGCTTATTACATACAACTTACTATACTTTTTAAATATAGAAAAAATTATGTATGTTTCTTTTTTGCCTTTTTTCTTCCCTTTCCCCATTCCAAGATGGCTACCATTAGACAAAAATATGAATATATATGTAAAGGCAAAGGTGAGAAAGCACTCCTACTATATTATCCTACCTTGATTCCAGATTGATTACTTTAATACAGAAAAAGCATTCATATCCAGGATGGAATTGAATAAGTGATAGTAATTCACCGGAGTGCAAGATTCTGAAGAGTGTAATCACCCACTTTCATGGATCAAAGTGGATTTTGAACAGAGTTGAATCATAGAGAGTTTAGAAATCCCCATACTCATCTATTGATTTGCAGACAGGTCATGCAAAGAGCAGTATCTTTATGTTTATGTAGTCAGTGGGCATTGAATAAGAACACTGAGAGACCAAGACAGGGAATAAAGAACACAGAATTGGTCAGGGAACATCATAGACAAGATAGCAGAAGTATGCTGGCATTTGTGTTCTGTCTGTTAGCCAAGAATCCAGAGAGAAAATGAAGACCAGTGAAACAATTACTTGTGCTAAGTGTTAATCTACATGGGAAAAATAAAAAAAAAGAGAGAAAATAAGATGAAATGAAATGAAATAAAATAAAGCAAATACTTTACCTTGCAAAGCACTAGTTTAGATAAAATACAATTTGAATTGGAAAGTCTTACCTGTTCATTAATAGACCCATTAAGTCACATGGAGTCTGTTGTGGAAGGAGTTGTCTGAAGGAGTGGAGCAGGAAGGGGAAGAGGAAGAGCTAGAGCAGAGCTGAGAGACAGTTAGTCTTGACAGCAGTCAGAGCTAGGAAGGATGCAGGCTCCTGGGTAGGGTGAGTGATTTTGTGATTGTTTGTGATTTTGCTTAAGAGAGCCTGCTTGTGATGAGTTTAATGGACCTGCTTTGTAGGAAGTCTAGCAGGGGGAAGGCTTGGGAATGGTGCTGTCCTCTGCATTGTTATTGTGTTATTGTGTTACAGTGACAGATTTGCATCTGAATAAATGTTCTGCCTTCCATGTGGAGAGTCTGTGGTATTTTGCAATTCTGAGTTGTGCCATGATATTCATGGCTGCTGTGGGCACTGTGAATATTGTATTGGCACTGAAGATGGTTAGATAAAAATGGTTAATAAGACTTGATTGTTTGAGAACATGGGGCTAAATTAATTATGATAAATTTAAGACAAAAAAGAACTATTTCTCAACCTCAGGGAGTTAACATTGGAGAAATCAAAACATGCATGTATATTTAGAAGCAAAACATATGTAATATAAAAAGCAAGGTAATTTTAGAAGGGAGGTTACTAGCAACTGGAGGAACAGTAGAGGTGTTTGAGCTGAGTTATGGGGGAAATCACGGAACCAAAGAAGGGACAAGTTCTTCATCTCTTCTGAAGAGCCTATAACTCTACTTGGCATTTCTGAGCTCATTTTCCCTTTTTGCCAAATTGTTCTATGCATTATGTGGGTTTACTGGATAAATTGGAGTGCTTTGTGGGCCCATAAGAATTTCTACTTAGTCCAGTATATGATAATTCCCAGTCAACCCTGTGTTTTCTATCCCTTTTGGGAGTCCTATAGGCATCAGAATTTCCCTCTGTGATAGGCAGATTTACTTTATTTCCTTTTTCTTTATTGTATTTGGGTTAGAGAAGGTCTTTTCAAAGTCTCAGTCAGATAATGGTGTATTTCAATTTTGTAAATGGTGTCTTCCTGCTAAAATTGAATATTATGAATTTGAAAGTAAATATAAACCTGGGATTACCAGCAGGGCTAGATTTTATGACATACTGTTAATTTCCAGATGGTTTGTTAATTCTACTATGTGGATTTTGCCGAAAAAAGCCCCAGTTGATTTGTTGGGAAGGCAAAAGTTTAATTGAGCAGGCAGTGAAGTAGAGGAAGAATTTCCTATGGTAATGGATTATGAGGATTTATTGTATTAGCAAGGTGTTAGCATGCTTTTGTCCCTTTATAAAATGTGGATTCCTTTCTGTTTAAATCAGAAGGGAGCAATGTTCTTGGAAGAACAAACAATAAGTGACAACTTTGAAGTATTTTCAATAGCTAAATTCTGGAGAACAAAGTTTGGTAGATAGTTTTAGTTAGTCCAAGTTAAGAGCCTGACATGGAGAAGAAATGCATCCCTTGAGATGGTATCAAAGATGGTGTTTGGGATTTTTCACATGTGGCCACATCACTTTGAAGCAGAGCTATTCTATCTGTAGAAGATAATTGAATTCAGAAGGAAATAGAGGCACATACTCTAGGTAGACAAAGAAAGAGAACCAGTTATTTGATGGAGGAGCAGGTCTTCTGCAAGAGAGAGGAGAGATTAATATTTACTCAACAGAGAGCTAACTGCAACAATTGGAATCAAGCTGTGTAGAGGAACAGATCATGAGACCCCTGCTAAGCAACCTCACCCAAGAATGATGCTTTCTCAGAAAGAGATCTTTGTGATGAATCTACTAGGAGAGAAAGGGCATAGGGTCCCTGCAATGTTACAGTGAGATTGACTTAGTGATAAATATATTCTTTACTATCATCATAAATAAGTTTGAGCCCAGTTCAACTCATGCATCTTATATGAGTCAGTGGATGAGTGAGTCCTAGATGTAAGGGGAGGAAAGTTTTGCTGTGTCATTTCACTATGCCATTTTAGTGAATGCTTTGCCAAGAGCTAATCACATCTTCTGCATTACTGTTAATGGCAAGTGAATCGATGGAGACTCATGGACTGTACTTTTACATGGGTAGCTCCACAGGATTCACACTTGAACCTAAGGTAACTATTTACCTCTGGTGACAAAACTCACTAATTTAAATACGAGTCAGGATAGTAGCCCAGAGCAGCAACCTGAGGAATAAATATACAAATTGATGATTAGTTTTATGTTGATACTAAATTCTATTCCCAAAGATAATTTTAGCTTTGAAGTAAAATCCCATTTATATATTTAGAACTGGAAGAAACCTTAAAAATGATCTAATCAAGCCCTTCACTTTACAGAAGAGGAAACTGAAGGTTACATAGGTAGTAGGTGGCATAGGCAGAAGTATATGCCATATTCTCTGACTCAATAATCTTTCCACTATTCACCTCTGTCTCTTAGTTCCTTGAAAATATTCACTTCCTTTTAAAGACTACTTTCACTGTATTTTTTAAAACATGATGTAGTATTTGGATTCTTATTGTTCTTTAGAATGAGACAGAAATTATTAATATTGGTAATAATAGAAGTCCTGAGTGTAAAAAATAATAAAATCACTGTTGATAGAAGTAGGAATTATATTTTATTTATTCATTGGACTTATTGAAATATACCTATTTCAATAGCTTCTAGTCGTATGTAGATATGAAAACATGAAACCTAATTAAAATTGTGCTTTAAAATATGAATGCAATATAAAATCAATAAATGTGGAATGCATGTAAAGTACCATAAAATAAAATGTACGCCTGGATTTTAACATTGAACTCTCATAATGACTCAGGTAGCATCAAATACTGAGTCCAGGTGGTATCTAATTTGAAATACTCTTTAAAAATCTTAATTCAGCTTTGACCATTCTCTCAAAAGAAATATGAAATCTTGTCTTCCCATTTAGGGATAACTTTCTTCATTTTTATGTTTTAAATTTTTCAGGGTTATCAAGACAGAGACAATGAGGAACAGTTTCAGCTTAGATTCATGAAAATCTTGGTCTCTATTCTGCCTCTGACACTTATTAGATCTCTGACTCTAAGTAATTATTCAATAAATATGTATTAGGCGTGCATTGTGGGTCAGGGAAATAACTAACCTTCTCTGAACCTTTTAGAGCCTATATGAGACCCTTCTTGCAGCTCCTCCTACTGACAAATTGGGCCTTCAAAATTTGACAACATGTTCCCTTTAGGGTCCTATTGAATTAAATTCTTTTAAATCCCCCTGGATTTAACCTTTAAGCTTCCCTCCAAGTCACCCCCCTCCACGTGCTTCACTCAGTTATTATGACTTGAGAATCATTTTAGTCATACATTTAAGTAACCTTTAGAAAGAGGTATTTGCTAAGCTATTGCAGTAAGAACAAAAATTAAAACACATCTTCTCCAAAATGTCTGTGACACAGTCTCCTACAAGTACAGGAATCTGGGAGAAAATAGGTTCATTCTTAGACAAAATATCAAATACTGGTTACTTTAAGTTCTTTTCTTTTATTCTTGGAGTACTCAAAACATTCCAGTTGAGGACAGTGAATCTGGGTCCATCTGTCCTTGGTTTTCAATTCAGGAACAACTATAGGAATATGGGGCATTTGAAGTCTTCTAGACCATTTAAATCTGACAAGTCCTTTCTCTGGCTAAAGACAGGCAATAGGGTGGAGCCAAAGCTGAAACTGTGACCCTGTTCTTCCTCCAGTGTGCTAGAACCAGCCAATTTTTTAACGTTTCAGACAGAGCACTTACATCTTGAAAACGGCTACAAATGGAGGTTAGCAAACTGTGACCAGAGAGCCATAGTTTATATCAACCCCTGCTCCGACTTAAGACCATGAAGGGAAAAATCTAATAAAGCAGATTAAACATGTAAGTGTATCTTGGGTATAATTTTGGAGGGGACCACCAACTGTTAAACATTTACTAGCATATCAACATTGCCTTGCCTCCTCCTCCCAAGTGGTGCCTCATCCAAGAGGTCTTGGAAAGCCAAATTATCCAGTTTCTGGAATGAATCCCTTTTTAATATACTCAATAATTTATAAATGAGCCCTTGTTCATGGCCAGATTTTCTTAAGCTGATCTGAACACAGTTATGAGCAAGGATCCCTGGTTAGCCTCATTCCAGTTTTAAGTTTTCATGCTTTATTCCAGTGTGCTCGTGAATGTTTAATAAAGGATATTCAGAAGAAAAAAATGGTAGACACTTACTTATAAAATTAATTTGCATCAATGAAACTTGATGGTGGCCTAGGGAAAAAAAATAAGTCAATCCCTGATTTTTGGAGTTTCTTTGAGTTTTAAATTATCACTGTCAGAATTTAAGAACTGGTTCTTGAAAGCCTACTAGTTTGGCTCCAGTAGACCCTTGACAGTGAAGGATCTTCTTATGAATGAATTATCAATTTCAGTGGGATGGGATGGCAGAAATCAATTAATCTATTACTATTTACCTTGAGTTCCTCATTTATATATCAAAAGTAGGAACAACTAGGTGGCAGAGTGAGTAGAGCACTGCTCTTGGAATCAGCTAGACTCATCTTTATGAGTTCAAATGTGACATCAGACACTTATTAGCTGTGTGACCCTGGGCAATGTTTCCTTCTATAAAATGGACTGGAGAAGGAAATGACAAACCATTCCACTATTTTCGCCAAGAAAATTCCAAATTGTGTCACAAAGAGTTGGTTATGACCAAAATGATTGAACAACAATGACAAGGGTAGTAATAGACATGATTTGTATGGCTCCAAAGGTTTTTGTAAGACTCAAGTGATGTACCATAAAGATATTAAATCTACAAAAAAGTCAACTGTTGTTATTATGTTTATCTAATTTCAATAAATCAAATAGCTTGTTATCTCTGGGTCCTTAAAGGATTCTTTGTAAATAGCTTAACTATCACAGTTGAGAAACAGATTGTTGAAGTGGAGTAAGCATTACCAATCAAGGCACAAGAACAGTGCTTAAATACTAACTTTGACACTGTATGAATTTTGGCTCATGTCTCTGAGCCTTAGTTTCCTAAATGACCTCTAAGCTATTAACTGATGGTACTGAATGTTTATTTTCCTGATTTAAATGGGATTTGATCATAGCATCTTATTTTCCCTAGTGGAATTAAACTTAAGAAGAAAATTAAATGTGTAGAGTGGAAATAGTAAAGAGGCCATTTGGACTAATAAAAAAAGTAGATAATCTACTCTACCTAGAAATAAAATACTCACATGGGTGAGGTGTCTTTTGTTCCCCAAAGTGCCTTAAAAATGTTTGTTTTTACCTTCCCATAATGGTATAATATTTTGATGAACCAAAGAACTGATTCTTTCCTTATGGGATCATCCAGTTAAATTTTTACTTGTTTTAAAGACTAAAATTGTCTAGAAATTGGATACTCATCTGATGAACTTTATATAATTTATAATTTTTTTTAACTGGACATCAATTTCATTGATGAAGGGAGCTTTTGATTTGGGTAATATTATACCCATCCAAATTAGCACTTGTTCTTAATTTCATGATCTTAACAGTGTAGCCTAGGGTCTTGATGCAACATAGCCAAGATGTAACAGAGGCAGGAAGCAAAAATCAGATATTCCTGATCCCAATTTCCAATCTCTATCCCTTGTGCCATGATGTCTCTGTATTTATTCAGAGCAACGGTACATTGCCCTTTCCTCTACACTGGCAGTGACAACGTGAAGATCTGGACATTTTAAGCAGATTTGATTCTAGATATAAATTTCTCCTAATCATCAATGCTTTGGGTGGCAAATAGATTTTCTTCAGGCCCTTTGCTTTGTTCCATCTCCTAGATATCAGCATGTTTTGAACTCTTGCTGTGTATTAGGGCATTATAGCAGGCACTGTGAAAGAATAGAGAAGAATGACAATTAAATTCCATTTATGGGGTGAAACCAAATTGGTGGAGCAAAAGCAGAGATTTCCCTGAGTCTCCCCCAAAGCCTTCCACATACCCACAAAAATGACTGCAAACAAATTCTAGAGCTACAGAACACACAAAATGACAGAGTGAAACAAATCTCCAGCTCAAGACAACCTGGAAAGTAGACAGGAAGGGTCTTTTACACTAGTCATGGAATGGAGTGCAGTATGACTTGGGTCTCAGTGGCACAGGTCTGCCAGGGCAGGCTTCAGGGGATTGAATCATTGGCAACTGTGGCAATTTTCAGACTTCTAAATTCAAAAATGCCAAAAATGTCAGTCATAAAACTATGTGGGACCTTGAGTGAAAGGAGAGAGCCGTCTCAGGGTGGTGATAGTGGCCATGGCTGTTGACAGCAGTGGCAACAGCAGCAGTTGCTGTTTCTGGAGCTCTGGGATCACAGACAGTGGAGGATCAAGTGTCTGACACAAAATCCCTGAAGCCTGAGAGAGTATACCCACCCCCACCCCCACTGGAAGCAGAGTTCTACCTTGACAAAGACTTAGAAAGTCAAGTGTTTGGCTGGGAAGATGAGTAAACATTATAAAAGACTTTTGGTTCCAAGGAAGTTCAGGACATACAATGAGAGGAGGATAGTAGGGTCAAAGTCCCTACATCAAAAACCTCCAAGAGGAATATGAATTGGTTGCAGGCCATGGAGGAGTTCTAAAAATGATTTTGAAAATCAAGTAAGAGAGTTGAGGAAAAATTGGGGAAAGAAATAAGAGTGATGCAAGAAAATCATGAAAATCAAGTCAACAACTTGCTAAAGAAGATCCCCCAAAATATTGAAGAAAATAACACTTTAGAGGTAGACTAACCCAAATGTCAAAAGAAGTCCAAAAATCAATGAGAAAAATGTTTAAAAAGCAGAATTGGTCAAGTGGAAAAGGTTGTCCAAAAGCTCACTGAAGAAAATTATTCCTTCAAAATTAGAATGGAGCAATGGAAGCTAATGACTTTGTAAGAAATCAAGAAACTATAAAACAGAACCAAAAGAATGAAAAAATAGAAGAAAATATGAAATATGTCATCAGAAAAACCACTAACCTGGAAAATAAATCCATGAGAGATAATTTAAAAATTATTGGACTATTTGAAAGTCATGATAAAAAAACAGAGCCATGAAATCTTTCAAGAAATTATCGAGGAAAACTGACCTGGTATTCTAGAACCAGAGGGTAAAATAGAAATGGAAAGAATCTGCTATTTTCCTCTTGAAAGAGGTACTTAGAAGAAAACTCATAAGAATATTGTACCCAAATTCCAGAGTTCCCAGGTCAAGGAGAAAATACTGCAAGCAACCAGAAAGAAACAATTCAAGTTTTATGGAAATGCAGTTGGGATAACAGAAGATCCAGCAGCTTCTTCATCAAGGGTTTAAAGGGCTTGGGTTAGGATATTCTGGAGGTCGGAGAAGCTCGTATTAAAACCAAGACACACCTACTCAGCAAAACTGAACGTAGTTCTTCATGGGAAAATATGGACATTCAATGAAATAGAGGAGTTTCAAGCATTCTTGAGGAAAAGACCAGAGCTGAATAGAAAATTTGACTTAAAAAAATTATTTATTTGTAGTTTTAAACATTCATTTCCATAAGATTTTAAGTTCCATATTTTCTCCCCATCTCTCCCCTCTCCTGATCCCAGCATACTGTGCATTCTGATTGTCCCTTCCCCCAATCTGCCCTTCATTCTATCATGTCCCTCCCTTCCCTGATCCTCATCTCCTCTATTTTTTTGTAGGGCAAGATAGATTTCTATACCCCATTACTATATTTCTTATTTCCCAATGGTTTGTAAAAACAATTTTGAACATTCATTTTTAAAAATTTGAGTTCCAACTTTTCTCTCTCCTTCCCCACCCATCCTCCCTGAGAAGGCACGCAAATCAATATTGGGTATACATGTGTAGTTATGCAAAAGAATTCCATAAAAGTCATGTTGTGAAAGACTAACTGTATTTCCCTCAATGCTATTCTTCCCACCATTTATTCTATTCCCTCTTTTGACCTTGTGCCTCCCCGAAAGTGTTTACTTTTAATTACTCCTCCTCCCATTTGGTCTCCCTTCTATCATTCCCCACACTCCACTTTTCCTCTTCTCCAATACTTCCCTGTAGTGTAAGATAGATTTTCATGCCAAAGTTAGTGTGCATGTTATTCTTTCCTTAAGCCAAATGTGATGAGAGCAAGCTTCACTTTTTGCCTCTCACCTTCCCCCTTTCCCCCTCCATTGAAAAAGCTTTTTCTTGCCTCTTTTATGAGAGATAATTAGCTCCATCCCATTTCTCCCTTTCTCCTCCCAATATATTCCTCTCTCATCCCTTAATTTTATGTTTTTTAGATATCCCTTTTTAATCAACTCACCCTATGCTCTGTCTCTGTCTCTCTGTCTCTGTCTCTCTCTTTCTCTCTCTCTCTCTATATATAATATGTATGTATATAATACATATATACACACACACACATATATATATTATATACACATGTGTGTATGTGAATAATCCCTCCAACTACACAAATACTGAGGAAAGTCTCAAGAGTTACAAATACTGTCTTTCCATGTAGGAATATAAACAGTTCAACTTCAGAAAGTCCTTTCTGATTTCTCTTTTCTGTTTACCTTTTCATGCTTCTCTTGATTCTTATGTTTGAAAGTCAAATTCTCTGTTCAGTTCTGGTCTTTTCATCAAGAATGCTTGAAAGTCCTCATTTCATTGAGATTACATTTTTCCCCTGAAATACTATACTCAGTTTTTAACCCTAGCTCCTTTGACTTCTGGAATATCATATTCTAAGATCTCTGATCCCTTAATGGAGAAGCTGCTAGATTTTGTGTTATCCTGATGGTATTTCCACAGTATTTGCATTGTTTCTTTCTGGTTGCTTGAAATATTTCCTCCTTGACCTGGGAACTCTGGATTTTGGCTACAACATTCCTATGAGTTTTTCTTTTTCAATCTCCTTTGGGAGGTGATTGGTGGATTCTTTCAATACTTATTTTACCTTCTGGTTCTAGAATATCAGGGCAGCTTTCCTTGATAATTCCATCAAAGATGATGCCTAGGTTCTACTTTTGATCATGACTTTCAGGTAGTTCATAATTTTTAAATTGTCTCTCCTGGATCTATTTTCCAGGTCAGTTGTTTGTCCAGTGAGATATTTCACATTGTCTTCTATTTTTTCATTTGTTTAGTTTTGTTTTATAATTTCTTGATTTTTCATAAAATCATTAACTTCCATCTGCTTTAAGGAACTATTCTAATCTTTAAGGAACTATTTTCTAATGAGCTATTGGATCTCCTTTTCCTTCTGGTCAAATCTGCTTTTCAGGGCATTCTTCCCCTCATTGGCTTTTTGAATATCTTTGGCCATTTGAGTTAATGTATTTTTGAAAGTGTTATTTTCTTCAGCTTTTTTAGGGTCTCCTTTAGCAAACAGTTGATTTATTTTTCATGATTTTATTGCATCACTCTCATTTCTCTTCCCAATTTTTGTTCTACTTCTCTTACTTGATTTTCAAAATCCTTTTTTGAGCTCTTCTATTGCCTTTCTTGAAGGCTTTGAATGAAGGAGTTTTGACTTTGTTTTCTTCTGTTTGCATGATTTGATCTTCCTTGTCACCAAGGTAAGATTCTATAGTCTCATTTTTTTCTGGAATTTGGAGAATTTGGAACTCATCATTTTAAATATAAATGTTAAAAATTGTTTTATATGCAACTGAGAAATAAGATATGTAGGCAATGGGGAATATACATCTTTCTTGCCCTTCAAGAAAGAAACGGGGAAGGGGATAAAAAGAGAAATGGTAAAAGGGAGGGCAGACTGGGAAAAGAGGTAATCAGAATGCATGCCATATTGTGGTGGGAAGTAGGAGAAATAAGGGGAGAAAATTTGGAAGTCAAAATCATGTGAAAATTAATTTTGAAAATGAAAAATAAATAAATTTATATCTTTAAAAAAATTTCATTCATTTGGAGCAGGCTATTCCACAATTTGTTTGAGAATGAACACTGGCTAATCTCCAGTGTCTCTGAGTTTTCTCCTGAAGGCATTAATTCAACACAAATAAAAAAGTAGTCCACATACAAAGCACTGTACTAGTCATGAATTGGGATGCAAAGATAAAAAATATATAATTTCCATAACTCTGAGAGTAGAAAAGTTAATCTTTTTCAACACTTGAGTGACCTGTGATTTTTTTCAGATTGCAGGCATTCCCTCTACCATTGCACACTTTGAATCCTCTATAACTAGGAAGATGAAAGTTTTTTTTTCTTTAGAGTTGTTGAGGCCAACACTGCCCCCCCACCCCCCACTCCAACCTCATTATTCTATCAGTGACTTGGTTATAACATCTTACCAAGGAGGTCCCTGGAAGGTAGGCTTTATGCTTTCAGCTTGCATATTTAACTATGATCTACCAGAGTGTGTATATTTTAAGCTTAGCCTGTCATAACCAACAATCACCTCCAATCTTCACTGAGTCACTGTCATAGAATTTAAGGGTTTAAAAGAGCTCCAAATAGAGTGATGTGAGAAGAAGGGTGCAAACCAAAATGAATACATCCTTGAGTAAAATGGACTCTCTGTCTCTGTCACTATCTCTGTCTCTTTCTCTCTCTTTGTGTCTCTCCTCTTTCCCTCTCCTCATATACATTTAATTCTTCTCACTTGCTTAGGTTCTTACTCAAGAATGAAGGAAACTCATTTAAGATTAGTAGTTTTAAGAAATCATGGATTTAGGAAATTAAGAATTCTGTCATATCTTCACCATCTGATTTGAACAACTAATTTATTATTATATTGAAATATACATATATATTCATGGTACATTTGCATTGGTTGATGGGCTGTAGTGAATTTCTAATATTAATCTTATTTACTTATGATAATAATGTTTAGAATTTATATAACATGAAAGAATTGTGAAGTGTTTTACAAATATGTCATTTTGTTATCTCAACAACCCTGGGAGGTAGATGCTATTATTCTTCCTATTAATTATTAATTATATATATATATATTAATTGGTCTACATTAATTAAATATATAATGTATATTAATTGGTCTACATTTGTATCTAATTTGGGAAATGCAATTCTTTAATATTTAAGGGAATGAATATGCTTGATAACATTGCTGTGTTTTGTAGGCCACATGAATTGTTTATTATTAACTTAATTCATTTTACACATCCAGTAGGTATAAAATCTGAAAAATGAAATAGATACAAAATCTTCTGTTCTAATGTATGTATCAAGAAAAACCTTCTCTACTACATATTTTAAGGCAATCCCATACCACTTTTGAAGAACTTTTAATTTTTAGTGATTTTCTTTGTGTAAGATGGTGGGAGTGCAAAACCAATTTATATATTTGCAAAAGACTCAGCTACCTCAGAAAGACAATTGAATTAATTAATCAATAATTTCATTAAGAAATTTTCCTACAACCATTTCACAAGATGTTAAAAATTCCTAAATTTGAGAGCATTGTAGGAATTTAGTCATTTGATGAAGAGAAATAAAAATTCAGAAAAAAACCTTGTTATTGGTTTAGAATAAGATTCTTAAGTGTGTGTGTGTGTGTGTGTGTGTGTGTGTGTGTATGTGATACTCCTTTAGCAATACAATGAAGCCTGTATACCCTTTACCATAATGATGTTTTTAAAAGCATAAAAAAAAACTATATGGGATTATAGTGAAAATCAATTGTATTGAAATACAAATGTAGAAATATTTTAAAATGACATTCATGAACTCAAGGTTAAGAATCCCTTGTAGAAGAATGATTCACACCACAAGTGTTTCAAATATTTTTTCAAATATTTGTTTCAAATACATTTATCAAGATGGCTTTGAAAGTAATGTCGTGAATTTATTATATACTTAAAAAGAAAAGCAAGTAGTATGTAATAGATTTGCACTTTTTGATGCAATCTTTTCATTTTTTTATCATGTATATGGAATTGCTCCTTTTGGTAGCTATTTGCTAACTTCAGAATTTTAAAAAAGAAACATATTAAAAAGGGGAAAAATCAAATACTTTGTTGCTACTTTGACTTACATTGTGTATCTTTCCCTGGTTCCGCTTGTATCACTGTACATCAGTCATTGTAAACTTTCTCATGTCACTGACAATTTTTTGAGTGTGAGGTGAAACCTCAAGGTTGTTATATATGTGTGTGTGTGTCTGAGATAAGACAGGCTGTCCGTTCTATGATTAGAGATATAGGACAATATTTCATATTGATTATTAATAATTTTCATTTTTATTTTCAGAACTGTTTTATACCTTTCCTCCTTGCTCATTATTTGTGTAACATGAGTTTTAGTCCTGTCACCTTCCTGGTTACCTTTCTCTGGACAAATTTTCCTTGTTAATCTCCATGCTTCTGTTAATAATGCCTAAGATATCATTCTCTACACAATAGGCTCAAAAAAGCCTTGTAGCACAGAAAAATCACTAACAATCCTTATATGAATGATTGTCTCTTAATATCTTCTCCACTATCAATATGTATTTTTGTTCTAATGATTTTTCTCTTTTATACTTCACTTAAGTGTTGCCCCATATGTTGATCTCTTTTAGGTTTCATTTTATTAGATTTGGTTTATTGTTCTATCCCATTCAGATAATTTTATATTCTGATTTACATTACAGTATTTCTATCCCTCTAAACATCATACCATTTGCAAATTTAGTAAACTCATTATCTTTGCCTGTACCCAAGTCATTGATAAAAACGTTGCATGACAAAGGACCAAGGACAGACTTCCCTGGCATTCCATAAGAAATATCCCTCCATACTGACATTGATTCATTTCATGGGTTCTAGCAATCAATTAATTGTGAAATAACCTCACTATGATGTCATTTTTCCATAGTATGTGAAAGGATAGCAAGAGAGATTTCCAAATGTTTCAATAAAATTAAAATATTCTATTACTCAAGCATTGCCTTGATCTACAAGTGTCATGTAAAAAAAGAAGAAACTAGGGTTAGTCTACAATGATGTCTTCTTGATAAAGTCATACTGGCTCTTCATGATCATCTTTTCCCTTTCCAAATGCTTTCCCTTTCTAACCTTCCTTTAAATAATACCTGCTAAAATTTTGCCAGGAATCTTTAACAAATTCACTATTGTATGGCTTGAAGATGTCAACATTTGTTTGTAAATTGAGACATTTGCCTGCCTCTCTTTTATGACATCCAGGTCTCAGTGCTTTATCAAAGGCCACAGGTGACAGTTTGACCAACATACGCATCAGTTTTTTTTTGACAAATTCTAGGGATTATAGATTGTTGAGTAGAGAAGTAAAATTACAGAAATAATATTTGAGGAAGATGATTCTAGTAGCTATACAAGAACTGAATCAGGTGGAAAGGACTGGAATCAGATGCTTGAAGTCTCATAGTAATCCTGGTATAAAGTCATGAGGCTGAAACTGGAGTGATGGGTCTGAAAGATAAAGGAAAGCAAACTTCCTAAGTATGTGAAAGAACAAAAGTAGTAGTAAATACTTCATTATGAATGCTTAGTTTTAAATTTAATTTAATTCATCAGTTAATTATTATGTAACTACTATTTACACAATACCATAACAGATCCAGGATGCGAAGAAAATGTTCCCTCAAAGGGATTAGTCGGAGAGTGGTAGGGTAGACCTAGCATGAACAAAGGTAATAAAGGACAAAAAACGTAAAATAAAAGAAAATTATTTTAGGAGTGGGAGCATTAGCTTGGGAGGATTGGATCAAGAAAGATTTTTTTTTCTTTTGTTAAGAGGCAACATCTGAGCTATGCTTTGTTTGAAACTACAAAGTCTACGAAGTTTAAATGAGAAGGTGGTGATTTTAAGAGATGGAGGAACAAACTGTGCAAATAAATGGAGGTAGGAAGTTGCTTATCATGTAGAAAAAAGACCTAGAAGATCAGTTTGACTATAATGTAGAATAACTTAAGGGAAATAATATGAAATAGGCTTGGAATTAGAGGTGAGAGGCAGAGACTATACAGGACCTTCACAGGCCAACCAGAAAAGGCCAAAAAATTGTGTATTTTAGTATAGTAGCAATAGGACATCACTGAAGGTTTATTTTTTTTAGTATGAGGGTGACAGGATAGCAACTCTAATTTTATAAATCTACTACTTTTCAAAAAAAATGCAATTGAGAGACAGTACAGGGAAGTGGAAAATCTCAGATTTAGAGTTGGAAAATCTGGATTCGAATTCTTACATCATCATTTATCATCTAGGTGACTTTTAATGGTTGATCAATAAACATTTATGAAACACCTATTTATCAGGCACCTTGCTAAGGCAATAAATATATAAAAAACAAAATGACAACCAAATGAAACAGTCCACTCTCTCAAGGAGCTTAAATTTTATCATAATGTATCTCTTTACCTCCATGAGCCTCAGTTCCCTTATCTGTAAAAGAAGATATTCAGTGAGATGGATTGAAAGGCCCCTTTCAACTCTAAATCTATAATCTTATTTTCTCAAGAATTAAGGCCAGTGGGAATGGTGACTGCTATCTCATTAAATATCAAACCTATTAAATTTGGAATCTCTATGAGAATAGCAAATTTTCCTTTTTCTGTGGCTTAGGAACCGTACAGGTTGGTAAAGTGACTTGTACAATGTTACTGAATAAATGAATGATGGATAACACAAGGAATGGAAACAAGTCTCTTGTGTCCTGGTTATGCGCAGTGAATCACACATTCCTTTTGACTTTGGAAAAGCTGGATTTAATTTTAGATTATGTCACCAGTGACATGAGTCTGGTTTGCATTCTTTTTTCTTGTGCTGTGGGAACACTCCAACATTTGGCAGGATTCAGCTCAGTACCCTGTTCTGTATCAGAATTACATTATTTGAAGAGAGCTGTGTGGGAAGCACTCTGTTGAGGGCTTGTACAGAATCTTCTATTCCCAATTCTTTTCCTAAAAGTAGTTCCATAGATGGTCTTGGATAAGTCTCTCTGTCTCTGTCTCTCTCTCTCTCTCCCTCTGTCTCTCTCTGTCTCTTTCTATGTCTCTGTCTGTTTCTCTGTCTCTGTCTGCCTCTCTCTCTCCCTCTGCCTCTCTCTCTCCCTTATTTTCCTTCTCCTTTACACAGAAAGCTTCATCAACAGTTACTTCACTCTTTTTCAGAGAAACATTTGGACAATCAATTAGCATTCCATTGCATTTTGAAATCTTTATTTTTGTCAATTTTAATTTAATGTGCTCTTCTACTGGGATTGTGTTTTTGTAAAATAATCTTTTGTTGTGTATTGAGTTCAAAGTGGTGATTTTGTTAGTATAGGAAACTTCCATGGTAGACACTCTTTCTACCATTATGAGGCAAAGGAACTATTCTGCAGCTTATGGTGTTGGAGAATTGCTTAGGAGCATGGGGATGTGAAAGAAGTTAGCCACCTCCAGTGAGATAGTAAGTGTTAGAGACAGAACTTGAACACCATGCATTCTGAATTGGTGGTGCTCCATCTATGCAATATGCTAGGCTGTAATGTAAAGCCAGTTTTCAGTGGCTAAGTCTTTTTATCATACCTGGGAGCATTTCATTTTTATACAGTCATTTATGATTTCTGAATGTAGAGCATCGGAGTAGGAAAGTAATGGTGCTATAGATTTTCCCATTTGACCAGGGAGAAAGTATTTCATTTCTATTTTTTTTTGTCCATTGACTTGTCCCCCTTCATTGTTCTTAGTGGTGACAACAGTTACTGAACCGAGCTGATGTGCAGAAAAGAAGCACTACCTTCCTCTCTGTGGCAGGTTTTCAGGTTATTTCTCTGGCAGGGGCACATTCTGAGAAACATTCTTACAGAACTTCATTAGAGATAGATTGCTTGTGTTTGGATGGTTTTAAATCATGACCATGATCCAAAGTGTGGGCAAAATAGCTCCTAGTGAAATAACACATAGGTAGGGTGAAACATTTCTTAATATAAAAAAAGCCCCAAACTTAATAACTCAATTACTTTGCTAAAGGACTGTTCTAAGTAATTAAATCTGTTGATTTACTGAAGGTTAACAAAGAAACTTTGTTGGTTCAATCTCTTGCTCTTTTTAAAAAAATGTAATGATACCTTTTGTTTTTTATTATATCCTCTACATTTCCTACTATACCCTTCTCCGCACTCCCTTTTAGATAACCATCCTTATAACAAAGGGAAAAACTGTAAAAAAGTTCAGCAGAAATAGCCTATATGCTGAAAATGTCTAGCATATCAGACTTGATACCAAAGAAAGTTTGTAAGGAGATAACCTACCTTTTCCACATTTATATAGAGACAGGAGGCTCTAGGTGTGGAATTAGACACACACACACCCACACACACCAACACACATGTGTGTGTTTATAAATATATGTATGTATATATGTATTCAAAATATCACTGTATAATTGAATGGGTGACAAGTTTTTATGCATTGTTGGCTACCTCAACTGGGAGGTTTTTCAGATTACTTATAAGTATTCATGATTATAGCTACCATTTATGTAGAGCTTTGACGTCTACAAAGTGTTTTTCATAGATTACTGAACTTTGACCTTACAGTAACCCAACAAGGAAGATTTCTTCCCCACAATGTTTGGCATTGTACTTATTCTAAAAAGAATTATCAAGATATCACTTCAATTCAGAAACAAACAAACAAAAACAACAGCCATAGTTTGCACTTCTAACTTCCCACTATGGGCTTGACACTGTGCTAGGCTCTGGAGATTTTGTTGTTGTTGATGAGTTATTTCAATTTTGTCTGGCTTCTTGACTCTATTGGGAGTTTTCTTGGCAAAGATAGGGCAGCAGTTTGCCATTTCCTTCTCCAGTTCATTTTACAGACGCAGAACTGGGGGTAAACCAGATCAAGCGACTTGACCAGGGACACATGGGTATATTTTCTCATCCTAAGTTCTAGAGGTACAAAAACAAAAAGGAAATAGTTGCTGTATTCAAGGAGTTCCTGGGACAGAGGTGAAAGGAATGGGAGGCAGGTAAAGACAACAGGGATACAGTTAAATAAATACAAGCTAAGTAAACATCTTTAAAAAATTCCTATTAGATGCAAAACATAGTGAAAGAGGGGATACAACACCAAAAAGATAAAAAACCAGCCCTTGCCTTCAAGGAGCTCACATTCATTCTACTGATGAATGAATGAATAAATGAAAGCATTCAATTAATATTTGCAGAGTCCTTTGCTAAGCACCAGGGATAGATATAGAAAAGCACATCAGCTCCTTTTCTCAAGTGAAAGATAAACATTTGAGGAGGTCTTAGTAGTAGGCAGTGATGTGCTGGAGCCAGCTCTAATCGAGACTACTAAATTTTCAATGTGAATTTAATCACCATAATCCAAGACGATTTATTTTTTTGCTGACTGAATTTACAAAAGTGTTAACAATGCAGCATAAGCTTAAAACCGTGTGTGCGTCGATTTTTTATCCTTTCTCTGAGCCTGGTGGTTAAACATTTATCCTATGACTTTCTATTGCTCTCTAAGCATTGCTTGAACACAGGAGGAATGAATAGAAGACTCAGGAATGAAGTCACCCCCAGACTGGAGGCCTGGTGACGGAGTGCTAATAACTATGATGATGATGATGACGATAAACCAGAATTTGCTTAGCATGTTAAGGTTTGCAAAATGATTTACATCTATTAACCGATTTGAGCCTCATACTATGCTCTGGTTGCAGGTCAGATGGAAAGATCTTGTGATGGCAATATGCTTTCTTTAATACTATTTCCACTGAAATAACAACCCCATTCATTTCTGGTGCTGAACCTAATCAGATTCAATATGTACATGGATAAATAAGTACAGCGTTTATACTAAGTAAATACACATTAAATTTTAGGATGTGTTGGACGTGAACAATCTGAGGGGAATTTGAAAAGTCTCTGTGTTGGAGGTGGCACATGGGCTAAACCTTGAAGAGATAGCAATTCCAAGAGGTAGAAATGAAAAGGGAGAGTGATCCCCATATGGGGGACAGGTTAAAGAGATGGAAGAACATATTTGAGGAAGAGTAAGATTATTTTTTCTAGAGCTATAGGATAATGTGATGTTTTCTTCTTTTTAGTGGGATCTGCCAGAAATTTCTCTTTTGGGGCTTTTTATCTGTTTTCCCAATGGGATCCACATAGAAACTCTCCTAAAATTTGTCAAAAGTATCCTCCACGGGGTGGTGGTCTAGAGATAGACTGTGGCTTTCTTTTTGCCTCAAGAGGAATTTGATCATCTGTTAGTGTAAACAGTTTGCTCTTCACTGAATGAATGTCAAATATCGCTCTGCAAAGGGATTCTATGTTTGCCCTTAATTCCCTCCAAAAAGTCTGGAAATCGTTACTTAGTCCTGATTGCTCAGCAATCAGTTTCCTAAGAAACAGAATCACTCTCACTCATACAAATCAGGAAAGAAGTACAGAGCTGCCATCCTACTGGTCATTTCTTAATAAATGATTCTGAAAATTAAAACATGTTTTAACAGCAACAACAACCTCTACTAAAGGAAAATGACAAAAGCTTTACTTTCAGACCTCTTTCTTGGATTGTGGTGGCAGGAATTATGAAAGAAAGTCACCACAACACAACCTAAAATTAGAAGTTTGAATGCCCTGGATGTTCTGGGAATGTTCTTCTCTTTCCACCACACCCCTCACCCCCAATCCTGTTTAAGGTTAATATTGTTATTATTTTAATGTATTCCTTCAGGGTGCCCTACTGAGAAAAGTTCCTGCACATATATAGCAAGCCAGCTAACAGATAAGTGAATCAATTGATATTTTGTTGAAATCAATTTTAAAGATTTATAGCCAAGCAAATTTCAATTTTGAACAGTCCTACTCACCATCTGCATTTAGCAAAACCCTTGCTATCAGCCTCTGTTGCTAGGAAATAAATACTTAATGCAGTGACTCTGAAGTCCATCAGGATCATTCTATTACTTTCCTATTCAAACATGTCACACAACTTGGTTGGCATCACATTCCTGGAGTGAACCTTTCTTGTTTAGAAAGGAAAGAGAAAAATAAGAATGGTGGAGCACAAATATAAAGGACCACAGAATTCATATGTATAGAATCTTCAGAAAATAACAATTCCTTGGGGGAAGTAATATGGTGTGTGTTAGGGGAAGCACTCTTAAAAAGGTAAGGAATCATTGAGCTACCCCAAAGTACTGTCATTATAAAAGAAAATGGCAAGTCCTCTCACTGTCACTAGAATCCAGTTACAGGCCAATAGCACTGCTTCTCATTTTGCTGCTAAAGTTGTCTAATAATTGTAGAATGAAATATAATTGAAATTTGATTCACCAATTGGCACTAGACAGAGAATGTACAGTGAATTTTCTAATAGCGTCTGCCTCATTCATCTCTAGTTATTAAAAATGTTGATGACATCGACCACCCGAATTTGCAAAATAGGAATGAACTAAAGGAAATTAATTTGACTGTAGAAGAAATCAGGCTGAAGGTATCTGAGAAATTTCAATAACATTGAAAATAGGATTCACCTTTACTGAAATGACTTATTTAAGTCACATATGCTCATAGAATTAGATACATAAGGTCTATACAACATCGGGATATCTGGAAAGAACTATTAAAAAAGATCTTATAATGTTTTTTATACTTATCTAACTGAATGGGGAGTAATAACAGCAGCAGCAAGATTTCACTGAAAAGTTGACCTATGTCAACCTTTAGTAAAAGAGTTTCATTAGTGTGTTTGATTTAGTGATAGAATACTTGGGTACACAAACCCAGTAATCTTCTAAGTGGGGATAATGTAGGCATAGACATGTACTCAACTGATAGGAAAGGTTGAAGATAGCTCAAAAATCATACAATTCTCCCTGGAACCAGTGGGAAGGCAAGATGGAGTTGTTTAGATCTAACTACTATGGCCCTGATTCCCTAATACCATTCCTTTACTCTGCCCCTTAAATGCACTATGCAAGCTCCCAATCTTCCCCCTTCTGAGATTGGCAGTATTCCTTAAGATCATTTAAAACCCTACTTCTGCCTAGACATCCGCAATAGTAGTGGTATAGGTGGAATTGGGAAAATTCTATAATTCTTATGAATTCTGCCTTCACACCATCTCTCACATCTATTCTCCTTTTTCTCCTCAAAAGGCTACCACCATGTGTTCTTCAGGAGACTTATGAGAAGACTGAAAATATTATGATCAATATTTAAAGAAGAGCAAAATATAACTGAGATAATGAATTGAGCCATGAGGAATAGGTAAACATATTTCTTTTCCCTTTTAAAATGGTATTGGTATATTTGGTTTTTTATATCACCTTCATTTTCCAATATGCCCTTCCCCTACCCCTAACCAAGAATAAAAATGAATGAAAAAAAGTAAAAGCACTTTAGCAAAACCAACCCACACACCATACGGTCCATCAGTATATGTGATAATCTATATCCATATTCTCATCATCCAGAACTTGCCAAAGCAGGAAGGTGAATTCTCATTCTCTAATTTGTGGCCAGTCTTGGTTATTAGAATTTAAGAATATCCACATTCTTTTAAAAAAACAAATTTTATTAATATCTTTAGTTTTTATATTAATTAGTTTCTTCCTTGTATCCTTGTGACTTCTTTCTTGCTCCCAGGGAAACATTCTTTGTAACAGGTTTCCTTTTTCTTTAAGAGAAAAAAAATTCAGCCACACAAATGACATTAAAAAAAAAACTTTAAAATTCTATGTTATTGTTTCACATCTATGGATTCCTACTTCCTAACATAACACATTTCTGCAAAGGAGTGTTGGGGAGAGAGGTATCTTTTCATTTCTCTTTGGGGGTGAACTTTGTTCTTTGAAATTTTGTAATATTTATATATGACTGTTTTGTGGAATTATTCTTTTCGTTTACATTGTTGTATTCATTATGTATATTGTTTTCTTGACTGCTGATTTCCCTTTGCATCAGTTCATATTAGTACCTCCATCTCCTTGCAGTATTTATATTCTTCATTTCTTGTAGCACTATTACATTCCTGTGCCAAAATTTGTTTAGTCATTTGTCACTTTATGGACATCTAATTGTTTCCAGTTCTTTGATACTGAAAAAGTTACTGTTATAAATACTTTCACATACATACTATCTTTCTAATCAGACATTTGCGCCATTCCTATCCCCTCACATCTACCTTCTCGTTATTGTTCTCATTTCCAGCTCCCAACACACACACACACATACACAATACACAAAGAGTACAATATTATAATGTACTGTATGTTGGACCCAATCAATTTCTTCCCTTCCCCTCTTTTTTCCCTCCCATAGAGCTCAGTCACAGGTTCTTACTCTTTCTTTCCTTCCTTTTAAATCTAACTTCATAATCCACCCCTTTGTGGCTAGACTTTGTTTTATTTGCCATGAATTCCTCCCTTAATATACTTTCCCACATCTCCCTCTACCTTCTCCCCATTCTTTTCTTTATTGAGTGAAACAGATTTTGCTTCTCATTATGTTTCTGTAGTCTTCTGTTATTTTGATAGGTTCAGATGAAAATCGGAGTCAAATGTCGCCCACTTCCTTCATCCCTTCCTTTTTTATTTGTATAGTCTTCTACATGCATATCCTGAATTATATAGATTACATGAGATAATTTTCTCCAATCTTTTTCTCCTTGTCCCAACAGGTATATGACATTTCTTTTCCCTTTTCTTCATTTAAGATCATCAAAAATATCACAACTATTCCTGAACCTCTGCCTTATGATTCCTGATGATATTAACAGTTGGAGGGAATGCTTGTGTCACCTCTCCATATTAGAAAGTAAACACTTTTTGTTTAGTCTTTTATGATTTTTTCTCTTCTTACAACAGCTCTCTTTTTATATTTTTCTTGACTCCTTTTTTTATATTTCAAAATTTCTACATGACTTTGGTCTTTCATCACAAATCCTCAGAAATTCTATATTACATTAAAATCAATTTTGCTCCCATTGAATTCTACTCAGTTTTGCTGAATAAATTATTTTTGTTTGAAATCTGATATTTTTGCCTTTTAAAATAGCATTTTCCAAGCTCTCCACTTCTTTATTGTGGCATCTGCTAAATCTTGTATGATTGTGACTGCAGTTTCTTAGAACTTTAGCATTTTCTTTCAGTATTTTGCAGTATTTTTTTTTGACCTAGAAGCTCTAAATTTTGACAGTATTTTCCCTAATAATTTTTATTGGGATTTCTTTCAGGTATTAATGAGTAGATTCTTTCTATTTTTACTACCCTGTCTAATTCTAAGAGATTTAGGAATTTTTTTGAGTTCTAGATATGGTCTTTTTTTTTTAAGTTGATGAATTTAAGTAATCCAGTGATTCATTTTTATTTGTATATTTATATTACTTTTTCTCTTATTAAATTTTTATTTTAATTGATATTATTCTTTTTGGTCTCTCACATACCTTACCTTGTTAGAATATAAAAAAGATTAAAAAATCATTGTAATATACATTCAGTCAAGCAAGAAAAATTCCTTCAGAGAGAAGTACTTAATAAATTTTAGTTGACAGACTACTAATGTTTAAAAAATAGACGTCCCAAAGTTTGTTAGATTTCCAGTTGCCTGTCCCCTCCACCAATGTATATCTTTCATGGGCACTAGAGAAATTTATTTCTATCTCTATAAAAATCTAAATTAGTTTTTGACCCACTGCCTTTTAGAAACTTCTTTTGCTCAAGCAGGTCATACCAGAGATGGGATTGGCCCTAGATTCAAGACTTGTTGCAATATTCTCCTTTTTTATATATTTTTCATTATGATTTGTTTAGTATCTGTATTTAAAATGTAGTTTTTAATAAAGTTTGGACATATCTATAAACATAGTCCCAATTTTCACCCTAAATCGTTAATGACCAAAGAAATGCATTTTAAGCAATTCTGAGATTCTACCCCACATTTGTCAGATTGGTAGAGATAATAGGAAAATAAAAAAGACAATTGTTAGAAAAGTTATGGGAACCCTGAACATGGCTACATTTTTGGTGGACATTTGAATAGGTACACCTGTCATGGAAAGCAATTTGGAGTTATACAGAAAAAAAGTTACTAAACAGTGCCTTTCCTCTGGACCTAGCAATACCACTGCTAGGACTGACTATACCTCAAAGAGAGAAAAGCAAGAGGAAAGATTCCTCTATACAAAATGATTTATAGTATCTCTTTTTGTGATGGAGAAAAAACAAACAAAACCCCCTAGAAATTAAGAGGATGTCTGTCAATTGAGGGATGACTAAACAAATTATGGCATATGTATGCGATAGAGTACTAATGAGCTATATAAAATGTGAGGAAATACTTGATTTCAGAGTCTTGGAAAGACTTGTATTAACTGATACATCGTGAATTAATCAGAATGAAGAGGAGTATTTACATCATAACATCAATTATGCTATGATTCCTGCATTTTTCTTCTTACGTTTCCCATGTCAGTTTGATTTTATGTGAAATACCTTACAATTTCTAATTTTTTTTAGTCTTTTGATTTTGATTTAATGTTTCTTATTGTCTAATGGAGTCAATATTTTGGGGTCATTAAATTTTTGTGCCAAGTTGCTGCTAACTCTCCAATTCTTTCTTCCATAATGCTCATTTATTCTCCAATTCTTTCTAACAAAGTGCCCTTTTCTTTCCCAATTTTTCTTTAATCTTTTAATTTCATTTATGAAATAGTATTAAATTGTTATTAATAACTTAATATTATTATTAATATTTTGTTATTAATTATGATTATTAATATTAATTATTATATA
>CM053770.1:357296096-357317705 GCA_028658325.1 Potorous gilbertii | reverse complement strand
TCATCATCATCATCATAACATTAAAACTCATATTTATATATTGGCATGTAATTTACAAAGCACTTTCCACACAATAATTATGTGAGACTAGTAGCAAAACATGCACATTTATAGATAAGAAAACAGTCTTGGAGAAGTTAAAAGATTTGCTAGTTTTAACATAGCTAATAAGCTTTGGAGTCAATTCCATTCAGTACCACAGTTATCTCTAAAGGACTTACTATATCCAAGGGACTTTGATGTAGTTTGATGGTAGGGATTCACAGACACAACAAAAATTAATCCTGGCCTGGGGGGCTGGTGAAGATTTGAACCTTTCTCTTCAGAGTCCAAATTTTGAGCTTATTCCAATACTTATTTTCATTCATTTCTGTCAAAGAATAGATATTCTGTTGTCTAATTCCATTTTATAGGTGAGTCTGTCCCATTCACAGTCACAGGTGAATTGCTAATTGTATATTTCCCTCCATCCTATTTTCTTCTGTTTGTCTTTCTGTCTCTCTTTCTATCCTGACCCTTCTCCAAGGTCTATTTTACTTCTGCCTCCCTTAATCCAACCTCTCTTTTATCACCCCTTTTTCCTTTTATCCCCTTCCCTTCCTATTAACCCATTTGGTAAGATAGATTTCTATACTCAAGATTGTACACACATGTATGTATATTACATGTATTATATGTGTGTGTATATATATATGTATGTGTACACAGATATTTATTCTTTCCACTTTGAACCCATTCTGGTGAGACTGAGGTGCTCACCACCTTTTCCCCCTCCACTGTAAAAGCTCTTTCTTGTATGTCTCTCTTTTATGTGAAATATGTGAAATAGCTTTCCTTTCCCTTCACCTTTTATCCAAATACATCTCTCTCTCATCCATTTTTTGGAGATCATCCCAATGTAATTAACTCACGTCCAGGCCCTCTATCAATGTAGACAGCTTCTAACTATCCTAATAATGATAAAGTCCTTAGCAATTATGTTAGTATCATCTCATATAAGAATGTAAATAATTTAACTTTATTGAGTTGCTTATGATTTCTCTTTTATGTTTGCCTTTTTTATATCTCTTTTGAGTTTGTGTTTGAATGTCAAATTTTTTATTCAGCCTTGGTCTTTTTTATTATGAATTGCCAAAAGTTGTCTATTTCATTAATTCACCTTTAAGGATTACATTTAGTTTTGCTAGGAAGTTAATTCTTGGTTTTAATCCTAGCTCCTTTGTCTTTTGGAATAGCATATTCTAAGCCATCTATTCCTCTAATATCAAGTTTTTGTCTTCCTGAATGTGGTTCCATAGCATTTGAATTTTTTCCCTGATTATTACAATATTTTCTCCTTTGTTTGAGAGCTCTGTAATTTCACTGCAAAATACCTGGGAGTTTTCATTGTGGGGTATCTTTCAGAAGGTAATTGGTGGATTGTTTCAATTTTTATTTTGCCTTCTGAATCTAAGATACCAAAGTACTTTTCATTTATAATTTTTCTAACTATGATGATTTTTTTTCTGATCATGGCTTTCAGATACTCCAATAATTCTTAAATTCTCTCTCCTCAATCTATTTCCAGGTCAGATGCTTTTCCAATGAGACATTTCACATTTTCTCCTTTTTTTCATGCTTTTAACTCTGTTTTATAGTTTCTTGATTTTTCCTAGCTTTCACTTGCCCAATTCAAATTTTTAAAGACATTTTAAGTGAGCTTTTGAAACTCTTTTTCCATTTGGTCAAGTCTCTTTTTAAGGAGTTTTTTCTTCAGGTAATTTTTTTGCCTCTTTTACCATTAGGTCAATTTTATTTTTTTATGTTTTTATTTTCTTCTCTATTTTTTTGTACTTCTTTTATAAGCCATTAATTCTTTTTTCATGATTTTCTTGTATCACATTCATCCACCCCCCCATTTTTTCTCATACTGCTTATCTTTTAAAATCTTCCAGGAATGCTTATTTTACTTCTATCCAGTTGCTTCTTTTTCCTTTGAATCTTTGGTTATAGTTCTTTTCACACTGTTGTTGTCTTCTCAGTCTGCATCTTGGTCTTGTCTGCCATCATAGTAGCTTTTTATGGCCAAGTTCTTTTTTTTTGCTGTTGTTTGATTATTTTCCCCACCTATTTTTGACTTTGATGTTTATATTATGTTGAACTCTGCTCAACTGGGGTTGGGAAGGCACTGTACCAAACTTTGGACTTCTTTTTTCCCTGCTATTTTCAGAACTAGTTTTGAAGATCTAAAAGTTTTTGGTGCTTCCAAATTGGTGTGTTCCAGGTAAGGATGTCATCACTGCTCTCTTGGTCTGTGCTTTGGTCTTTATCTAGGAAGATTCCCTGTTCCCTTGCAGATGCAAGCTCTAACACTTTTCTTGGCCCTGGAACTGCAACTGGGACTCCTGATCCCTGATGATCAATGTCAAACACTCATCTCTGCCTTGAACTGTGACCCAGAACAGCATATTGGCAATAGAGTTGTCAATCATCACTGGCAGCACGTAAGACCAATAAAAGATCCCGTTTAATGTTTTTTGACAGTTATCTGATTCCCTTACTTGTCTCTGGCCTGAGAGCTCCCAAAGTTGCTGCTGTTGCCAGTGCCTTCAAGGCCCACTGCTGGTGCTCCTGATTAATCCCACACCTGTTGTCACAGTCTTCTCTTGCCAACGTCCTAAGTTGTCCTAGACTTAAAAAAAATATATCATCTGATTTTTTGTTGACTCTACCACTCCAGAATTTGATTTGAGGTACTATTTTAAATTGTTTGGCAGGGAATGTTCAGAAAATTTGGCTGGGTTGCTGCCTCTAATCTGTCATCTTGACTCCTCCCTTTTAATCCTTTAAAATAAAAACTTATGCCAGGAAAACCTATATAGAGTAAGGAAAACAACACCATTGAGTATAGTATTTGAGTAGATACAGAAAGTATTATTTAAAAATTGGAAAAAAAGAAATCAGACTTGGGGAAATCAAATGAATTGGAAAATATAGGGAATGTTCCAGTTATGTGTTCTGGATGTTCTGTGCCCTCAGTACTCTTTTCATGCCATGTGCATTCTATAAAGAGGTCCAAATGATCAAAGTCTTGATTAAAAAATGTATAAAACATTGCTTCAACATCTATATGACAAAACTTTAAGTAAATATATAAAACAACAAAAAAACTTTAATATAGTAGGAATTGAATGGAAAAATGTTGAGTCTATGGAATGGAAGAATTGATGCATTCATAAGATTGATGATGAGATTTTGTTTTAGAGAAAATGAGTTTTGAGTTGAGTTTGAAAGAGGCAATTTAATGAAAAAAGGAAAGAAAATTGTATGTGGGGAAATTACACATGTAAAGGCACAGAGAAAGATTTGAGCAGGTAGTTGTCAGTGAACAGCAATCATAATGAACTGGTCAAAATAATAAAAGATAGTAGTGAAATGTGATAGTTTCTGATGATGTAAAAAAAACAAAACTACAAATGATCCGTCCCTAACCCTTCAATTTAGTTTAACAACATCAGCTTACTTGGGTTTCAATACCTATACCTTGGGTCTATCCAAGAGACTTTCCTTTTTATCTTAAAGCTTCTAATATTCATTCCTTTCAAAATATTTCTTGGACATTGACCTTAAGACTTCTATATCTTCCCTGGTCCCTTAATTGTCTTGGGTTTTGAAATCTTCTTAAGCCTAGTCTAATGACTTTTGCCACATTCTTGTGATTCTGTCATCATAAACTGAATGTCTTGATCCAGTATCTATTCCCTATTTCCTTTCTATAATTTGCTTCCATATATTCTAGGATAAAAAACATGCTTTTTTGTTTCCTCCATCTTATTTATTTGTTTACAATCCACAAGAGACTATACAGAGAAAAATAGGATATAGGTTAAGGTAACTGGGAGTGTAAATAAAAGCATAATACTCAGACAAGATGATTCCCTCTCTTCCTAGTTATCCATGCTGCTACATTTGGCTTCCCTGTTCTGAAAGAGAAAAGAACAATGACATTTTTCCATCCAGAACCAGATTCCCTTTTCCACTCTACACACAAGTACACACAATCATATTACAAGAATTACGAGAGTTTTCCCACCTGTGACCTTTGGTGTGGACTCACTGTTCCATCCTACAACGCCATCCTTACTCTCTGCTCATCAGGGAACTTCATGTCTATCCTCCTTCTACTCAAAGTGGAAGAAAAAAGGGGAAAGAAATATTTTATAAGCAAAAAATTGAACCAAACAACAAAAGTAAACAAAAATTAATAAGATAGTCATTTTTTGAGATGATTGTGAAAAATGAAGAGAGGCATTGTCTTTAGTTGATTTTCATTGATCATGAAAAAGATAAAAGGGGTGAAAAGTAAAAGCCATAGGCTGAAATGGAAGTTCCCTTGGTCCAGTACTAAAAAAGAAGTGGTACCTTAGAGAAATTTGAAGACCAGTGATGTGTAATAGTAATAACGGTAGCTAACTTCTATATATTTAATTTTGGAAAGCATTTTTTGTAGAATTCTCACAAAAACCAAATGATAGGTAATGCAGATATTATTATGCTTCTTTTGTAATGTAACTCCTCTCTTTCCATTTACTGAATAAAAAGATGCCTATGTCTCTCCAAACTTAAAAAAAAAACCCTGACTTGATCCAGTTATTCCCAATAGCTATTATCCTATATCACCTTTCTAGCTAAACTCTTTGAGAAAGCCATTTATGCAAGGTTCTTTAACTTTCCTTACTCACACACATCTGATCTCATCATTTAACTAAAAATGATCTCTCCAAAGTCATCAGAATCCACTTAATTCCCAGATTAGGGGATATTTCCTAATCCTGATGCTTCTTGGACTCTCTGCAACCTTTTCACTGTAGATCATTCTCTCCTCTTATCTATCTTCATTCTCCTCCTACATTTTTGATGACTGTTCAGTCTCTTTTTGCTAGATCTTCAATCAGATGACACGTATTAGTTGTGAGTAGCCCCTAAGGTTCTACTCTGGGTCTTTAATCTCTTTATGTTATCTCATATAGGGGTCTCAAAAGTTCACATGGATTCAATTATTATGTATAAGCAGATGATTCCCAGATTTTCATGTTTATCCCTAAACTCTCTTTTGAACTCCACTCCTGTATCAACATCTACCTTTTAGATATCCCAAATGAAATGTTCTCTTGGCATTCAAACTTAACCTGCCTAAAATAGAAATCATTGTTGTTGCCTACAAAATTCACCTCTCTTTTAAACTTACTACTATTGAAAGTACCACCATCTTTTCAATCCTGCAGGCACACAATCTCATCTCCTCACTTAACTCACTCCACATATTCAACCTATTGCCAAATGTTGTTGTTTGTGCCATTTTCTATTCCTCTTCTCCCTACTCATACAGGTCACCATTTTAGTCCAGCTTCTCATCACTAGTTATAAGGTATTTTGTAAAAGACTCCTAATGAATCTCCCTACTTCAAGTCTCTCCACACTCTAGTCCATCTACCATTCAACTGGGAAAGTGGGGCACAGATATATCTATAATCAATTCCATATGTCCCTTATTACCTCCAGGATAAAAAAATAAATATGTACATTCTATTTGTCATTTAACATCTTTTACAAATTGGACCTTTCCCACCTTTGTGGTTGTATTATACTTTATTGTACTCCATATAGCTAAGGTGTAACTACACTGATCTAGTTGCTCTTTTTCACACATAACACTTGTATCCAGACTCTTTGTCTTTCACTTTCTATCTCCCATGCCTGGAATGCTCTCATCCCACCTCTGCCTCCCTGCTTCCCTTACTTTCTTCAAGACTGAGCTCAAGGTTCACCTTTTGAAAGAGGCCCTTTATTGCATCTCTTCATGAAGTGCTAGGGACCAACATATTCCCAAGTCTCATTTATCCAAGTTTGAGCACTGTCATGCCGCTCTGTCAGCTACCATCCCTTGGCAGTTCCAAGATTTCCACCTTTGGGCTTTCTGACCATTTCAGTGTTTTGTGATCTCCCTGGTTCTTTTTTGTGGAGTCTTCCACTCTTCATGCATCAAGATGGAGAGCTTTGCAGGCTATGTATGTCTCCAGACCTTCACTGGACACTGTAGTGGCAAAATTTCATTTGCGTAAGTGTCTCAGCACTCCTGGGCTAACTTTCCCTGTAGCATTTTAATCCATGGTATCATCTCTCTCTCTGTCTCTCTCCCTCTCTCCCTCTCTGTCTCTCTGTCTCTGTCTTTATCTCTCTCTCCCTCTCTCTCCCTTTCTCATGGAAGTGAGGTTGTGTTGTTAACCTCCCTTCTCAATTCTAACTACTTCCAATTAAAAACCAACGTGGTAGGCAACCTTCTTAAACAAATAAGTCTGGTGAGGTCAAACAAATCCAAAGTGGCCATATCAAAAAATGAAAGCTTTTTTCTGGCTCTTTGTATTTCACCACAGTGATTTATGTCCTGAACTAGGGTAAGCCAAACTCTGCTTCTTTGTGGGTTGGTCCGCTCTGGTTGGTTTCATCCTGAGTGCCTTAAGTATCTGTATTAATCTCGGCCTCTCATGCCTTGTGCCCTTGGATCTTTGAGTTTTAGAATTCTGGATATTTAGAATCTCTCTGTAGTCTTTTGGCATAGAGGAAATTCTATTATGGTTATTGAAGTGGAGATGACTGGAGATCTAACTAGAAATTACCACTTCCAAACTGGAGTTTGTGTAAGAGAAAGAGGGAATCTAAACATATTTTGATGTTCATCCTATGTATATAGAAAGAAGATTTCAAAGAATTCAAGAAATAAGTATGGAAGAGAAGATTAGAATGAGAAAAATATGTTTATCTATATGAGGTGGGAGAGGAATTTTGAAGAAGAGAGAGAAACTTTGGTTAGGATGAAGGTAACAATAACTGACAACATAGAAGGTAGACTGACCTGATGTTATTTTGCTTGCTTTCTTTTGCATGGGGAAAGACCTTTGAGGGGGAAATGATAAAGCAAGAATGACTAGTAGAGAGTCCATACCTAAGTAAGAGGATAGTAAAAGATAGCTTAGGTTGCCTTGGTGGATTCAAGTCACCTGGTCAGGAACAATTGTATCCTTAGATACTGAAAGAACCAGAAGAGGTGAATGTTGAACCAACTATATTTGATGTAGTTTTGATAGGTTTGATAGATTTGATAAGATATTTTAAAAAATCTAGCAGTACCACACAACTGGGAAAAAGGACAATTTTCTTAATTTTCCAAATATTTTGCAGATGCTCTTGACCTCTTAGTATCTCCAAACTATAGACCAGGAATCTTGATGTCAGTTCCTGGGATAATTCTAGAATGAATCATTAGTTGACTGGTGGTCATCTGGAAAAGGAAGCAATGATTACAGAACAAATCTGCATGACTTCATTACAAATAGGTATACTAGATTTACTTCATTTCTGGTTTTGAAGGGGTTACTAAAGTAGTAGATGATGGAAATGCTGTGGTTGTAGTTTCCCTAGACCATAGGAAAGCCTTAGATGAATTATCTCATGTTATCTTTATAGATAAATGAAGATATATATTAGAGAATACAATTAAATGCATCAAAAAATGGGAATAACTGACCTCAAAGTGGAGTTATTTATTAATGATTGATTGATATTAGTCTCTTGTGAGAAATCTCAGGGACTTTTACAGCACTCTTTTTTATTTAAAAATTTTCTCAATGGTTTGTATAAAGGCATAGATAACATACTCATCAAATTTTCAGATGACAAAATATTGCAAGATACCCAGGACACTATACGATGGAGTTAATATTTAAATGGACTTTGACAGGTTAGAGCATTGGATTTACTTAATAGGATGAAATTCAATACGAATAAATATAAAAATTTACACAGATATGAAGAATGAACTTCACACACAGTGAATGTGGGGCCCTGGTTATTTAGTAGTTATTTGAAAATAAAAATATTTGAGGGGGAGAAGTTTAGTGGATTGCAGACTCAATATGAGTCAGTAGCATAATGGGGAAGCAAAACAAGTTAATGCAAACTTAGGCTACATTAGGAGAAATATTGGTTTTAGAAAAAGGAAATGATATCTCCATTGTATTGTGGCCTTGTCAGATCTCATCAGTGGTTTTATGGTCAACATATTTTAGGAAGGCTATTGATAAAATAGCAAATGCCCAGAAGAAAACGAAGATGGTGAAGAACATTAAGTCCATCTTGTACGAACTTAGGTTAAAGGAACTAAGTATATTCAACTTGGTGAAGAGAGGCTCAGGGGGACATGAGAGATATACAAAAGTATTTGAACAACTATTAAGTAGAGCAAGGATTGGATTTATTCACTTTGTCTTGAGAGTGTAAAACCAGCAGGTTTTGTGAAACACCAAAACTGTTGACTGAATGTCAATAGTGCAAAAAGGAGATTCTTGAACTCTTACCACATTGCCTCTAGTGCATAACAGAGTGCCTTGCACCTAGAAAGTACTTACTACATTTTTACTGATAGATTTGAGGACTACAGCATCTTTAAGGAATCCATCTTCCACCTGGACTCTAACCTGAGTCTTCTCCATCACTCTGGTGAATACCTTTGGGGAACATGGATTTCCTTGTTATGTTATCAAAGGGTCATTGAACAGGATTATTTATAGTCTTCTATCTTCCATGGATCCTTGAATGATTTTGGTGCATGGATTGGTGACACTACTTATAAAATAGTTTGTAAAATGATGTTTGACTCTACAAAATCAAATGTTTCTTCCTTTCATTGGTAATCAGCACAATTCATCTTCTTTGTTTCCTACTATTTGTACTACATATGTTTTCTATTATTTGTTTCTTGCCATTACCCTATAGAGGATACCCTCAATTCATGTATAAATGCTTCTCATAAAGATGAAAGAGTAGACACACTTCTTCTCCTCCAAAATTCTCACAAATACATCTCTTACAGCATGAATTTCCTCTCTGTATATTTGCCCCTGCTAAATTTTATCATATCAGACTAATCCTAGCATTCCCATTTATGAAGAACTTTTTGGACCAGGACTATGTCATTTAGTGTGACAGACAGCATTCCCTCTCTCCTAGATTTGTGCCATTTTCTAATTGAATAATCTTTCTATCTCTATACTATTCTAAGTCTTTGATAAAAAAGTGTTGAAAAATATAGGGTCAGGGTCAAGCACAGATTTCAGGGACATTCTCCCTAAATTCATAGATTTAGAGGAGGAAAATATCTTAGAGGTAAACTAATTCAATTCCATTTTCTTTCCAATTGAGTAATTTCAGGTGCGTAATAGTTAAGTGAACTGCCTAAAGTCATACAAATAGGGAGTAATAGAGCTGGAATTTGAACTTAATTTAGTATGCTGTCTCTCTTGAGTGGACACTGACATACCTATAACTTGAGAAGACAGAGACTATTAAAGTAACCTATGAAGTAATAAGGGCTGGTTTGGTAATTTACAAGAAAAAAAGAGAAGTGGAAGATTTTAGAAATGTTCAGGGCATGTGAGGTGAGGAAGAGCAATCCATTTTGAGAATACAAAGCTTCTATTAATGTTAGCTTATTACAAATTACAGATTTTCATAAAAAGATATGCCCTTGAGCTTGCTAAAGAGACAACTTTTGGGGGTTAGTGAAAAGCAGGACATATAATGACTACTGTAGGCAACTTCATTTCTCCTGGGCTGAGATTTTCTTTTAACAAAAAATTCTTCGTTAGTCTTCATATTTTTCTGATTATTTATCATTACATAAAATAATATTAAATTCTTTTGGACAGATTCTATGACCTAGATAATATATTTCTGACATTGGAAGTATGAAAAATTTCAGTATAAAGTGCATCTGGCACAATATAAAATATTATTTGGTTAGAAAACATTCAATATTTCACCAAGGCTCTTTCCTCATTTAGTGAGCTCTGCACCTCTGAAGAGTTAATCCAAGCACTGAAGTTATTACCTCTCTATACTTGAATGAATTTTGTAGAACAGCATGCGAAAGTGTCCCTTAGAGACAATGATACAGAACTCAGAATGCCCAGGATTCCAATCAGCAATGACCACTTAACTCTATAGGGATATACTGAATAAATCACCTCACTACTCAGATTAGTCATGTCAATGCAGGGTTTTGTTTTTTTGTTTTGTTTTGGTTTTTTTGTCTGTTTTTGTTTTAAGTGGTACCTCCTGGAAATCTGTAAGTTCTTAACTTGAAAATATTCTAAACAAATGCCATTTCTTTCTGTACCTTGAAACAACAACTCTCGTGAATGAATGAAAGAATGATGGGTTTTCTGGCTGGCTGAATGAATGAATGAATGAAAAAATAATTTACATATTTACCATACATAAAGTACTGTGTAAGTGAATAGGGATGTAAATAGAAAGTTGAAGGAACTTTTTGTTTTAAGGGGTTGACTTTCTTTTAAGCTGTTATTGTTGTGTTTGTTCTTCATTGTTGAAGAGAGCCACAACATCAGGGAAAGGGTGACATGACTTGTAGTTGACTTTGGTCTGAGTGAAGGAGAGTTGTGCAAGGTCACCAGCTTTACTTTCTCCTCCAGAGCCATCTGGTTCCAGTGGCCAGATATTCATCAGGAAGATTAGAGATGTCCTGTGTGCAATGGGAGATCCTGGCCTTTTTAGGCTAAGGCCTTTTTAGTTTCTCACTTTGAGTGACTTAATGACCATTCAGTGAGTAAGTCTCTTAAAGAACTGAGCCAAAGGATTCCCCATTTAATTCAAAAACAAACAAACAAACAAACAAACTGGGAGGGGAAGATCCTCAGTATTGCTAGTCAAAAGAGAATCAGTTTTTATTGACATTCACAATGATGCAGGAGGGCCTAAAATACAGCCATTAAGTGGTGTTTGAGCAGTGGCATATTGGGGTTCAGTCTATGAGCTCCAGAGTGAAATGTGTTTCAGTTGTGGTCTTGGAGAAAAGAAAGAATGAAAGAAAAAAGAAAGAAATAAGGAAAGAAAGAAAGAAAAAGAAAGAAAGAAAGAAAAGAAGAAAGAAAGAAAACAAAGGAGGGAGGGAGGAAGGAAGGAAAGAATCTAGCTAGTAACCCCCAAGTTAACTGGGTAACTTCTGGCCTAAGTGTTCTTTGGAGAGGAAGAGAGAGAAAGGCAGAAGATGAGCTGAGTTACCCAGCTGGCTGGGTCCCCATTCAGGCATCTTGAACTACTCACAGGTTATGTTTGTCCTTTTTTAAAGAGGACCATGGCTTCAGGAAAAGCATTTGTTAAGTGCCTACAATGTGACAAGCATTGTGATCAGCACAAAAGAAAATTCCTTCTCTCAAGGATCTTACAGTCTAATAGGAGCAATAACATGAAAATAAGTATATATAAACAAAATTTATAAGGATAAATTGGAGACAATTGAGGGAAGACATTAAGAACGAAAGGAGAATCAGGAGAAGTTTCTTGTAGAAGGTGGGATTTTTTCTGGGAATTGAAGGAAACCAGAGAACCCACAAGGCATAGACGAGAGGGAAGACAATTACAATGAAAATTACAGTGAAAATGTAGGGAGTTAGGGGATGGAGTATCTTGTTTGAGGAACAGTAAGAAGTCCATTTTCACTGGATCACAGGGTGAATACAGTGTAAGAAGATTAGAAAGGTATGGGAGGGGGAAGATTATGAAGATTTTGAACTCCCAAGACAATTTGTTTATGTTTGTTCCTGGAGATGATGGAGAGACACTGGAATTTATTGAACATGGAACTGACATAATCAGACCTACATTTTAGGATTATCAATTTAACAAATGAATAGAGGATGGACTGCCACAGGTAGAAACATGAGGCAAGGAAGCAACTGGAAGGCTATTGAAAGAGCCAAGATATGATGGTGTGCCCTAGATAGTGGCAGTGTCAAAGAAGAAAGGGGGGCATATACTAGAGGTGTTGCAAAGATAACATTGATAGAAATTGTTAACCTTAGGTGTGGTGGGGTGAGGGAGAGTAAGGAGTGGAGAACGACACCTAGATTGCAAGCCTGGGTACATGGTCTACTGGAAGGTTGGTGGTGACCTGAACAGTAATAGAGAATTTCAGAAGAGGACAATGATAATAAGCTCAGTTTTGGACATGTTGAGTCTAAAATGTGTATAGAAAATCCAGTTTTCAAGGCTGCTAAAGTGGCATGGCTGATAGAGCATTGGGCCTAGAGTTGTGAAGACCTGAGTTCAAATCTAGCCCCAGACATTTAATAGCTATGTGAGTCGCTTAACATTTGTCTCAATTTCCTGAACTGTAAAATAGAAGTAATAATAGCACCTACTTCCTAAAGTTGTTGTAAAGATTAAATGGCAACATTTGCAAAGTGCTTAGCAATAGTGCCTAACACTAGAAGGTGTATAATAAGTGGTAATTACCTTCCCACATTCACTGATAAAATCTTTTCTGCTTCTGATACTTTTTATTTTGTTTTCCCTTACCATGCAATTATCAATATTAAAACTGTCATGAAACATCTAAAATAATTTATCATGTTATTATAACTTAATAGATACAATATTATTCATGTAAAATCCATGTTTAATAAAGACTGATGGATTTAGGTAACCTGGGTCTGAATCTTGATTTTGCCATTTAAGCCTTCTGGGTCTCAATCATACACACACACACATACACACACATATACACAAATATACATGTGCACATATATTTATATATAAAATACATATCTATAAATTATATATTAAATCTATACAATTAGGAAGTTGGATTAGTCTCTAAATTTCACTGTGACTCTAAACAGACAATCCTTTGAGTTATAACTCATATTCATGTAGCTCACTGATGTTTGCAAAGTACTTTACATCTCATTTTATTTCACTTAATGACACATTAGTGTGTCATAGTTATTTACATATATGTCATAACTTGAGAAGAAACAAAACACGGTGGAAAGAGTCCTGGATCTGAAATCAAGAACTGGTACAAAATCCTGGTTCTGACACTTGCTAATTCAGAGTCAGACCACCTCTAATCTAGGGTTAGGCATTTATTGGAATTGATGCCTCTCATGAAGTGGACTAAGTTCCAAGAGGAACCAACAACTTCGGAGAAGCAAAATGGAATTTTATAGGGTAAAGATGCAATTACATAACAGAAATTTATGTAGAATATAGGAGGTGATTAATATTAAAAAGGCAGGAGGAGTTTGTTAAGGGATTAGGTAATGGAGGGGTCCCATCTATGGTTTGGTGGTTAAACATTCTGGCCATAGTGCCTTCCAATTGACTAGCTATTGTGGTCCTGTCTGGTCAAGATAGATAGTTAGGTTATTGTGGTGTTGTATTGGGTTAGATAGATGATGTGATTGTGATCATCTACAAGAACATACCTGTTTCTATGGGAATGGGTCTAGGGGTTATGGCTAGGGAGAGGCAGTGACTGGGTTCCCACTCCTCCTGTTTCTGTGAGAACTAAGAGTTACAGGGACACATCTGTTGTTCTAATGAGCAATGCGGCATAGATGAAGAACTGGGGACGTTGGCAAAGCGGGGTAGGTAGGTATAGTGGACCTGTAATGAAGTTAGATTACTGGGATTAGGGGCAGCTCTATTAGGGCTCCATCAGTTCAATTTCTTGATTTTAAATTGAAAGTCACTAAGGTCTAAAGAGGTTAAGTGCCTTCCTGAAGGTTGCACAGTTAGCGAGGTGCAGCAAAGGCCTTTGCCTCCAAATCTGGTACCTTTAATGCATGCTCTTATGTGAATATGTGTATAATTTCCCACCAATTTTTTTATATAAAACATGAATATGGTCTATAACTATGTCTTCATAACATAGCTAATAATTCCAGAGAATTCCATTCAAAAACTTGATTTTCCTTTTTTCTTAAAAAAAAAAGAAAAACATGTTCAAACATCAGTAAAAGAGCAATGCAATTGTACCCCATAAAGAATAGATATGTAAGAAATAAAGAAATGATCAAAATGAGGAATGGAACATTATGTAATAAGTTTCATAATGAGAACACAAAGAAGTGCTTCACAGCATAAATGATAGAGAGTTGGTCATAAAGCCAGGAAGACTTGCCTCTAATATGTGACAGAAATAAGTCTCAACCTTAGGGCTCTAGGCAAGTGGTATCAAACACAAATAGAAACAGAGTAACTAAACTGTACGTAAGAATTCCTGCAAGTAGCCCATTAACTTAGAAAACCACTTATTAAAATTATCTATGTTCTATTGTAATGTTACTTATTTTGTCAAATATTTCTCAATTACCTTTTAATCTAGTTGTGTCTCCACTCTGGAGTGTTGCCTGCCACAAAGAGGCCAGTGAATTATGCATGATGCCTATGTTCTAGGCAAATTGCTCTTTAAAGATCTGAAGTGCATTAATGGAGTTTCCTCACCTCAGTTAACAGGTTCAGTCCTCATCCCCAAAAATACATACAAAAAAACCTAGTAAATATTTATTCAGACAGACTTTACAATTGGATGATGATTTAGACCCAGGATTAAATAAGAGGAAAATAATTTATATTGTCTTTGGGAAATTACAAAAGTTCCTTTAGTGACCCCAAACTATTCCAGAAATCAAAGCCCATCTTTTTAATGTGGGAATTCTACTATGGTGGCATGACTGTGAATCATGGACCACTACAGTCTTTGAATACTTAAGAATTAGTATGACACAAAGGGCAATGGAGAGGCAGGGTGGAGGTGAGCAGGCTGTGACATGTAATGACGAATAAGGAGCTTTAGTGAATACATGTCAAATAAAGAAGACTGCCTTGTTGTGTGAAGTGTGATGACTAGCCATGTGAAATCCACTGGTCGTGTCCCAGGGAGAGGAGAAAATGAAGAAGTCAGTCAATAAATATTTAATAACTGCTTATTATGTTTCAGGCACTGTGCTAAAAGCTGGTGATACAAACAAAGGCAAAAGAGAGTCCCATAATCCAACAGGGAAGCTCCTTAACCTGTTGGGTGGATTTCCTGTTGTGAAGTTATTGGAGGATATGGAAAACAGTCATACAGGATGAGCAGAATGTCACACAATGGGTGGTTTGAGACCTGCGTCATTAGCGGAACTAATTCTAGTGAGATCATAGTTTCATGTTTCTTTTTTCAGTGTATACTTTTATATTTTCCTTTCAGAAAGATCTTATTTTGAGGTGGTGATTTATATTTACAGGTGGCCTGTATTCAGACAAATGAAGTACAGGAAAAGTTACAGAAAATGAGATCAAGTTTTAAACTAGGAATGAAAACAAAAAGGCTTAGAATGGGAGGACTTTCCTAGTTAGGAAGGGCCTCAGAGATCAATTTCTGTAGCATTTTGAGATGTGCCTGACTAGCTACCACTGCTTCCTCTTTGTACCAATTACTATTTTCTTTAATGTGTACCACTTGCTGGTGCTTCCCCTGACTCTTTTTCATCTCCTATGCCCCTGGTGAACCCCTCCCCCAGGCATGGCCCAGCTTTTGTAGCAGAGAGCTAAGACTTGCTGTGCAGCCAGGAGAGGATTGGGAATGAGGGGATATAGCCTAGCCAGGTGGTAAATTGCTCCAGCTGACCTCTCATGAGCTCCCCAAGTATGGATGTTCACAGCAGGTAGGTGCTGATAGAGCAGAATATTTTTCTCCCTGACTGTTCCCTCCCCTTTCCTTCATTCCGAAATAAATGGAAGTCATTATACAAGAAAGTATCCAGTGATTGTTCAGACCTACCCAGTTCCCATGTTTGCAGTTAACCAACTGAAGAACAACTGATATATGTTTCCTGAAGGAGTTCCCCTTCTTCATGCCTTTCTTCCAGCTCCCAGTTCTCATCTCTTTTCTAGAATTTGCTCCAGACTTATCCTAATGAGGAGTTCAGAGAGTTCAGAGCCCCAGAAGATCATTAGGTCACAGTTATCATAGAAGGTTATGGAGACAGTGCTATTATTAAGAATTTTTATATCTAGGTAAACTAGGAAAAGTGATAACAGTTGTGAGTTGAGAGGGTTGGAGGAGAAACGCTGGTTTGAGGAGGTGGGGGAAAAGTTCATATCTGTAGATTATCTGATAGTCTCCAATACAGTGGAACAACCATTTAGAGGCACTTAAGTTCCTACTATATGAAAAGCATTGATCCAAGTACTTGGTTCTGAATACATAAAAGCATAATGGAAAAGTCTATGTCCTCAAGTAATTGCATTACTAAGGGAGGAAACATTTAATTTTGTTTATATCACATATAATATTTTATTGATATAGGATATGAAAATTAAGAAAATCCTTTTACTAATGTGGATCTGAAGCTATTCTACCACTTAGTCTTAGAAAATGGCTTAGAGAACAGAAAGATTAAGTGACTCACTTGGATTATAAAGTGTGACAGAATTTACATGAACAGATGCAGGGTGAAGTGAGCAGAACCAGGAGAACATTGTGGACAATAGCAGCAACATCTTGTGATGATTGGTTATAAATGACTTAGCTCTTCTCGGCAACATGATGATCCAAGAAAATTCCAAAGGAATCATATTGGAAAATGCTATCAACACACGGAGAAAGAACTGATGGTGTCTGAATGCAGATTTGTGCATGTTATTTTCACTTTATTTGTGTGTGTGTGTGTGTTTCTTTTTCTTTTAGTCTGTTTCTTCTTTCAAGCTGCCAAGCTGAGGAACTTATATTTTCTGCTACAGGCAGTAGGAAACCACTCAAGATGTTTTAGCAGGGGAGGAATATGGTCAGATCTGCATTTTAGGAATATCATTTTGGTATCTGTGTGTAGAATAAATGAAAGACGGGATATGTTATAAGCCAGGGGTTGATTTAGGAGATTGCTGCAATGATTTTATAGAGAGACCTGGGTCATAAGCAGAGTAGTGACTATCTGAGTAGACCACAAGGGATAGATGTAAAACATGTCAGGGAGAACCAATAACATGGCAACTGATCACAGATAAGGGACAAAAAAGAGAATCTAAAGCAAAGAGTCTTCATTTTCAATCTAGGAATCTGGTTTCTAAAAATATTTTGATAACTACATTTCAATATAATTGATTTTCTTTTTAATTTGCTATATGTATTTTATGTGTGTAAAATATTATTATGATTTTGATGTCTGTGGACTTTATCAGAATGCCAAAAGGATCCATAATATCAAAAGGTTAAGAGCCTTTGTATGAGATATAAAACCTGAATTTGAGAGAGGTGATTATGGAAATATGAAAATTTGGGGGAAGGGGTAGATTTAGGGGGTCAAAAGTGTTAAGAAAACTGAAGGAGAAGAAGACATCCAAATAGAAAGGGGTACTTGTCAGTGTCAAAAGTCACAAAGAAATCAGGAAGAATGAGAAAAAGCTATTAGATATGAGTAACCAAAATATCCATAATAATTGGACTGAATTTTTCCTTTCCAAAGTAACTAATGATCTCTCAATGAACAAGTTAAATGCTCTTTTATCAGCTTAACCTACTTGACCTCTATACCACATTTGACATGGCTGATCACCTTCTCCTGGGTACTTCTTTCTAGGTTTTCATGAGACTAATTTTTTTTCTGAATCTTGTCTCTGATTGTTCTTTCTCAATCTACTTTGTTGGATCTTCATCTATTTCATTTACTCTAGGAATGAGTATACCCTCAGGTTTTGTCCTGGGCTCCTTTCTCTTTTCATTCTATACTATTTCATTTGGTGATCTCATGAACTCCCAAATATCATCTCTAGGGAGATGATCCCCAGAGGTGTACATATGTATGTATGTAAGTATATATGTATATATATATATAAAATACATGTGTGCATATGTATATATGTATGTGTGTATATGTATATGTGTATGTGTGTATGTATCTCTTGTCTACCTGCTGAGCTACGCTGTGAACTGCCTCTTAAAAATCTCAAGCTGGGTCTTTTTTAGCATTTCAAACTCATTTTGTTCAAAAGAGAATTCTTTCTCTTTTCCCCCTTCTTAATGTCATTATTACCACTGTCAAGGGAACCACTCACCTGCCAATCACCTAGGTAGACAATCTCAATGACATCCTTTAGCCTTTACTCTCATCCCATAAATCTCATCTACTGATATAGTTATTGCTTCTGCCTTCATACTATCTCTTGTATATGCCCTCTTCTTTCCATTCATACAACCAGATCCCTAGTTCTCAACATCGTCATTTCTTCCCTGGACATTTGCAATAGCCAGCCAATTCTCAAATTTCTCCCCACTCCTTTCCATCCTCTACCATGGTGATTTTTAAATGTGGATCTAAATATTCTATCTCCCTGATCAAGGGGCTCTAGTGTTTCTCTGTTATGCTCAGGGTCAAATATATACTTAACTATTTGGCATTCCAAGCTTTCTATAACCTAGCTCCTTCCTATCTTTATTTTGTATTACTAATTAATTTTTACTTTTCAACATTCATTTCCACAAGATTTTGAGTTCCAAATGTTCTCCCCATCTCTCCCCTTCCCCACCGTGAGATGTCATGCACTCTGATTAACCCTTACCGCAATCTGTGCTCCCTTTTCTCACCCCCCACTCTTATTCCCTTCCCCCTTTTGTTCTTGAAGGGCAAGATAGAGTTCTATACTGCATTGCCTGTATGTCATTTCCCAGTTGCATTTAAAAACAATTTTTAGCATTTGTTTTTAAAACTTTGAGTTCCAAAATCTCTCCCTTCTTCTTTTCCCATCCACCCTCAAATAATTCAACATAGATTACACATGTGTAGTTATGCAAAAAACTTACATAATAATCATGTTGTGAAAGACTAACTATATTTCCCTACATCCTATCACCACCCTCAATTATTCTATTTTCTCATTTGACCCTGTCCCTTTTCAAAAGTATTTGCTTCTGATTACCCCCTTCCCCAATTTGCCCTTCTTTCTACCAACCCCCTCTTTATCCCCTTCTCTCTTATTTTCCTATAGGGTAAGGTACTCAACTGATTGTGTATATAGTATTCCCTCCTTAAACCAAGTCTGCTGAGAGTAATGTTCACTCATTCCCTCTCACTTCCTGCCTCATCCTCTCCATTGTGAAATCTTTTTCTTGCCTCTTTTTTGTGAGATAAGTTAACACATTCTAGCTCTCCCTTTCTCTTTCTCCCAATATATTCCTCTTTCACCCATTAACTTACGTTTTGATACCATCTCTTCATAGTCAACTTACTCTGTCTCTCTGTCTCTGTCTCTGTCTCTCTCTCTCTGTCTATTTTCTATCCATTTATCATCTATCTTTTTTTTCTATATTTCCTCCAACTACCCTAATACTCAGAAAGGTCTCATGAGTTACAAATTTCATCTCTCCATGTAGGAAGGCAAACAGTTCAGTTTTCATAAGTCTCTTATGATTTCTCTTTCCTGTTTACCTTTTCATACTTCTCTTGATTCTTGTATTTGAAAGTCACACTTTAAATTCTCTGGTCTTTTCATCAAGAATTCTTGAAAGTCCTCTATCTCATTGAATATCCATTTGTCCCCCTAAGGAATAATAATTAGTTTTTCTGGGTAGGTGAGTTTTGATTTTAATCCTAGCTCCTCTGACCTCTGGATGGTCCCATTTCATCCCTTCTATCCCTTCATGTAGAAGCTGCTAGATTTTGTGTTATCTTGATTGTATTTCCACAATATTCAATTTGTTTCTTTCTGGCTGTTTGCAATATTTCCTACTTTCCCTAGGAATTCTGTATTTGACTGCAATATTCCTAGCAGCTTTCCTTCTGGGATCTGTATCATGACATGATTGGTGGATTCCTTCTGTTTCTATTTTACCCTCTGGTTCTAGAATATCAGAGCAATTTCCTTGATAATTTCCTGAAATATAATGTCTAGGCTCTTTTTTTGATCATGGCTTTGAGGTAGTCCAGTGATTTTTAAATTATCTCTCCTGAAACTGTTTTCTCTGTCAATGGTTTTTCCAATGAGATATTTCACATTGTCTTCTATTTTTTCATTCTTTTGATTCTGTTTTATAATTTCTTGATTTTTCATAAAATCGTTAGCTTCCATTCAAATTTTGAAGAAATTATTTTCTTCAGTGAGCTTTTGGACCTCCTTTTCCATTTGGCCAATTCTGCTTTTTAAAACATCCTTCTCCTTATTGGCTTTCTGGACCTCTTTTGTCATTTGAGTTAATATATTTTTTAAAGTCTATTATTTTCTTTAAATTTTTGGAGAGGTCTCCTTCAGCAAGTTATTGACTTCTTTTTCATGATTTTCTTGCATCACTCTCATTTCTCTTCCTATTTTTTCCTTCACTTTTCTTACATGATTTTCAAAATCCTTTTTGAGCTCTTCCATGGCCTGAGACCATTCATATTTTTCTTGTAGTCTTTGAAGGTAGGAGCTTTGACTTTGTTGTCTTCTTCTGGTTGTACAGTTTGATCTTCTTTGTCAACAAAGTAAGATTCTTGCTTTTTAAAGGCTTACTTTTTAAGTTGTTTACTCATCTTCCCAGCCAAATACTTGACTTCTTAGCTCTTTTTCAAGGCAGGACTTTAATTCCAGTGGGGGTTGGAATGGGGGTGGATGTAGAATCCTAGGCTTCAGGGGTTTTGTATCAGCTGCTCAATATCCCATTGTCTGTGAGCCCAGAGTTAATGAAGCAGTCACTGCTGCTGCTGCTGCTGCAGCAACCACTGTCACCTCCCTCATTCAGGGTCTGGGGCTGGACCCCATCCAGATCATACTTCCACAGAATTTTCCCACTGACCTTCTATGCTGTCTTTGGTGTCTGTACATTGAGAAGTCTAGAAACTGCCATAGCTGCCAGTGATTCAGTCCCCCAAGTCCTGCTCTGGCCAGTTTGGGCTGGCACAGCCCACACCACTGTGCTCTACTCTCAACTCAGTGATATACCCTTTCTGTTGACCTTCCAAGCTGTGTTGAGCTGGAGATCTGTGTCACTCCATCATTTTGTGGGCTCTCTATCTCTAGAATTTGTTTAGAGTCATTTTTACAGGTATTTCAAAAAGTCTGAGAGAGAGCTCAAGCAAGTCCCTTTTTTACTACACAATCTTGGCTCTTACCTGCCCCTTCTTTGTACTTTTACAGTCCTCAATACTCCCTTTCTTCCTTTAAAATCCATTTAGAGGGGGCGGAGCCAAGATGGCAAAGTAGAAAGACTCACATTTGCTAGCTCCGAACCCACAGCCCATGGATTTCCTCTAAAAAGAACTCCTGATAAATTCTGGAACAGTGGAATCCACGCAGCAACACAGTGAAGGAGATTTCCGTTCCAGAGAGGCCTGAAAAACCGACCCCAAAAGGCCATTGCGCCCCAGACGAGAGCAGAGCCCTACCCTGCCCTGGCCACGCAGCACTGAGAGGAGCGAGCACAGCCGAGCAGGCTTCAGGGATGGAATCTCCAGCGGCCACGAAGGTCCCTCCACCCACAGATGCACAGGTCAGTGAGAGGGATGGGCTGAGAGGGGAGCGGGGTGTCTTTGGGACTCAGGGCCCCTCAGGAGGCAGTGGCAGAGGCAGTAGGCAGACAGAGTCTCTCGGAGCAGGCGGCCAGAGGCTCCCAGAGCAGGTGGCTAGAGGCTCCCAGAGCAGGCAGGAGCTCAGCAGCAGCTCCATTACAAAAAGTCTCTGCATAAACCCCCTTAGGGAATTGAGCCTGGGAGGTGGCCCTGCCCCCACCTGAGAACCTGATTTAATCTTACC
>CM053770.1:357268229-357295596 GCA_028658325.1 Potorous gilbertii | reverse complement strand
CTGGTGGGGGCTTATGGGCTATCACATAACAAAGACTTTCTCAACTACTCTGTCCTCTGCACCAGTCCTGAAGGATTAAAATTAATGCTTTAAGGGACCATTTAGAAATATCCTCTGTGTATCAAATGCATCATAGATTCTCCTGGGCAAAAGGAAATCAGGCATCATTGTTTGGGGAAAAAGGCTTGGTAAGAAGAAGCTTTTTACACAGTTTCTCAAAGACAGTGGTCTTTCTTATTGCTCCATTCCCTTGACCCTTACAAGGAAAACCCATCATGCACTAGGAAAGAGGCAAGGGAATCAGCTTGAATTAAGAGTCATGTATGAAAGTAGGAGCTGGGAAAAAAGTTACATGGAGGGAGAGATAGATAGAGAGAAAGAGAGAGAGAGAGAGAGAGAGAGAGAGAGAGAGAGAGAGAGAGAGAATCTTTTTCACTTAAGCAGACAACTTTAAACCCTAGTTTGTTATGACACTACTGTATCTTTTTTTCTTTATAAAACCAGAATTCCTGGGTGGGATCCAGGGAAGGGGAAGCTTTCTAAACTCATTGCCTCAACTCCTCTTAATCGTTCTCAACCACTGGCAATCTAGCTACTAACCTATTCACTAAAATTAAATTGCTCTAACTAAAATTTCCAGTGATCTCTTAATTAACTCGAATGACTTTTACCTAGAATTCTTCTTTCTTGATCTCTTTAGCATTTAACATTAACCACCTTCATTTTTTGGATACCCTTTCCTCACTGGATTTTCTTAACATTGCTTTCCCTTAGTTAACCACCTATCTGTCTGGTCACTCTTCACAGTCTAGGATGCTCCATGATTCACATTCACATAGCATCACTGGGAATATATTGATGTTGAGAATATAGGCTTTTGATCTGAGGAATAGTGTATACCCATTATTAAGCCAACCCAATGAATTGCTCTTTTTGAAAAAAATGACAAACCTAATTACTAACAAATGCAAAGATTGCAAGATAAATAACATAGTAATAAAAATCATGCCGGTGTATGTAAGGTGTTTGCATTATTAAAAAGGAAACAGCTAATCTTTGACTGCAGAGATGATGCAAAAAAGTTTGACTATAGTTTCTGTTCTCAACAGATTTTTAGTACAGTTGAAGAAACAAGATATAAATATGTTAAAGGTTAAGTACTAAAATGAGATCAAGATAACAAATTGAGAAAAATCACAAGACAGTGAGTGGTAAATTGCTAAATGAATTATGCAAATAATAATTGCTCCAGGAATTTAGAGGGAGAAGAGATCAGAACTGGAATGATGAGAGGAAAGACTTCATGAAAGAACTGGGATTTGAACTGATCCTTTATGGAAGAGTAGTCATTAGAGTTGATGAGTGTGTTCAAGGCAGGGGAAACGTGTTGAACAAAAGCATGCTATGAGAAGGTACAATGGTTTGTTTGGGGGATAGTGAACAAATGTGCTTAGCTCAGACAGAAAGCCATTAGACCTGCTGCCAGTCTCTTCATCTTCTTTCTATTTTGTATATGCCAAAACATCTTCCAAATAGGCCTTGTATGTTCCTATGGTCATGTGTTTGCTTAATACCTTCCCCCTGCCTATACTGCCCTCTCCCCATCATCTACCCTAGAAAGTTTGGAAATAACCATATTGTAAATGACAAATAGGGGATTTTTAAATTTTATCTTGGAGAAATGAGAAAGCCATGGGAGTTTATTTAGTTGGAAAGATGGTTAACACGGGCAGACCTAAATTAAGAAAATCACCAACCAGTGCTTTACTCTGACTGTCTCAATTTCTCCCTATCTCTCTTTGCTTTTACCACTCTCCTCTTCCCCCACCTCCCCTTTTCTCTCTACTCCCCTCTGTCTTTTTGTCTTTCTGTCTTTCGTTGTGTCTCTCTCTCTCTCTGTGTCTCTCTTTCTCCCCCTCCAATTATCTCTCCATTTCCTACTTCTACTCCTACTTCTTGCTCTGTATTTGGGAGTGGCCTTGATCTTGTTTTCTCTCATCTCTGACAAAAATTAGAATGTTACATAATCTCATGTGTAGACTGGGCCATTTGGCCTAGGACAGAAATCAATTCATTGCAATACCTTTTAAATGAATAATTTCAGATGTTTTTGATTATTATTAAGAGTTTAATTTTCATTACTACAAAAGTAGTAATTTTTTTTATAGAATCACATTTTTACCATTTTATTTAATAACATATTCATTAATGTGTCCTCTATTAGTCCATGTGCCTGTTTGTTACATTTGTTTCTGATTTAAGCATTCCTCTCTAAGTCCATATGTTTGATATATGTTCCCTTTTGATTTAGGAATTTTTATAATTGTCTATATGCTTATGCTTCCTATTTCCCTTGAAAAATCTCTTTTTCAAGTAAAATTGCATATTTATTTTGTAGGTTCAGAGGATTTGGGAGTGGCACAGATAAGGCAGCACTAACCATTAGTCCTTGAGGATGGGGTAGTTTCTGTAAACATTTCACTATATTTTATCCTTCCCACTTCTTGCCTGGTTATAGATTGTGAGGTACTATGAAGTAGGAGAGTGAGCATTGCACTATCCCTGTAACTTTTAGGAGTGAATTTCCCCTTCCTGGCCACTTCTCCCCTCTATGTGGTGTTTCTTATATTAAAATTACTTTCTAATTTGTGTCTTCATAATTTTGCACAATGCTTGGAATATGGATAGCACTTAACAATACTATTCCTTTCTTCCTTCCTTCATTTCTTCATATATCAAGAGGAAAAGACTGAAAAATATCACACTATTTCCATGAGATTAAAGGGACTAGGCAAGTGTTATAAGACTCCATTCTCAAATCTCCGGAAGGTATACGTTGTAGGTTGATGGATCAGAAGCAGTTTTCCATTCTCTTCCCCATCTTATGAAAGTCAAGAAAAGGAAACTTCAGCTTTCCTATTCAAAACTCTTTATTCACTCAGATCATTTGATCTTGGTGCATATGTATATACAAAGACTAAAAGTCAGAGAGCCATCCAGTCTTCAAAAGTAAAGTTAGATTGTCCTTATTTAATTACCCTACCCTCTTGTGACCCTCTCTTTCAGACTTCTCCTTTGGAAGAGACTGAGTGATTGGGTTTGATGACACTGCCTCCTTTATGATACCCCCTCCAAACATGTAAAATGTAATGAGGTGCTAATTGCTAATTACAGCCCTAGCATATTCAATTGGAAATTCGAATTGGCAGCGTTCTTGCCTGGGTGGTATTCAGTGAAGGTTGGCTATTTGCCAATTTGCATGACTAAGATTTAAAAGGAAAATAATGGTTGAAGGATAGGAATAAAATATTTGATCAACTTGCCAAGTCAGCTATGTTTGTCAAGAAGTGGAGCGGGGAGTGTTTCAAGTGGCAATTACCATCATCTTTGAAATCAAGCACATTGTAATAACAAGGGGTTGTGGCTCAGTTGGGCAGCTAGAGCGCGGGGCATGGTTGGATTCTAAGCAGTGAACCTTTGTTAAGCAGATTTCTTCAAGGGACTGAGGGAAGAAGAGGTGTAACGAAAAGAGAACTGAATTTGAAGTCAGGAGAAGTAGGTTTGAATCATGTCTTTGCTACTTATAATCAATGTTATTTTGAAGATCCCCTTTACTCCCTGAGCCTCAGTTTCTACTTCTATAAAAATAAAGGAGATTATCCAGAAGATTTCACTTATAATAATAAATATTTAAAATCAATATTCCTTTATCTTAGATTATCCAGACTTTCCTCTGTATCAGTCTCCCCAGCCCTTCCAGAGATCCATTTTTATAAGGGAATGTTTTTAAATAAAAAAGATGAGAAAAAGAAAAAAAATTTGTGAAATCAATCAACATGCTGAAAAAGTCTGACATTATTATATAGTGTTTCATACCTATAAAATTAAAACTTTGTAGAGTTAGAAGGGCAGGGCAAACTTTTCTCTATCTTCTTTGGGGTTGCAAGGTTAATCCAGATGTTTGCCAAGGTCCTTTTCAGTACTAAATCTTATAATTATATGATGCTATGCAGTTGTAATGTAGGAGTGGAGCATTGAGGCTTAATCCAAAATATTCTTGTTGCTGTTATTTAGTAATTTTCAGTCCTGTCTGACTCTTCATGACCCTTTTTGAGGTTTTCTTGGCAAAGATATTGGAGTGGTTTGCCATTTCCTTCTCCAACCATTTTACAAATGAGGCAATGTAAGAGATGAACTTCTGGCCTGCCGGGGAGATGAGTTGGACAATTCTGGGATCAGAGGCTTCAAAACCATCACAGATCAGGTAGGAACCAGTAACGACATCTGGAATTGTAGGTGTGTAGTCTTCCAGTTCCATAAGAAAGTCCACCAGGGTGTACACAACAAGATTGACAGCAGCAGGTAACACATATACCCCATGAGACATGGCACCTTTGGGGGGGCAGTACTCCGAGTTGCAGATGCTGATACTGAAGCCCAGCAGTTGGAGGTATCCCTTGGCCGTGGTCGGGACTTGTGCCTCACTTGGCACTGGCTTGCTCTTGGCTGGGGCGGGAGCCACTGCAGGGCTGCTGGGGTCAGAACCAGAGGGGTAAAAGTTGGGTGACCAGATAAGCAGGGGCAAGGACCATCTTGGGGTCTGCGGCACTGCCACTCAGGACATGGACAACAGTCATACCAGATGGATAGGCTTGCATAATCTGAGGTCTGAATGTAATGTTGGAGGGGATATTCCCATAGATTATAGATTCATTTCAGTATTTAAGTATTCAAATGGGTCTATAAGTTAATCCACCTATAGAACAATTACCTAGTCCCTAAGACTTTCATTTCTATCTCCCATTCTAACTGTAGGAGACCCTTCTTGCTGGGATATCTTTTCCTTGCATTGTAAATGATTCAATCCTATATCATAGGATTATACATTTAGAGCTGAAAGGGGCCTCAGCTGGTCATGCAGTGACTAGAGGTAAATTCAAATCTGGCCTTCGGTAACTTTCTAGCTGTGCGAGACTGGGCAAATCATCTAACCTCTACCTGCCTCAGTCTCATCAACTATAAAATAGAGATAATAATAACATTTATCTCCCAGGATGGTTTGAGGATCAAATGACTAATGATTTTAAAGTACTTAGTGGTGTCTGGCGCATATTAGGCGCATAAAAAAGGTTTTGTTTTTCCTTGCTTCTGATCCCCATGGGTCATTTAGTCCAACTCTCTCATTTTAGAGATGAGGGAACTGAAGACTGAGGCAGGATTTGAACTGAAGTATTCTGATTACAGAGACAGTATTTTTTCTACTCTATCATGAAAATCTCATTTTTCTAGAGAAAAATTCTGGGTGGTGATTCCTTTTTTTGTGTATACAGGTTGTCAAAGTATACCCAGTCCTCATAAATTGCTTCAGATGATGCCACTGATGAGAACCCTTCTTGTTTTTATTCCTTTGGCCTGGATACAAGTCAGGGCTCTATTTGTGAAGGTATAAAGAGATCCTGCAAACTCCAGTAGAGAAGTATTCCCTTTCAGAGTAAACCCTTTCACCATGATTCAATGTCCAGTGTTCCATTCTCACTCTTCTTTATATATTGAATTCTTAGTTACCTTTGAAAAATAGAGATTCTGGTAGGGGGCAAGAGGATGATTGCATTGACATTCAGAATGACCCAACTAAACCACTCTGTAGGAAATACCAATTAGTCTAAGATGTAACGGCTGAATGATATGAACACCTTAGGGAACCTAGCTTCCTAGGATGTCCTACTTTGTCTGACATACTTTTTCTACATCACTGAAATGGCAGAATTTTCACTCCTTCCCCATTCCCCATGTTTAACTATCAACAAAAAGCACATCACAAGTGACAAAAGTCAAAACTTCCTTTCCCTTGTTCAAGTGTCTATTTTGTGTTCAGTAGCAAAATATGAAGTCTTATGTAATTGCACATCAGAATCACAGTGCCTACTCACAGATTCTTCTGTAGAGTGGTTGAATTGAAGTGAAACTGTGGTACCATGTTGTGTGGCAAAAACACTGCGTCAATTACTTGTTGCTCTTGAAGTAGCAATTGACTTTTCTTTGGTGGTTTCGATTATTTATTCAATCAATTGGTTAAGAATTTATTAAGTGCTTGCCATCTGTCAAGAATTGGGTTAGGTGCTGGTAATACAGAAACAAAAAATGGAAACAATCTCTGCATTCTTAAGGTTGCATTCACATTTTGGCAAATAATAGTGATGTATTAATATATGTGGGTGTATATATATATGTATATTAATATATTTAATTGAAATGAATATGAACATGTATATATGCATAATATATGTATATTAATATCTGTATATATTTACACATTTGTATATCTATTATGTGTATAAACATATGCAAGTATATATACACAAGAGAGGTAGGACTGAACTCTGATTTCATTGGTGTACAGAAATCCTATTTGAGGAAATTGCCTTTACCAAGATAGGTCAGTACTTTCTCTGCAGCTTATGGTTTTAGAGAATTGTGAACACAAGAAGCTATGAGTATGCACAGTTGCCTGAATGGGGACCCAGCTAGCTGAATCCTGCCTGCCTCCCCCTCCCCTTCCTCCTCTTCTCCAAAGGAAGGTAAATTTGGATGGCCAGAAGATGTCCAGTTGACTTGAATTTTACTGGCTAGATTCCACCCCTCTCCTTCCCTCCTCTCTCCTTCCTTCTCTTTCCCTCCCCTTCCCTTCCCTTTCGAAAACCTTAAACCTACTGCACTTTGAAACTTGGACAACACTAGGTCCCTGCCTAAGGCATCACTTCTGGACCCTCCTGGCTTAAAAGTGATTGTCAATAGTAACTTGCTGTTTCTCTCCAAGCCTGATGTCTTTCTTTTTCTTTGCCTCATTAAAGGGGCCATGCCCTGGCTACTTCTTAAACAGGACTATTCAATAAATGGGCATTATCTCACCGTAAGTGAGTACCTGCTTAGACCTTGCCCTAAAGGGGCCAAGGTCTCCCAGTGCATCCTGGTCATCTCCAGTCATTCAGATGAATATCTGGTCACTGGATTCAGATGGCTCTGGAGGAGAAGTGAGGCTGATGACATTGCACAGCCTTCCCTCACTCAAAATAAAGTCAAGTGCAAGTCATGTCATCATTTCTCTGATGGCATGGTCTTCGTTGGCCATGAAGGATGAACACAAGAACCAGAGCACTGAAAGTCTATGTGAACTTCCCAAGATCATATAGACAGGAAGTATCAGGTCTTCCTGGTTCTGAGGCTGGGTCTCTACTAACTATACTAGTATGCAATATACACAAAATTAATACATTGCAATTAGGGGAGGAGGAGGGTTTAGGGTAGACTGTTTCATGTTGAAAGTGGCATTTGAGTTTTGAAGGTATAAAATCCTACATGGTATAGTGTGTAATATTTAAAATAAAATTTTGTAGCTTCTTCACTAAATATTTCCATCTAATCTATTTGCACCGATATTCATAAGGGATACTGATCTATAGTTTTATTTCTCTGTTTTATGTCTCCCTTTTTAGTTATCAAGCTTATATTTGTCTCATAGAATTGGATTGTTAGCATCCCTTCTTCCCATCTTTTTTTTTAATAAATAATTTATTAGAACTGATAATTCTTTACTTGATGAAATTGATTTTAAATCTATTACTGTTTTGTTTTTCTGCTTGAGAGTTTGCTGATGAGTTGCTAAATAGCTTTTTCTCCTATTGGGTTATTTAAATTCTAAGTTTGAATAATTCCTTCCAAAGTCTTTTAGTGTTCATAATTTTAATTTTGTTGTGGTTAGAAAATATGTTTAATATTTCTGCTTTTCTGTTTTGTTAATGAGGATTTGATACCCTAACATATGGTCAGTTTTTATAAAGATGCTTTGCAGAAGTAAAAAAATAAATGTGTCTCTATATGTTCCTTTCTATTCTCATTCAGTAACTCCCAGTTATCAATCATGTCTTAACTTCTAAATTCTCATTCAAGTCCTTAATTACTTTGTCAGTTTTTTATCTGTTAAATTTGTCTAGGTCCGAGGGGGGTACATTAGGTCCTCAACTATATTTTATTGTCTATGTCTCTCTGTGGTTCAATTAACTTTCCTTTTAAGTTCTTAACTCTTGTGCAAATATCTATATATATATATATATGCGTGTATGTTATATGTATTAGTATATACATATGTTTATTATATATTATATTCATGCTATATATATTATTTCATTTTTGGATGTCTATAAATATTATCTAGTTCCTTACCTTATCTCTTCCAACCATATGTGTTTTTACTGTTTCCTTATCTGAGATTATCTTCCTCCACTTGCTTTTAAAAATTTACCTGAAGCATAACACATTATACTGTACAGCATACTATGATATATTATGGAATAGCCTCTCATTTTATTATATGAATAAAACAATATATTGTTGGATTAATCTTTCTAATATATTCTACTACCCTCTTCCATTTTATACATGATTTCATCTCAATCATATTCCCTGTTAAGATTTCCGTTAAATAATATTTTGCTTAATTTACTTGTCACTTTTGTAACCTTTCTCATCATTTTCCCCCGTGGATGCTATGCCTGTAGGTGCTGTGTTTCTTCTGGGTTTACCTCTTGATCTTCTTTGGGCTAATAATTTGTCTTCACTGTATTTGATATATTTTCAGCCTCAGTTCTTGGTTTAGAATTTTGTGTGCTTAGGTTAGGTCCCCTCCAGCATCCTTGGATGAGTTTGGTAGAGTTTGTTCCTGTTCCTCTTGTAGATTGGATACCATGGCTACTGATGACCCGTATGTCAGTAATAGGATCCACCATCTTGCCTCAATCCCTAGCTTCTGTCTCCTACAGTTAGTGGTCCACTGCCCATTCTTTCCTCGCCTTATCTTTCTTTTCCTCCTCATATGAAGCATAGCTGTCAACGAGTCCCTTTCTCTGCTTTGGCTCAGACATGACCAAGTAGGATGCCCAGAGAACATGCTAGTCCTAGACCTCCTGTGTATCTCATCAAGCACTGATGTCCTGGTTTAGAGTTTCTCCCATCTCCCTGTGCTATGAGAAGTGTGAGGTTAGTTCTTATCAGTAGGAACTGCATTTGTTGTCACTTCTGCCCTGATAACCCAGAGTTGGCATGCCACTTCAGGTTACTGTTTCCTGGATCTCAGGATGCTTTGTACTCCCCATGATCAGAGCACTAATTCGTTTCATGTCCATTTGTGGGAGTCACACTGGCTTCCTGGGTGCAGTTTTTCTCCTCATTTCTGCTGGATTCTGGCCTGTTTATTTGTACTCATGCTGGCTTTTGTGATACAGTCTCTTTCACCGCCTCTGCCTTCTCCAGGCTGGTTTTCTGGCATTCATACTTATTCCCTGGTGTGACTATTCTCTGGCTCCTTTTGTTTCTGAATTGACCTGCAGTTGAGCTGGATTCCCTGTCTCAGTTCCTCTACCCAGCTCTACTGCCTTCTGCCCCTCTTTTTTGTTCAGTTTTGGACTATGTAGAAGAGTTCTTTTTCCTTGTCCATCTTTGTTTTCCATTTTCATTATTTTTTGAATTTTTGTGTGAGTTTCCTGATATTTCCTGAAGCTTATGTGGGAAATATGTGTTTTTGTAAAAGTTTTCACATGTCTATTTTATCTAGAAGTCAGTCAGTGTATATTCAGTTTCTACTTTCTATGTGTTAAAATCACTTTACTAAATTTTTCCTCCAAATCTACATTGAGAAATACACTGACAGAATGGAAATCATGGTGTTAGAGTCAGAAATCCTGGGTTTGAATTCTATCATTTGCTCCTTTGTAATATTAGATAAATCACTGTATCTGTGCTTCAATTTCTTTATCTATGAAATGAGAAGGTTGGATTAGATCAGGGTTTCTTATCCTTGGGGACCATTAACCTGTTTAAAAAATATTTTGTTAACTATATTTCATTTGATTAGTTGCCTTTGTAATGTTATATATTTTTTGTTGTTATCATTGTTCAGAGAAGGAGTTTGCAGGATTCTCTAGAGTACCAAGTGCTCTGTAAGTCTAAAAACTACTGTTCTAAAAGATGCTCAAGATCCCTTCTAGTTCTACCATTCTCTGATATTGGAGTGGATATAGCTTCAGAATTTCAAAATGTATGCTGGCATAACTTAAATATTGGTAGGTCTCAGCAACTTGGAGATGCTTTGAGTTTAGGCCTGGAGACTGACTGCCACCTAAGGACCAGCTTCTCTGAGTTTGGAGACTTTCATTCCCAGAAGGTTGGCCATCAGGGGATGATCTTTTTTCAGCATGACCATTCAAGAAGATCAGCTCCTGAAACATGCAGCTGTGTGTGTTCTGTATGAGCAGGGAGCATTGGGGCTGGAAGGAGGTGGCCATCCACAGGGATGAAATCAAGTATTCATAGGATCATAATTTTAGATCTAATGCAATTTTAATTTATGTGTAAAATGCATGAAACCTAAAAATACTTAGAAAACGTAAGATATGTTCCTGCCAGGAATTTTCTTTAGGCTGGTTAATCGTTCTAATCTTCTGATGGGTAGAGTGGGGAATGCATAAGTATTATCTCCTCCCAAGCCTAGGGCTTAGACCTTGGGGAAACGGTGAACTTATAGATCACCTTCACTGCTAGCAGAGGGTTCCAAAGACCTCAGAACTACTAAAAGAGCAATTAATGGTCCCTGGGGAGACCATACTTGCTAGCAGCTCTATGATCCCCCTGATTCTTTCACCAGGTGAGTAGAGAGCTTCCAGGTTTCCTGGCTCAATACTAGTTATACATGGACTTTCACCTTGGGGATTTCACATGACCTGGGTCATGATAGCCTTTACCGCATTCCTCCAAGATTGACAGGCTATCTGTACATTGGCTATTGAAAGAAAATGACTCTCTGTTGGAAATCTATAAAGGGATTTTTAAGAGCCTAAGGAAATGCTTATCATCTTTCTTAGATATGAGGTGGTTAGTCAATGGATTTGACATTTTCACTGGAGTTGCTAAAGGATCTTATGTCAGGATTTGGTCTTGAATAACTTTGATTTGACGGACTAAATTTATGATTGAAATGGCCCCATTCATCCACCATGAACTATCCCAGTTGGATCCCAGTTCTTGTGTTATTGCAACAATGTGTACATTGTTTTCTTGTCTTTGCTCAGGCCATTATTATAGTGGAATCTGCCAAGAGTCTGTTGAACAGTGGGGAAGGAGTGAATGTAGTCTAAAAAAGTATTGGGTCTATCATGCCCCTACCATCCAGGAAGAGAGTTCCACCCAGATAGAGAGCCACCCATGAAAAACCTACTTGCCACCACTGCCAGATGTATGGGAAAGAATGCTTTCAAGTCATCACAAACCCACCAAACCTCACATTTTATCCCATAGCCTATTTATTTCTGACATCCTACATTGAACCATTAGACCCAGATCCTAGCTATGATTGACATGGGCTCTTCTGTGATCTTTATGGACTCAGTTCTAGTCCATAGAGAGTATTCAATAAAATCTGTGCTGCCCTAATGGTAATTGAAATAATTGATGAGCACCCATTTTGGTCTGGATATGTGAAATAACTCAAGAGAACAAACTTCTGTGGAGTTAGAGTGGAAAAATATTATGAAATGCTCACCCTGAATATAAACCACAATTCCAAGTAATTTTGAGAACTGGTTGAGAAAGCAATAGTCACAATTCAGCTGAGAGAGGATATATTTCTCCCACGACACTACTTCCTTGTCTGTGGGCACTGAAAGGTTAAGTGACTTACCAAAGATTCTCACCTGCTTGGGTCAGAACATGGCTGAACAGCAGCTTCATGATTCCAAGAGCAGTTATCTAGTCACTATGTAACACTCTCTAAGACCTTAATAGATCAAAATGTCCTTGATTTTACAGGCTTGCATGAGCGCTCCTTTCCTTGGCTCATGTCATTCTTTAAAATCAATTTCCAGGACCCTCCTTCTACCCCCTCCAAAAAGTCATTATAAGCAGGTCAGTGTTCTGATGATGAGCATTTATGGATTTAACCAGGCTTGTCCTCGGAATAAAAGATTCAGAGACCATTAAGCGCATTGTAAACAAAGCCCTTCCACTGTGGTGGCATAGGTCACAGATTATATGCTATGGGCATAGTCTTCAAGATCCCGTGTCACAAAGAGACATTAAATGACAACTTTGTGGGGAAAATTAATAGCCAATTGGCCAATACTTAGATTTCTACTTGCTGTCAATTTGGGGGTGGGGGCAGGTGTCACTCCTCTGTGTGATCTCTGAGTTTTCATTTCAAAATTGAAATTCATTGAGCCAAATGAATAAAGTTTGGGGTTTGGGGACTGCATTATACAAAATGCCAGAATAGTGGTAAGCCATGGTAAAGGATTGCAGTTGCAGCAAGGTCAGCTTTCAAGCAGTATGATCTACAGTATGATGTCCAGGTCCACTGAGTATAAACGTTCTCAAACCCCACTTGGACTTGGGCTATTATCTTCTGTCAGCTGGAAATTGATTACTGTGACGATGCCTCTTATATAAGTCAGAAGCAGTGTATTCTTTAGATTGTGATGACTTGCTGTGCATGGGTCTCAAACAGAGTACAAAAATAGATTTTTTTCATCTGAACCGTGCATGGTAGGGTCTAACAATGGCAATACATATATATCCACATTCGATTCATTTGCCAATCATTTGGTGCACACAATTGGCCCTGACAATGGGTTACTAACAGTTCTTTCTGGTGAACCCTATGGAACTCATCTCAAAATTATATCTCTAATAATTGGAGGAAAGACTTACTTTCAGCTAGAAGTTAGTGAAAATAAAGGTATTTTTTTTCTCAGTTAAGGTCACAGATAACCTGAAAATCTAGATATGCATATTTTGACAGCCTATAATCTCCAGATTGAGAACCTTTACTTTAGATTGTTGCACTTAAAAAATTGTAGTTATACCAGGAAATTTTCAGTTGTTCATAGGATTCTGGATTTAGAGCTGGGAGGGAACTGAGAGGTCACTGAGTCCAATGTCTGTAACAGCTAGTAAATGGCTATATTCTTGATTCGAAGGCCACAATGCTTTTCTACCATAATAGTGTAGTCTTCCATGTCTGTATCACCCTCCAAACTGGCAGTTTTATGAGGGTTGGAATTGTTTAAACTTTGTATATATGCTCTAGCACTTTGTACAATGCAGTGCACATACTAAATGCTTAATAATAATTTATTTTTTTACTGAATAAATGATTAGTGAGCCAGGCAGATACTCAGGCAGGGCTAACCTACCTACATGGTTGAGTCTCTATTCCAAAATATTGTTTTGTGAGTTCAACTCAGTGATATTAAAGACATGGACACAATGGGAGAGAATATAGAGTGATAAAATGGAAGGAAGAGAGGGACTAAGGATATCAATTATTATTTAAGGAAGAATGTCATCCAAGTACAATTTTATTTTTGTTTTTGTTTAGTCATTTCTGTCATATCCAACTCTTTGTGATCTCCTTTGGGGTTTTCTTGGTAAAGATACTGGAGTGGTTTTCCATTTCCTTTTCCAACTCATTTTATAGCTGAGTAAACTGAGGCAAATAGGGTTAAGTGACTTACACAGCTAGTTTATGTCTAAGTTCAGATTTGAATTCAGGAAGGTGAATCTCCCTGATGACAGGTTTGGCACTCTACCCACTGTGCCATCTAGCTGTCCTTAAGCATAGTACTATTGCTGTTAACAAGGGGGTCATTTTGCCAAAAACATTGTAACATTAAGTGTTATAGTAACATCATATCCTTTTTTGAGTTTCTTTCCATCTTGGCATTGACACATTTCTGTTGATTTTTCTACTCTTTCTTGTCTTGCCAAGATAATTAGTAAGAATGTTTAGAATGAAAGAATCAATGAGCTGGAGGAGACTTTAGAGATCATGTTAATTCAACTCCTTTAATATTTACCAAGGAAAATATGAAAAACCAGAGAGATGACTCCAGATTGCAAACTTCTTGAGGGCAGGCAGGGACTGTCTTTTGCCCTTTTTTTGTATCTCCAGCACTTAACACAGTGCCCGGCAAATAGTAAACTCTCAATAAATGTTTTTTGAGTGACTGACTTGTCCGAGGTCGCATAGGTGATCAATAAAGTCCCAAGAGCCCAAGGTCATAATACGGTAATTGCAAAGCTTGATTCTCTAATGTTAAATTCAGTGCTCATCCTAATATACTACATTGTCACATTTTGAGTTTACAAGATGATAGTCTAATCATGAAATAGAATGACATTAACAGCTTTGCATGATGTTTAAATCCATGGCATTGACTTCTTTCACTAAGTGAAAAGTCATCTTTGTAAATAATTATTTCTAAAACTTTTGAAAATTAGTTGGTATAGGGAATAAAATGTTGGATATGTAATCAGGAAGACCTGAGTTTGAATCCTGTCTCAGATGCTTGCTAACTCTGTAATCTTGGGCAAATCACTTTACATTTTGAGCTTAAAATTACTCTTCTGTCAATAGGAGTACTATGAATAGTATCTACCTCGCTGAGCTGTTCATTGTATCTAGTGAGCAAACATATATTAAGTACTATGTAAACCTTAAGGTATTATATTTGTCCTTATCATCACTATCATCCATTCATCCATTGAATACACTCAGCTTGTCCATTCATCCCAATAGTCACCTGGAGCTATACTCTCACTGATATAGACAACTCCCTAGAGAAGCACAGAACAGCAGGATTATATAGAGCTAGGAGAGAACATAGAGTTAATTGAGTCTAGTGTTCTCATTTTTGCAGATGAAGAAACTGGAGTTCAGAGTGGTAAAGAAACTTTTCTAGACTATACAGCTCATATGTGCCTGATGTGAGATTCAAAAATAGGTCTTTTCACTTCCAAGTCTCTCCAACAATGCAGATTGGCAGTTCATCAATAATGTATAGTTTTAGAAAGATGTGTTGACTTGCCCACATTCACAGAGCTAGTATATATCTGAGGCAGTGTTTGATTCTGTGTCTTCTTGACTCTGAGATTGGATGTCTATTCACTACCCCATGCTGCCTATACCATATTAATTGACTTCAAATGGTCTTCTCCTTTTCCATTTCTGTGAGTTTCTTTTGCTAGGAAGTCTTATAGACTCAGTGTCACTTTCTGTATGTATTCAGAAGATTTTTGAGCCTGACAATTTTTGAACTCGATTCTTCTGATACACAATGACATGTTTTGGAGCATCAAAACTTCTTGCTGTTCGTTCCCAAAACCTCTCAGACTTGTTTCTATCCATCCATCTTGGGACTAACAAATAAACTTCTTTTTTAAGACATTTGGAAACTTTTTCAATAGGCTACTTGATGGTCAGATTTTCTCTTAAAACATGTTTAAAAAAAACCCTTGACAAAAAGCTTTAGAACATGGTTCTTTTACAGTATTGGTTTTTGATATAGCAAAGATATTTACTAATGTGAAGAATAGGGGAAATGGATAAGGGAATTTGTACAACTGTTTTATGTGAAAGAATAAACATAACGTAATATTTGGATAAATACAAAGTTATACTTTAGTTTATGGGCTTGAAGAAAAGTTATCTTTTAGTATTACTTAAAAAATACAATACCCCTAAATTAAAGTAAGTGATTTAACAGGATGAGTTATTTTATTGTTATATTTTCAGCTATTACCTGAGTGACACTGGGAAAGATATTTAAGTCTACGAAGCCTCAGTTGCCTTATTTATAAAATTAAAGCATTGGATTTGATGATCTCTAATGTGCCTTATGACTTTAAATCTCTGATTGGAAGGGTTTGTGCTAAACAAGATAAATTATAGACTTTGATTTAGGAAGATCTGGGTTTAAAACTTAATTGTGACTACGGGCAAGTCACTGAACCTCTATGAGCCTCAGTTTCCACATCTATAAAATGGAGATAATCATGCTAGTAATAGCTACCTCTCATGATTGCTATGAAGCTTACACAAAGTAACGTATATAAAGCATTTTGCAGACTTTAAAGTGCCATATAAATGTCAATTTATTATCATAACCCAGAAACATTTGCTAAATGTCTTGTACTATGATTGCTAAGGTTGACAATGTACTTTGGAAATTTATTGCTTTATTGTTAACAAATCCTAGTCATTTTCCTCCAAGGACCTCTTAACATGTTCCTGAGGGAACTTCCCTGATTTTTACATTGTACTCCCTCTGGGAAGATTTGCTTTGCACTCATTGCACAAATTAGAAAAATGAGATAGGGAGATGAAGGAACATGCCGTGCTAGGTGGCAGTGCTAGAAATAGCATTTCAAGCCCTTAGGCAGCACTTCAATCATAAGCCACCTTGCTTTCACTGATCAGATAATGATTGCTAATTTGGAGTGCGATGGTGCCAGTCATAGTAAAATCTCAATTTTGTCCTATGACACGAAATCTGAGAATTATTTTTATGTGCTCCATCTTTTACATGCCGTTCACTGTAGTTTTGCCAGGATAGAATACAAAATGAGTAAAGACACATGTCCAGGCTTCTAGCTCTTTTCCATTCTCCAAATCTTCTCTTCTGCATACAGAATTTGATCCATTGTAGCAGACTCAGAACTGGTATTGAATTTGTTGGGCATCTATTCTCATTTGACTAAAGAACAAAGTAAAACTTAGAAAGTTTAAAGTCTAGTATTTAGAACTGGATGATTCAAATGATTGTAGATTTAGATCTGGAAGCAATTTTAGAGGTCACCTAACACAGACAATTTCATCTGAAGCCCGGAGATATTCATTGACTTGTCTAAGGCTACATAGTTAGTAGCGAATCCAGAACTTGTCTAGGGTCATGAAGGCCATACTGGTGCTCTGGTGGTGGATTCTAAATGTGATCTTCTTCCTTCTTTAGTAGGCAGTTAGGTGATACGGTAGGTAAAACTGTAGACTAGGAGTCAGGAAGACCTGAGTTTGAATCTTGCCTCAGACACTTACTAGATTGTGTGACCCTGGGCAAGTTACTTAATTTCTCTAAGTCTTGGTTTCCTCATATGTAAAATGCAGATAGTAATAGCACCTACCTCACAGAATTGTCATGAAGGTCAAATCAGTTAACATATGTTAGGTGCTTTGAATCCCTTAAAGAGCAATATAAATGCTGTGATGCTGATGATGGTCCGTAGGCAGCTATGGAGTATGATTAGAAGAATTCCAGAAAGTTGTCACCTGAAATACTCCCCACCAACCTGTCACATCATCTATAATGTCCCAATTAGTTATTCACTAAAGAGAATAGGGTTGGGCAATCATTCTGGAGCACGATCTTATTGCCAGCGGGTGGCTAATCTGGATAAAGAAGGAACTGAAACGCTGAGCATAGGATGAAAGAAGATGATATGAGGTAGCTGAGGGAGGGGAAGGGGAGATGTGACAATCCTCTCCCAAACACAAGCTTTACAAAGTTCATAACCTTGTCCCAGTTCCACTCTGGGCATAGTGGTTGTTGTTCAGTTATTAAGTTGTGTCTAACTCTTTGTGAGCCCTGCATTGGACCATAGCACATCAATACTGTTCATAGGGTTTTCTTGGCAAAGGTACTGGAATGGTTTGCCATTTCCTTCTCCAGTGGATTAAGGAGTAATTTTCCAAAGATCACACAGCTAGGAAATGTCTGAGACCAGATTTGAACTTAGATCGTCCTAACTCCAGGTCTAACCCTCTATTCACTGAGCCCCCTCACTGCCTCAGAGCTGAGTATAGTGGTACAATTGCTAAATACTCAGGGAGTTGGAGGTGGAAGACTAGAATTGGTGATAGAGAGGGAATGAAAAAAGGAGAATGTCCAAGGGTCAGAGAAAAGATACCGAGAAAAGGAAAAATACAATGGGAGAAAAAGATTGAAAAGGCTGGAAACGGGAATTTTAAACTAAATAATAGCCAGCACTTGTATAGCACTTTATATTGCTAAATATATGCTATGTGTACATATATGTATATGCTGACTATATATTGCAGAGCACTTTGTGTAGGTAATTTCATTTGGTTCTCATAAATCTCATGCAAAGTAGTAACAGAAGTTGTCATTTATTTATTATTATTGTGATTATTTCCATGTTACAGATGAGGAAACTGAGGCTGACAGATTTTAAGTGACTTACCAAACGTCACGCAGCAAGGATGTGAACTCAATTTTATAACTTCTTAATGCAAAGTCCAGTCCTCTATCCACCATGTCACCTAAATATGCGTGACTAAAGACTAATTCCGCCATCTAAGCTAATTCTGATTAAAAGCAGCAGTCCTTGTCTAACATGACTGCTTGTGAGATTTTTTAAATAATTTATTAGAGTACAGAAAAGTGCTCTCTTAAGACAGTTGTCATAGGACACGAACATACTTACTTAGATAGTTGCAGAGATCTGCGTGGAAACTCCGCCTAGTGTAGATCAAAACCCCTCCAAATTTTTGACCTGTTCTCATTGTATCAGTTTTTAATCCATTTCTGATTCCTGTTCCACAGATGACCCGCTGAAAATTTTAGAGGACTTGCTCTAATTCAGGTAAATCAGAGAGAGCCAACGTAGCATTTGGAGCATCCATGTGTTGGGTTACGTTCTTTCTATATGATCAGACCAACCTTTTTTGGTCACACATATCTAAGATATCTTTAAACCCATTACTTGCATTCAAGTCATCATGAGTAATATAGTACAACTGACTTATACCTCCTTATATTCATAGTTAAACAAATGTATTACATATACATACTATACTAATAAGGATATTATAAAACATATAAAACAAAAATAAAAAAGAATGAATCAAACAGCATTTTATATTTTTATTTGTTAACAAAACTCTTTTTGACTATCATTAAAATATTATTGTTTTCTTCTCTTAACATTAATACATCTTTGTGGAATAAAACAAGCATTTTCATAACATAGTACAATACAAAAGATGATTGTTCATGGAACTGCAAATCTAAGTACAACTTGTTATTCCTTTAAAATATACAACAAAATTATCACATAAATTTATTTTTTTCTGCCTTCCTCTTACCCTATCCTAAAAATGGCTACCATTAGACACATATAGATATGTGTGCATACACACACACATATACATACATACACATATATGTAAAATTATTCTGTGCATATTTCTGTTGATCAGTTTTTTCTCTGGATGAAGATGGAATTTCTTCATATATCCTTTATAGTAAGTCTGGATATTTATAATAGTCAAAATGACTTGCTCACAGTTGTTCTTAAAATAATATTGCTTTTACTGTACCATGTTATCTTGGTTCTGCTTCATTATTTCATGCAAGTCTTTCCATGTTTTTCTAAGCTCATTGAGCTCATTATTTCTTGTAGCACAGTAGTGTTCCATCACAATCATATGCCACAACTTGTTCAGCCATTCTCCATTTGATGGGCAGCCCTGCAGTTTCCAGTTCTTTGCCACCATAAAGAGAGCTGCTATGAACATTTTAGAACATATAAGTTCTTTCCTTTTCTCCTAACCATCTTTGGAAATAGATTTAGTAGAGTATTACTGGGTCAAAGGGTATAGGTAGTTTAATACCTCTATTAATTATTATTAACAAAATTTCTTTACCCATAGCCAAGGCTTCACTCTCCTTCCTCATATCCTCCCAATACCTGTATATGACCTGGAGCAGTGGGATGACTTATAAATAATGATAATTTGTTAGTAGTTTGTAATTCCCTTAAATTGATTAATGTAGCTTGCCAAGAAGATGAATTCCATCTCTTTATTTATGCATTCTTTTTACTCAAAAATGCATAATACAGTGACCAAATAATAGGTCATGGCAGTTAGTGACCAGAAGAGCTTTTCAGGAGGAGTCATTTCTTTCTGTATAATAAATGTGTTGAGTGTAAAATAAACAAATGAAAGCAGATTCTCTTTGATTTCAACTCAGCAGAAGGTTTTCAATATAAATCCATTTTTATTTCTTCACATGGTTCCATGGTTCTGTTTAATGAATGCATGGTTTCATTCCTTAATGTTCTATTCATGTTTGTAGCTTTGCATTTTTATATGTGTGAAAAATAGCAAGAAGGTCAAGTTGGCTGGACTGCAGAAGGAAGGAAGGAAGGACGGAAGGAGGGAGGGAGGGAGAGTAAGGAGGGAGAGTAAGACTGCCAACGTAGATTGAAACCAGTGTGTGAGGGCTTAAAATGTCAAATAGGAGTTTATATTTGATGCTAAAATCAAAAGGTAGTTATTGGATTTTTATTGAGTAGGTAAGGAGGTGACATGATGAGATCTGACTTTGAGAAATTCTTTTGGCAGCTCTGAGGAAAAAAACACAAGAATTATGAAAAACTTGGAATAGAGGAAAAAAACACCCTCTAATCAGAGGACCTAGGTTCAAACCTGGCCTTTTATATTACCTCTCTGATCTTGGACAAATGACATAACCTCACTGAGTCTTAGTTCTCTAATTTATAAAAATGACAGGTTTGTAATGGCTGGCTTCTGAGTTTTTTCCCTGGCTTCGGATTTATGAGTCTTTGAATCTCTGTGAACTTAGCCATAATCCCCTACTGGTAAAACCTACCTGCTTCTTGGACTGGTTACAATTCGGTGAATCCTAATCAAGTGATCATGGCATAACTAATGTGGCTTTCCACTGAAGCTGACACATATACTTACAGACTGTATACACATATTTTTGCTCTTGTCATAGAATTGCTAATCAAATAAACTACAATAACAATAGAACAAACATCTTCTTGTTCTACTGTTTTCAGTCCTGTCAGACTTTGTGACCCCATTTGGAGTTTTCTTGGCAAAGATAGTGGAGTAGTATGCCATTTCCTTCTTTAGCTCATTTTACAGATGTGGAAACTGAGGTAAACAGGGTTAAGTGACTTGCACAGGGTCATACCGCTTAAAAATTTTTTCTCAAAGTTGCCTTTTTTTTTGAATTGTCAAACAATTGTTCTCATTGTTGAGAATTAGATATCGAGTCCCTTCCCCACCACTACCGTGTAATGATAATGAGTACATCTAGGTCCCGATTAGATGAGAATAATGAATACTCTAAAGTAGGAGCATTATTTGAATCCAGACTGCTTATTTCTATTGGGCTGGAATTGGTTTCCATATTACTAGTTTCCGTATTTTATATAATTATAACCTCAAGTCGTGCAAAATTGAATACATGCAACCACTTTAAGATATTCATTATCTGCATGAATCTGGACCCAGCTTTAATTAAAACAATGATAATAGTATGGCATTTGAAATATTACATGACCTTTAAAAATCAGATTACCTTTCATTTAAACTGTATATATCTTTTATGTACATTTTTTCCCACATTGTCCCACTTGTTAGAATGAGTCCCACTTGTTAGAATGAGTTTCTAGTTTAGCATTTGTCTATGTTCCTAGCACTTTACATGGTGCCTAGTATATAGTTAGTGATTAATGAGTGTTTATTGACTGACCTGAAAACCTCTCACTTGTAAGGGTAAGTTTTCAGCAATTCAGTGATAGCAAATGATGTGACCCAGTAATTCCCACTAAGTATTAGTGAAATAAAAGATAAGAACAGTACTGATGGACTAAAATTAAGTCCTAAATTCTTATATTTGGGATTGAATCATAAGCTGTTGCCCAAGACAATTATCTAAATTTCCTATGATTTAATCCTTTATAGTGCTATATCCCTAATTTAGGGAGTTCTGCCAAATAAACCCAGTATATAACTGGGATTAAAACTACTAGTCTACTTCATTCCCAGAATCCTCTCAGAATTGGCATAGAAATGAACCTAAGACCATAAAAATAGACTGAGGTCAGTGTAATAGTTCTGCCACCCCTGCTCTCCATCCAGTTCCTCCCCACCCCCTTTTAATCCTTTCAGGATTAAATCCAGGATTCAATCCCTTGAGCTCATGGGATAAATGGAGACATTTTCTACTTACAGGAGATGGTATGTAAATATTTCTAAAAGCATGCTGGGTGCTTACTTTTGGGGGACCACGATAAAATCTGCCTACCTGCAAAGTTTGCATTTGAAAACCCAGGAGCTCTGTAAGCCAAATGACACATTTTTTTTAGCCTGATGAAACACCTACCTTTATCCCATCTTTCTCCCTTTTGGTAACTGAATTGATCATCAACTGAGAAAAGGCAATATGTCTAACTGTTAGATTTCAATGTCAGTGAATTTAATACCAATAATCCATGAGGACTATGCACTTTGGCTATAAAATAGATCTACATTTTCTACTGATTTGTTTTGAATTGTAAAGTGCAGCCAGTTATAAAGAGTGAAGTTTGTTATAAAAGTTTGGACTCCTGGATATAGTTGCTGTAATAGAAGGTAGGCTATATTTGATGACTTACAGGGTCTACTAGAGAAAGAAATAACTATAGATACTGAGTAAAATGACAGCATTTCTGTGACAGTGCATTCCACAGGATTGAAGATTTAGAGAATGTTGGAAGGAGAAGGCACCTCAGGCAGGGAAGCCACACATGAGCAAGTCTTTTACCTCTCTTAGTCTGTTCAGTTTATTCACATGTGTGTATGTATGTGTGTATGTGTGTGTATGCATTTGTGAGAGATTGGGCTAGAATCATCTCTAGGCATCTTCCAAATGAAATTTCGTGGTTCTAATATGTTGGGGTGTAAGCTCGGTTTTCACATGAACAGTCTCAGGTCAGGTAAAGATGAGGGCTTCTAAACTGCAGAGTTTTCACGAGGTCCCCCCAGGGAACAGCTGGGAATTGAGGAGTGAAACACAAGCTATCTTGTTTTTCTACCTCTTCTCAATGGAAACTTGCTGGGGAGAGCGTCCCACCCTTGAGATTGGTTGGTGGTCTGAGCACACCTGTTGTTAATTGGCTAAGGAGCTGAGAGCATGCATGGTGTCCACCAGTGAAATATGCAGGTGGGAGAGCTTAAATAGGGACAGGAAAGTCTGGGGGTTGAGTTCCTCTCTCCTCCGGAAGGAGAAGGGGGCTCCACAGGGAGAACTTGTTCTGCATGTCAACATGTAGCTGGTGTCTGGAAAAAAGCCTACACTTCTGTTTGACTCTGGAGGTCTCTTCTCTCATTATGTTTATCTGGTTGGCCACTGAAGACTTGGATTAGGAAAGAAGGACCCGGCAGCCTACAGCAATTAGGCTGGACACTAATATAATCAAATGATCTTGGGTTAAGTATTAATCCATTTCCTTTGTTTTTGGGAAGATAACCTTAATTGTTAAAATACTTTGACCTCATATAATAGTTTTAGAGTCTGTTTAAGTAGGTTAATTTTTTGTTTGTTTTCTAATTCAAACTTTAATCTGTGAATTGAATGAATGCATAGAAAGAAGAGGTAAAATTTGTGATAACTCTTGGTATTATGAGGTCACAACTTTTTTTTTCTTATGCCTAAATTTTTATTGTAGCTAAATTTCTTACACCTAAATTCAGAGACCCTATTGCTCCCTATCACCTCCAGGATCCAATAAAAATACTCTGGCATTCAAAGCCCTACATAATCTAGTCCACTCCTAACTCTTCTGTCTTCTTATACCTTACTCCCTGCCATGTACTCTTTCATGCAATGTCACTAGCCTCCTTACTGTTTCACAAATAAGAAACTCCACTTCTTAGTTCTGGGCATTTTTTCCATCTCTCCATCACTCCTTCATTGTCTCTGCCTTTTGGCTTCCTTGTCTTCCTTAAAGTTCCAGCTAAGATCCTACTTTTTACCAGGAAGGCCTTCTCAACACTTTTTAATTCTAATACTTTCCTTTTATTAATTAGGTCCTATGTACATCTTCTGTATAACCTTGTTTGTACATGTTTGGTAGCTTGTTTTTTCCCTGCATTAGTTTATGAGTTCTTTGAAGTCTGGAATGTTTTATAACTCTTTTTATATCCCTAGCACTTAGTACAGTGCCTGGCACATAGTGAAGTGGACAATATTCCTCCCTGGGCCCCTAGGTTGAGAGATACCTGTTAGGTTACTGGGCAGGGTTGGATAACCTGCCTAGTAACAGGTTTTTGTTGGGCTCTTGTCAAAACGTTATTCCCCTTTGGGTTGTGAAATATCTGATGAATTGTTAACAGTCATTTTCTGTTTAGTTCCTTTGCGTGGTAACAACAAACCCCCCTTCCTGACAACTACTGCTTTGTTGAATGACAACCAGTCTTTGATTGGGTACCTCTCCTGGAACCTGTTTTCTGTTGGAGTCCTTTGCCTAGAAGTACCCTGACAACCCCCTCTGTTTTGGGGGCTCTTGCCTAACAGCAAGCACTCCCTGCTCTGTCAGAACTCTGTTTGTTGTGGAAACCACAAGGCTATACCAAGTAGCACCAAAATGCTTAAAATGCACTCACCTACCTCAGTTTGGGGCTGTCTCCTCTGGGTCTCTACATGAGGCAGCCGCCAGCCTGCCTAATAAATGACACTCTTGAAATTCCTAATTGATTTTGCCTGTGATTTATTAACTCCATCTATTTCACATAGCAGGTACTTAATAAAGGTTTATCCATTAATTGAATATGATGTTTAGCCTCTCTCTAGGAGGAGCATGGATTTAGAGCAGGAAGAGACACCAGAACTCATCCAGTCAAAACTCCTCATTTTAAAAGCAAAGAGATTGCAGCTCACATAGGTAGGTAACTGACCAAAGTCACTCAGTAGTGTCAGAACTGAGATCTGAACCCAGCTTCTATGATACCAGATCCAGCGCTCCTTTCACAGCACTGTGCTATCTGATCTAGGATCCAAGAGCTCAAGAAACTTGGACTCTTTCTGTTCCAGCATATTCAGACAGATTTTAGCAGGATTAGGGAGTTTTGCTATCCATGAGAGGTCCTTCAGCTTTCTTATTACTAGATGAAATCCAAAAGGGTCATAACTTGAGAGAAGAGAGTAGATTCCATCCCTGAAGGATGTTTTTTATGTTTAACGACCAGGGGCACAATGCACATATAATACCTGAATCAAACTCAGTAGTTAATTAAAGGTAATAGGATCTTCAATCCAATCTGAGATGCTGTAGAGTCATGAAATGCTAGCAAGCCTATTTTCCAAGGGAACAAAAAAGGCAAATTTTAATCCACATCTTACTTTTTTGCTCGTAGAGTAGGCAGAGAAGTTAGCAAAGTGTGTGACCATATGCTAAGTCTTTGAGCATTAGTATTTCTTTAGATCACATGCCAGTAGAGCTTAGCAGGACAAAAAGTGTCTACTAGAAACTCTACTAGCATTAAGGAATACACAGAAAGTCTTGTAGATTGTGAGATTTACTGGAATCTGAAGGAAACCAAGAAAGTCAGGAGTCAAAGATGAGGAGGGAGAAAATTACAGTATGAATAGCCAGTGAAAAGACCCAGAGCAAAATTGTTTTTAAGAAAACGACTTTGATTGAGTAAGGATTTTGTATTTGTTCCTGGGGTGATCGGGATTATTGGTTGGGGAAGTGGTGGTGTGTGTGACACAGTCAGACTTCTGTTTTAGGAATATCAAGTTGACATCTGAATGGAGAATGGACTGTTGTAAGTAGAGATTTGAGATGTGGAACCCAACTTTTCTTATACCCTTGACCAAAGAACTTTATGCCTCTATCCAGGAAGGTCATTCTTATCAACCTAAAACAGTTTCAGTGGGGATAGTTTTGAGGGAGGATGCATAGGGCAATGAAAGAAGAAGAGGGCGATTATTGGCTGTGTGATCCTGACAAATCATTTCACCACTTTGGGCCTCAGTTTCCCTATCTTTAAAACAAGAGGTTGGTCATGATGGCTTCTGAGTTCACTTCCAGTTCTAAACCTATGATTCTATGGTTCTAAGAATATTTTAAGTCCTGTGGTTGGACCACATGGGATATTTTTAATCAATAACTTGCCTAGAAGCAAAGTGGTACACTTATCAGATTTACAACTGACACAAAGGTGGAAGGGATGCACAGTAGGTATGAGAATTAGGATTAAAAAGAGATTTTGACTAGATGGAAAAATGCTGAGTTTCAATAGGGCAAAATCTAAAGTCTCACACTTGGCTTCAAAAAAATCAGTTTCAAAAGTACCAGATGGAGAAAGGAATGATTTAGGCAGCACTTAATGTGAAAAATATCTGGGGATTTTAGTGAACTGACAGCTGAACATGAGTCTGCAATTGAAGTAGAATCCAAAAAAGCTACTGTGACCTTGGGCTACATTAAAAGAGTCATAATTTCTTTTTGAGAGGCAGTGAACTGGGTTCAAGACTCACTCCTGGCACATAGAGATTATGATCTTGAGTAGATAAATCATTTAGTCTCAGTGCTCTAAATTGCCTTGGGGATCATCTACTCCAGATTCCTCATCTTACAAAGGAGCAAACCAAGGGGTTAAATTATATACTCAGGTCACACAATTGACTCATTTAAAGGTGTTTGACAGAGGATCTTAACCCAATTCTGCACTTCCAAGTCCAGTGTGCTATCCTTGCTGCCTTTAAGATTTACTGAAGTTCTTTTCTGTGACCTTTCATGAATACATGATGCCATTCAATCTCATCAACAAAAGTAACCTAGTAAAAGTGCAGTGAAGGCAAGAGTGATGCAACTTTTAATTTTTTTTTCTTTTGATATCTGTCTGTGAACTGAGGTACTCAAGAGATGGGTAACTCTGAAATAGATATTTTAAAATACTGAAGTTTTGTTTTTTCTACTTTAATAAACAGCTTTCCTGCTACTCTGACCTTCCACTTTGATCAGCAATTGTAGAAAGCTCCTAAATCGGGACTGTCAGATTTCATACATCATCAAGAATGGAGTGAGAAATTTGCATAAAAATCTTCAGGTCTGTGCAATAAATCAGGTGTTTTTAAAATCATGCCATTTTGTTTTTTTGCTTTCTTAGTGAGATCTTTGGAATATGAAGCCAATGTACTTTGCATAAAAAAAAGCAGAATATATTCAAGAGTATGAAAAATAGGATGATTTCCTCAGGAATCACTTCCACTAATCAAATCAATGATGCATCTTATTTAAGTATCTCAACAACAAATAGGCACAAAAAAAGTTATTAAAGGCACAAAAAAATCCCCACAACATTGCTGCAGATGATGACAGAATATCTGGGAGAAGTGAAATTTTACCTAAATTGTATTCTAGAAGGACTGGAAATAAGATTTCTGAGATGGACATGAACCAGTATCAAATTTAAATTTTTTTTTCTAGAATGTGGTTAGGAAGAACTTCTTAATATCTGCAACTGGCTACCAACTAATCAATACACATTTATTAAACACTTACTGTGTGTGTTTGTCCTTCCTTGCTGAAGACCATGCCATCAGAGAAATGATGACATGACTTGCACTTGACTTTTGTTTTTGAGTGAGGGAGGGCTGTGTAGGTCACCAGCCTCACTTCTCCTCCAGAGCCATCTGAATCCAGTGACCAGATATTCATC
>CM053770.1:357247614-357267729 GCA_028658325.1 Potorous gilbertii | reverse complement strand
CCATTTGTTCAATTCTGCTTTTTTAAGGGATTCTTTTCTTCATTGATGTTTTGGATCTCTTTTGCTATTTTGGTTGATCTCTTTTTAAAGGTGCCATTTTCTTCAGTTTTTTGTGTCACCTTTAGCAAACTGTTGACTCATTTTTCATGATTTTCTTCCATCACTCTTACTTCTCTTCCCAATTTTCTCTCCACCTCTCTTACTTGATTTTCAAAATCCTTTTTAAGCTCTTCCATGGCCTGAAACGATTTCATATTTTTTTGGAGGCTTTGGATGTAGGAGCCTTGACCTTCCTCTCTTCTTTAAGTTGTATGCTTTGATATTCTTCTGATTGTACGCTTTGATCTTCCTCATCCAAAAGGATGGAAGAAAATACCTTTTCACCAAGAAAGTATTTGACTTTTGAGTCCTTTGTCAAGTGGAGAGTATACTACCCCAGGCTTCACAGGTTTTTTGCAGCTGTTCTCCAAGATATCCCTAGGGAGCTGTAAGTTCTCAATGCCTTCAAAGTGGCATAGTCAAGGGAGAGGTGTTTACTCCTTTCCTGGCCTACACTCTTGTCTGTGAGCAACCACAAGTACTCTTTTCTGCCCTGAAATTGTGAGTAGGATTCCTTCTCCTCAGCTGCCACCAGCTCTGCCTCACCACTTCCTCACTCCAGAACTGCCACTCAGTACAGAGATCCAGATCAGCCATTTGACTTTCCTCTGCAGGCCAAGGCAGCCACCCTGGGGCTTAAGTTGGGGCAGACCAAGATCCCCTTTTCACCCAGGTAAAAGAGCTTTCTCACTGACCTTTGAAGTTGTCTTTGGTGTTTGTGGGTTGAGAAATCTGGAAACTGTAGCAGATGCCTACAATTCATGAATTACAGATGCCTCTAATTCATTGCCATGAAGCCTGCTCGAGTCCTATCTGTGCCAGCATGGCCCATGCAGTACTGTGCTCCAGTCTGAGCCCAGTAACCCTTCCTCTCTGCCTTCCAGGTTGTCTTGGGCTGGAAATCTGTTTCACTCTGTCATTTTGTGGCTTTTGCTACTCTAAAATTTGTTTAGAGTCATTTTTACAGGTATTTAAGGGCTTTGGGGGAAGAGCTCAAGCTGGTCAATGCTTCTACTCTGCCATCTTGGCTCCATTCCTAATATTTCTGAAAAGGAAGATAGCTGCTTCCTACACACAGATGTCCCCTCAACTTTTGTTCCTTTCACTGTTGTTAGGTCTCTTCTTCCATTTCCTGGGGACTGTTTTCCCTTTTGTGATATCTTTCTTTTCCCTTTTCAACTTGGTGAATCCATCCTTTTCTAGTAGGTTAGGTGTGGGTCACTATATCTTCTTCATCACTAGTAATATTCTTTCTCCTTTACTTATCACTATTCTTGGAGGTTGGACATATTTTTAAATTTGTTATTTGTGCTCTTAATCCCCCAACTTCTGCCAACATCACCACTTCTAATCACTGGCAATGTTGACCCAAGACATCTTTTGGGGAATTGAGGATTACCTCAAAACTCTGACACCTTCACTTCATCCCTTAATCAACTACTCCCAGTAAAGAACGAATCCTCTGATAGAAACAACTTGACTGAAATTCAGGAGACTGGAATTCTTTTCCCATTTCTGCCCCTAATGAAGTTTGTACTCTTAGATAAGTCTCACCATTTTTATGTCTCATTATCTTAACCTGTAAAGTAAGAACATAAGATTAGACAAGAATATCTCTAAAGTAAAAGTTCTTAATCTGTGTATGTGTATACATGTATGTACATGCACATGTATATGCACCATGGTCCCTTTTGGCAGTCCTAAAGGTTATATGACTGAACATTTCATAAACATGAATGTAATAAGAAAGGGTACTGTTATTTTTCTCATTAAAAAAAAACAACCAATATATGAAGAAGTTATGAATTGGTTGCCAAGGAACAATCATACGGTAGACCAAAATTGCCCTAAGTTACCTGGGGTTGACCTTCTTTCTTTCTCCCATGCCAGGAGAATGGAGGGAGTGTGAATTAAATAAGTATGTTTTTGACAGCTACCACATTAGTCATTTTAAAGAAACCTTAATAGTTGATAATTTTTGGACATTATGATTTTATTTTCTCCTGCCCCATGCATATGTCTGTATATGGCTAATGTTTCCCATGTTCCTGCCTGGAAGATAATAACTGAAGTTGGGAAATAATACATGGAAACATCCTAAATCCCAGGGCAGCTGCTTTTTCCTTGATCTTACTCATTAGTTTTTCTTCAGTCTAAGGTCCTACCAATGACTTAAAACACTAAAGATGACCTCTCCCAGTTTCGAGGCCTAGGAGAAGTTTCCACTTTTCAAGATAAACTCCTCGGTTTCTTGACCTGTGAAATGAAGGTGTTGAGCTAGTTTGCCTCTGAAGTCTCTGAGCCATAGATTGACGGTCCTAAGTTTCTGGTGAATCTAATAGGAATTTCTTTTAAATTTGTCTTTTGTTCTAAAGCTAGTTATCACATTGCCCAATATATTTTGCTGCCTCAAAAAGAAAAAAAAGAGCAAGAAAAGGCTTTACTGCCCAAGGCCTGGTCCTACATTTTTGAAGCTGGTTTTGAGTCAATTACTTTGATCGCCCAGTCCTTATTTTCCTCTTTGCTATGTCTGTCTCTATTTCAATCTTAGATCTTACTTGTAATTTGTGTTCTGCACTTACATTCTATTTAGAGTTTTGGTTCATTACTTTTTTGGTCTGCTTACCAGAGGCTTGTATTCTGAATATACACCAATCTTCTTGCTTTAACCTAAAATGGTAGTAGAAAGGACACAGGACTCTGAGTGAGAAAACCCAAGTTCCTGTCCTTCTTAAACCACTAAAATTATGTGACCTTGTCTAAAGTATTTAACCTCTCTAGGTCTCTTGTTTTCCCTTTGGTAAAATTAAGGTAATCTTGTATACATACTTAGGGCACAGAATCACTTGATTGTGTTTATGGAAAAACTCTTTCTAAATGGTCAAGTAATAAATGAATATAAATAGTTTCATTTGATTTTTTATTCTGTCTTTTAAATAGCAACATTATTCTGGTGAACCCTTATGGATACAAATTATAAAAATGCAGCCTTTGAAAAATCTTGAGAAGATGTCGTCAGAAAACTGGACAGATAGATCTATGTGGTCTTTGGGTCACAGTGGTAAAATGGAAGTGAATTTCTCCTAATTTTCCTTCTGACTCTCTGGGACTTCACCACTATGCTCTACCTGCCTTCTCATCTTAGAACATTATCTGTCCCTACAGCCCCCTTCTCCCATTGATGAGTTCTTTGTGGGGCCTCCATTTTTGGATGGACTTAGGCTGGCCATGCTTCCTTTCTCTCCTGATGATGCTTCTGACTTTCTGGACTTTGCTGCCATTCCCTTACATAGAGACATTCTCCTATCTTTCAAGCCTTTTAGCTCTCTTTTCTATGTTGTTTTACCTCATTAGAATGTAAGCTTTTTGATGATAGGTACTGTCTTCATGTGAAGTAAGGTCACTTCACTTCTCCAGGCTTCAGTTTCCTCATTCATAACATAAAATTAATGGATGGGACAAAGTGATCTCTAAGGTTCCTTGAAAAACAGTTATACATTTATTAATTTGCTTGCTATGTTCCAGACCTTGTCTTAAGCTCTGAGGACAGAAAGACGAAAATAAAAAAAGTCCTTTCCCTTAAGAAGCATGTATCCTTTAAGGAAGGGAAGGTGGAATGGAATTAGTTTTTAAATGTATCTACTATGTGCCAGGCATAGTGCTAAGAGCTTTATAAAGATTATGTCACTTGATCCTTCCAATAACACTGAGAGGTGGGTGGTGTTATTTCCACTGAAAACGAGTGAGGCAGACAAAGGTTAAATGACTTGCCTATGGTCATATGGCATGTAAGTATCTGAAGCCAGGCTCCTGACTCCAAGCCCAGTGCTCTGTCCACTTTACCACCTAGCTACCTGGTGAGGAGACATGATTATATCTGAGTATATACATATGGGTAGAGACTGGGCCTGTGAGTTCATTGGCATAGGAACTTCTTGGGTGAGGAAAGTCCCTCTATCTAAGCAGGACTTGAAATGTTCAAATTCTAGTCAGGAGACCTAGGTTCAAATCCTATCTCAGATGCTGACTACCTTTGTTTCCTAGGGCAAGGTCCTCCCTCACCCTTAGTTTTATCATCTGGAAATGAGGGATAGCCATAGTACCTATCTCACAGAGATTTTGTGAGGATCCTTTGAGGAAATATATATATATATATACATATATATATGTATATATATATATATGCATATGTGTGTATACACACGTATAATGCATATATGTACATATAATTTTGTAAACCTTAAAGCAGCATATAAATGTTAGCTACAGTTCTTCCAATAGATTTTATTTTTATTTGAATTAAGAAGCATCAAATAAAATTATCATTTCCAAATATGTTGTTGAACAGAAGGAGAGGATTGGGCATTAATTCATGAATCTCCATTACACAGAACTTGGTTAACTTTTCTTTTCCTCCTCCTTTTCTTCCTTCTTCTCCTCCTTTCCCTTCTTCCTTTCTCCTTCTCTCTGTTCTTTTGCTTTCATTCTTCTGTTCCTTCTCCTTTTCCCTCCCTCACCTTCCTTTTGTGATTTTTCATCCTCTATCTCCTTCAAGTTTATAGATTTGAGCTGGAAGCGACCTTAGAAACCATCTAAATCAAACCTTTCTTTTACAGATGAGGAAAGTTAGGCCCAGAGAGTTTAAGTGACTTTACTATGGTTACTCAATAAATCACAGAAGTAGGATTCCTACTCATGTCATTTTACTCTATTAAACATACAATTCAAAGTGTTCAAGTTGGTAACACAGGACTAGAGCTTAGGAGGGACATTAGGGCTGGTAAGATAGACCTAGGAGTCATACATAGGCAAATAATTCAACACGTGAGAATTCATGACTTTACTGAGATGGGATATATAGAGAGAAGAGGAAGAACCAGGATTGAGTCTTGGGTTACTTCTCTCTGTAGAGGGCAGGATATGGATCATGATCCATCAAAGAAAAGTAGTGGTCAGAGATCCTACTTTAGTTTTTTTCTCCTTGTTTCCCATCATCAGTTACTATTGATAACTTTAATCTTCATTTTGATGACCCTATTAACATTTAATGATGAGAGGGAGAAAAATTTCTCTGTGAAAATCTCATCTTTGTCCACATGACTCTTTTGGACTTCTTGCAATCCATTTGTATTCATTGTTAAGGACATCATTTAACACTAACCATATAAAAACCAGTGTTCCAAGTACATGTTGATGTCATTAGTCTTGAGTAGCCCTGCAGTGCCTCCCTCTCTTTTCTCTTATCTTCCCCTGCATATTTATTGGATTCAAATGTTTATTGTTTATTATTCATGAGGTTATTACTATCTTAATAGAGGCGGCTTGGTGGTGCAGTAGAGAGAGCTCCGCACTTGAAGTCAGAAGACCTGAGATTCAAATAGAATCCCAGATATTTACTAGCCTTGTGACCATGGACTGGTCCCTTAACATCTATCTGCCTCAGTTTCTTCATCTGTAAAAAGAAGATGCTAATAGCATAAATACTTTTAAAGTTCTTTGTAAACTTTAAATTGGTATATAAATGCTAACTATTATTAATGTTATCATATTAAATATATATGTATTATTATAATATATTAATATTTTTAATATTGCCATTATTATTCATCGTTAATATAGTGGAAGCTACTTAAAGGTAGAGACTTTCCCGTTAGTCTTTGTATCCCTAGTATATACCATAGTTTGTGGCACATCATAGATATTTAATAAATCCTCATTTACTTATTAATTTTTTTTAAACTGGCATATGTACAGCCTTTGCACAATGTACTGCCCATAGTATGTGCTTGCTAGATGTTGGTTCAAATGAGTAAAGAAGCTAACAAGTGAAACACAATTATTTAACAGGCAATACTGAATATAAACTAAGTGGAGATTGCCTCTATAGCATTTTCACACTTTTCTATAGTAGTAACTCCTCCTTTTTGTGAAATGATATCTGGGATTGGGAAATATAAGGCAAAAGTCAAATGAATGCTTGAGGGGAAAACATGCTTATTCAGATGAAACTGTGTTCAGTTGAGAGTTGATTTCATCCCAACATAGGGTATTTTGAACTAGTTTTTTGAGTTGAATTTTGAGTCAGAAGAAATAACACAATTGCCTGTCTACTTAACTTTCTGCCAGAGTTTGAGATTTCAATACTTTATCAACTCAACTGGTTTTGAATGATCCTTAAGTTATTTTTTTAGTATAATAAACTTTGATGCATTTCCTCTTCTTCTCAAAATCCTCTTTCCTTCTTGACCTAGCTGAAGACTGACTTGTATACATTGTCTTTTCTGACCAACCTAATCTTTTTGTATTATTACTATATTTTACCCCAGGAAAGTTATATGCAAACTATCGCATACCCACTTGAGGTTGGCTTCTGCTTATTTATGATTATTTCACCCATATCAGTATAGAGATAAATTTGAAATATGAAGCAATTAAATATGGCACAATAAAAATAACAGCATTTGGAGTTAGAGGATCTGGGTTTGAATTTCGTCTCTGACATGACCTTTGTGGCCTTGGACAAATTACCTAATCAGTCTTCCTTAAGCCTCAGTTTCCTAACATATAAAATGAGAAACTTGAACTAGGTAACTTCCAAGGCTATGTCGGCCTCTAGAGATATGATCTTATGATTTTATTATTGCTTTTGCATCGTCTTACAACTTCCATTCTAATGCAAGTTGAAAACGAGATTCTTAAACCTTTTCAAATGAATAATAAGGGAATGAAATCTGGGAGGGAGAAAAAGTCAAGCCCTTTTTTATTAGAAATAATCTGAAAAGACATTTTATAAAGATGTTTGGAACTTGAGTGTCATCTCTATTGCTGGTTGTACTTGTACATTTCAGACTAATTGGGAGGTTTGGGCAGATGTGTATCCTTAAGGGTACTTTAAACCACATTCCAAAAATAACGTACTTCACTTTTCTTGCGTTTTGATATAGGAAATGAGAAGTGGAAAAAAAAGGGTCTTGCCATCAAATGTATTATTTCCTGGGTAATAATGTGCTTAATCTAACAAGTAAGACCAGATTCTTGAATTCTATGTATCTCATTTAGTAGACTGAAATGTCATTGGGTTTGATGCAATCAACAAAATATCATCCATAAATAAAAGGATATAGAGACCAGGTTTCATAAACTTATTTTTAAAATATTGTGATTCTATATTTCAATATAATTGGTTTCCTTTGTAATACTATGCATTTTATTTATTTAAAAATAAAAAAACTATTCTTAGAAGGGATCCATAGGCTTTACCAGCCTGCTAAAGAGGTCCATGACACTAAAAACATTAAGAACTCCTCATTTCTCAGGGATAATCTCTCCTCCCTGACTTGAACTCTGTGTTGGATCTTCTCCATAATAACAGGGAATCCCTTTGTAGAGTGGATGTATTCTTGTCTTATGCCTTGTTTGATATTAATAGAGGGCAGTCAAAGTTATGTTATTATATCCTTCAAATAATCTTATATAGTTTTGACATAAATGGTAGATACTTTATTGGAAGAGAGTCTTTATGGCAGTGTTTTGCCGTAGTGTACTTTAAAAAAATAATAAACAAAAAGGAGTTGTAATGGGACCTTATATTTCCTATATGGTAGGCAGTTGTGTGATGATAAAGATGTAATCTACTATGAAAAACAATTTGGAAAAGCCTATTTATTTCCTTATTATATAATCAACAACAAAGATCTTAATGGATATATAACTTATTGTCACTGAATTTCATGAGGTGGGAAAGTAGTTAATGTGTCTTCCTTTCTTGTATTGTGTGTGTGTGTGTGCATGTATGCGAATAATAAGGTTCTAGTTTTTTTATGCTGTGGTATCCTTAATTTTCCGGCTTCAAATTATATCACTTCTAGGATCCATTTATTCAATATCCACTTGTTCTAGTTCAGCTTTCCTCCCTCCTCATCTACAAGTAATCATATTTACTATTATTGACATTTGTTTTAGTCTAGCTTCTTTTCCTGGTTTAATCTTTTTTTTAAATTTCTACTTCCCCAAGAAGCACATTGGGACTGCGATGTTTAGAATCAAAAACTGATTAACCTCAGTTAAAAGAATTTGTTATAAAAATTTTTGCAGATCTTTTCAATAATTTTACCTGTTTGTCTTCTTAGTTTCATTCTTAAATGTTTTTGGGATGGTATCTCATTCATTATTTCATTTCACATGTATTTATTAGCATCAGCTACATTCCCCTCACTATATTAGATGTTAGTGATACAGAGATAAAAAAAAAACAAAACACAAGCAACTTGTGTTTCTGTTATGGGGAAATGACATATACATCTCTCTCTCCCTCTCTCTATCTCTCTCTCTCTCTCTCGATATATATATGTGTGTGTGTGTGTGTGTGTATTCATATACGATTTATTATACATATATAATATTTACATATGTAAGTATAAAATGTTAACAGAAAATTGCAAAGTATTTTTTATGGTAAAGGATCAGGAAAGTCCTCAGGTAAGATATGGAATTTCAACTGAAACTTTAATGTTGATAGGGATTTTTAGAGGTGAAAGATGGGGGTTGGGGACAGGAGTTTGTTCCAGACTTGGGAAGTGCAACACAGGAGATAAAAGGAGAAACGTCATATATGGGGAAGAGTGAGTAGTCCAGGTTTGACCATAAAATAGAATGTGTGAAGGAAATAATGTATAATGTGTCTGCAAAAATAGACTGGAGCCAGACTGTGATAGAATTCAAATGACAAGGAGATTGTGTTTTATCCTAAAGTCTTGAGCAGAGGAATGACATTGTCATACTTAGGAATTAGAAATATCAAATTAGCAATTATTTGGAGGATGCATTGGAAATAAAATAGATATAGAATGATGGAATTATAGATTTTATGTTAAAAGATCTTTAGAGGTCATTTTATACAATCTTTTTATTTTATAGATGTGGAAACTGTGGACCACAGGTCAAGTTACTTTCCTAAGCTCACCAATGTAGTAAATAGAAGGGCCAGGATTTGAACCCAAAATTTCTGACTCTAAATCCAGCACTCTTTCCATTGTGACATGATGAATCACTGGGGCAGGAAGATCAATTAGAAGGTGATGTCAATAGTACACAAAAGGAGGTGGAGTCAAGATGGCGGAGTGAGAGCTAGTACTTACCTAAGCTCAAAGAAAAAGTCCAGGTAACTCTAAAAAGAGAATCTGAACAAATTTTAGAATGGTAGAATACAATAGGAGACAGAGTGTGGCAGATTTCCAAACCAGGACAGAGTAGGTCAATGGGAAGGATTTGCTCCATGGGGTTGGAGGTGCGCAGAGTGCACAGCACACAGGCTGTACCAGTGCAGACCCCACCATAGTAAAGCTAAGCAGGAAGGCCTAGGCAGTCTAAAGCTGCAGCAGTGTAAATTCTCAAACACATCAGCCCAGGACTGGAGTCCAGTGGCACTAAGCAAGAGAGAAGTGCAGAAATCCAGATAACAGCAACAACTGCTCTTGACACTATCAGCTAGCAGATTAAATGTCTGTAAGTTACCTACTTGAACTTTCAGGAACTAAGATGGCTGAGTGATTGGTAAATGCTATCCTCCTCCCCTTGTTGACCTTGAAAAACCCAGAGAATATTTCCCCAGGAAAAATCCTGGAATAGTGTGATCAATTAAGGGATAAACAGTGTCTTAGCCCTTGAGGCTAAGAAAATTGCAGAGAGTGCCTCTTGCTTCGGCTGAAGGGGACCAGTGCAAGACCTGAACTGTCCCAGACAGCCCCACCTCAGCAAACAGGGAGAATATCCTGAGCCCTGGGGGGTGGAGCCCACAGTCACCAACACTAGGACCCCAGGTGTGCCTCAGCACCCTAGGGGAATTGGGAAGATACTAGTTCGGACAGGATTCACCAACCACTGAAATTGCCTGTGCTTTAGCTCAGTTCTGGTGGCCAGACCACTCCTCCCCTACACTTAGCACAGCTAGCTCCAGGGTAACTCCTGGGAAACCCAGGAAGACATCATCTGTACTCTGCTTCAGTACATCAGGCAGCTCAGCAACCAGGTAAGCTTCAGCTGAAAGAACCAGCGAACACAGCACACAAAGCCTCAAGTTCTAAGCACAAGAACTGTGGGACAGAACCCCCCATGCCCCAGAAGCAGAGATCTACTTCAAAAGCCTGGAAAATGGTGATCATCATGAGCAAGAACAAACCAGAAAAGACCATATAATATTTCTATGGGGACAAGAACCAAAACACGAATACTGAAGAGATCAGCATTGAGACAGTACTCTCTCCTGAAACTTCAGAAGGGAATATGAACTGGTCTCAAGGCCAAAGAGAATTCTTGGAAGAGCTCAAGAAGGATTTTAAAAGCCAAATTAGAGAAGTAGAAGGAAAATTGGTCAATGATTTTAAAAATATGAAAAAAGAATTCACTTAAGAGAATAGCTCCTTAAAAAAGAAAATTGAACAAATGAAAAAGGAAGTACAAAACCTAACTGGAGAAAATAACTCCTTAAAAGGAACAATTGGACAGGTGAAAAAGGAGATGCAAAAGTTAACTGATGAAAACAATCTATTAAAAATTAGAATTGGGCAAGTAGATGCTAATGACTCTATGAGACATCAAGAATTAGTCAAACAGAATCTAAAAATGAAAAAATAGAAGAAAAGGTAAAAAATCTCATTGGAAAAACAACTGACCTGGAGCATAGATCCAGGAGAGAGAATTATTGATCTACCAGAAAGTCATGATGCCAAAAAAAGAGCCTAGATAATATCTTCTAAGAACCCATCAAAGAAAACTGCCCAAAGGTCCTAGATGCAGAGAGCAAAATAGTCATAGAAAGAATCTACTGTTCACCTCCTGAAAGGGATCCCAAACTGAAAATACCAAGGAATACTGTTGCCAAATTCCAGAATAATCAAGTGGAGGAGAAAATACTGCAGGCAGCCAGAAAGAAACAACTCAATATCAAGGAGCTGCAGTCAGGATCACACATAATATTTCAGGCAAGGAGATAGATATTCAATGAAATAAGTAATTTCCAGACTTTCTGATGAAAAGACCAGAGCTCAATAAAAAATTCTATCTTCAAACACAAGTCTCAAGAGAGGCACAAAAAATAAACAGGGCGAGTACTGGTTATTCAATATGGGAAAACTACTTACATCCCTGTAATGGAAGATGATACTTGTTAATCTTGAGAACTTTATCCTTATTATGATATTTAGAAAGGTTATACATAGAGGCAGTTGGGTATAAATTAAATGATGTGATGATAAAAAAGATGATTAAAGAGTATGAAGAGATTGTAATGGGAGATATGAAAAGGAGGAAGCATAAAAAGGTAAATTACATCACAGGAAGAGGCACAAAAATATATTACAGTAGAGGGGAAGAGGGGAGGGAGATGAGCATTGTTTGAGATTTACTCTCATCTGATTTGTTTCAAGGAGGGAACAGCAAACTCAGTTAAGTATAGAAATCTAACTAGCTCTATAGACAGTAGGATGGGAAAGAGGAAAGAAAAGGAAGGGGAGGCTAAAAGTAAAGGAAGAAGTAGTTAGGGAAAAGGGGAGTAAAATGGAGGGGGGCTTAAAGAATTAAAACTATTATGGAAGGAAAGGTAGAAGGGGGAACTAAAAACATAAATGGGGGGAAATTGGATGGAGGGAAAAACACAAATACTAATCATAACTATGAAAGTGAATGGGATGAACTATCCCATAAAACAGAGGTGGATAGCAGAATGGATTAAAAACCATAATCCAACAATATGTTGTTTACAATAAACACATTTGAAACAAGGGGATACACACAGGGTAAAGGTAAAAGGTTGGAGCAGAATATGTTATGCTTCAGCTGATGTAAAAAAAACAGGGATAGTAATCCTAATCTCAGACAAAGCAAGAACAGAAGTACATATAATCAAGAGATAAGGAAATAAACTATATCCTGCTAAAAGGCAGGGTATAGAAGATAGATAAAGATAGATAAAGAAGCAATATCATTACTAAACATATATTCTCCAAGTGTTAGAGCATCCAAATTCTTAGAGGAGAAGGTAAGGGAGTTACAGGAAGAAATAGACAGCAAAACTATTCTAGTGGGGGACCTCAACCTCACCCTTTGAACTTGATAAATATAACTACATGATAAGATCAAGGTTGCACTGATGAGGAGAAGGGAGGGGAAATGTGTTGAAATCCTTGCAATTATAGCACAGGGTTTAATACCTAGCATTGCCATTCTTCCATGGGCATTAGAAAGAGTAATTTTGACCTAGGTTATTGCTGCCATTTCCTCTTTACTTTGTTGGAGGAAAGGTCCTATGTTAAATCTCACAGGGGAACTACTTGGTGTGCTTCAGGGCTTTTTCTAGATCTCTTGAAATTATATAACTACAAATGGAGCATGTGGGTGGTTAATCAGTTATTCCCTACCTACAGAATATGAACTGCCTACCTCCCTTTCCAGTTGTGTATGTTTCTGATGAAATCTATTTTTAATAAAATAATTTGATTTTAGTTTTCAACATTCATTTCTATAAGATTTTGTTTCAAATTTTCTACCCCTCCCTCTACACTTCTCTTCAAGATGGCATGTCATCTGATATAGGCCCTATTTATTCATTCATATTAACATTTTCACATTAGTCATGATGTAAAGAAGATTTAGAACTAAGGGTAAGAACCATGAGAAAGAAGAAACAAAACAAAACAGCAAAAGAAAAGGAGAGCAAATAGTATACTTCCATCTGCATTCAGACTCCAAAGTTCTTTCTCTGGATGTGGATAGTATTTTCCATCATGAGTCTTTTGGAGTTGTCTTAGATCCTTGAATTATTGAGAATAGCTAAGTCTATCAAAGTTAGTCATTGCACAATGTGGTTGTTACTACGTGTACAATGTTCTCCTTGTACAGCTCATTTCACTCAATATCTGATGAATTCTTTTTATGCAGTTTCTCCTTCATAATCCTATGTTGGTAATATGTTGCAATTTATTCACTCTCACAATTCATCTCTCAATTTTCAATTGGACAGCCTGCAACTATAATTCTTTAGAGATGGTAAAAATCCATGACTTGAAGTTATATAAAATGTCTTTCAGGACATATTGGCACTCCTCTATGTCTCTCCATTCTGTTTGACTCTTTTCTATGTTCTCCCACAATTCCATTGCAATGAGTACATCCTTCTTTGTAGGAGCCTTCCTTACATTATTTTGACATTGCTTGGATATCATATGAGTTGACCAGTTATTGTTATCTGTTTGTCATATGATATATACATCATAGATGTACATTTTCCTTTGATGACATCCTTTACACTGATTCTCTTGTATAATTTCTTATTTTAAGATGTTGTGACTTATTCATAAGTACCACATGATGCTCCTCTTGCCCCTTGGTGATCCTTACCCTTAAGTATTTGGAAATTTTAATGTTCCTTCACTCTAAGCAACATTTCTACTGGGAGGATATTGGTGTAAGAAAGATGGTACTTTGTTTCATCAAGAAGCTTGGGGTGGTAGTGGTGGTGATGTCAAAAAGGGCTTTTATAATTTCCCAAAAGCAATTTAGCCTGTTATAGTCCTTCTGATGAATTCTGGGCTCAGTTCATTTTCTATGGGTAATGTATGACTGTGACACATATGGTAATGAAGAGCTGGTTCTAGAATCCCCCTCTATTCCAATGACCAACATACCTAGCTTCATTTACTGCTCAGAGACAATATGGAAACCTAGACAGAAAGGAAAACATTAAATATGGACTATCCTTCTTGACTTTAAATTTCTTTGTATATTGACATATGCCAAATTTTAACATCCCTGAAAATAAGGTTTTTTTTCCTCATAATATTCCTTCTTTGTAAGAATATAATCAACCCCAGTATGACAGAAAAGGTCCTAAACTTGGAGTATAGCTCCTTGGTTCAAATCTCAGCTACCCACAATATCACTTAAACTCTTTAGGCCTCTTTTCTCTCATCTATAAAACTTTTAAAAAAAATGACTGGATTATCTCTAAATCCCTTTCAGTTCTAGAGTGATAGTTCAAAATATGATGTATAAAGCCTTTTTTTCTATGAAATAAAACAAAATCAAAACATATCTATTGCATTCTACATTGTCCATTCAACTGAATATCAACCTAGACCAGGGGTTTCTATACTTGAGATAATGTAACTGCAGTGGCTACAAGAAATTTGTCAAGATAGTAATGTTTAAGAAAATTACTCTATTTTATGTGAATATTCTCAGTAAATCTAGAATTTATTTTATTTCATTTGGAATAGGGATTTACTGAAAGTCAGGCGATACAGAGCCTGAAAAAGTTTGGGAACTCCTGACCTAGATGATAAACATCCTTCATTTACTTGCCTTTTTCTCTGTGGATGGTTAGGGCAAACTCTTTTGAATACTTATGACTATCATTTATAGGAGGCTCTGTAGTCTTTTAGGGTTTGATGAAATCACAATGATGTCATGAACAAACAGGAACATTTGGAGGACCTTACTATCTAGAGCAGGTATACTCAACCTTTTTGTCTCATGGACCTCTTTGACAGTCTGTTGAAGCTACTGCAGCCCTTTTTAGAACAATAGATTTTAATGCATAAAATAAAATGCTTTGGCTTAAAAAGTGAACTACTTATATTTTAAAAGTTATCTATACATGAGTATATATGTATATATTGCATGCGTATTGCATATATATATATATATATATATATATATATATATATATACTTAAATATTATGTGTGAATATGTGTGTGTGTATATGATCTATCCATCTATATATTAACTGGCCCCAGGTTAACAAACCCTGATCTATGAAGACTCATTTAACTGACTTTAAACAAACCTTCTCCATGGCAGTGGTGAATACCTTTGGCAAATATATGTCCATTGTCTAGTTTTAACTTGTTCTTTATAATTAGAAGATTATTAAACCAAGTTAGCTCTATTACTATATTCTTCAAGAAATCTTGTGTAATTTTGACACATACATGCAAAACACCTTGTTGGAGAGAGCCTTTTTTGGTGGCATTTTGCTCTACCAAATCAAATGTTTTTTGTAAATTAACAAAAATAAGTACAGTAGGATTATATGTCATCTACATTTTTTTCCAACAATTGCATATTGTGGACTCTCATTTGGTAATATCTGTCTGTTTCCTTCTAATGCTCTCATTAAGGACATCCTTGAGGACTTTGTAGATTATTTCAATAAAATTTTCATCTAGATGGAAAATTGTACATATAGATTTGTAGTTACTGATATTTATATTCACTGATATGAAAGCAACTTTTTTTGGTTGTAACAATGCAGCCTCCCAGCCTTTTTTTATCCTTCAGATGGGAGAATTGATGTCTGAATATCTTCAAAATGTCTACAACATAGATCTCCTTTGTGTATATTTAACCTAGTCAAGCTCTCCATCTTAATTTCTCTTGGTCCCAGAGATCATCCATCTATTCCTTTTACCTTTCCACAGATGAGGAACCTGAGGCTCACTGTTTATCAGAACGGAGATGATACTCCCTGCCAAGTCTTTCTGTTTCAAAATAAGACTCAAACAAAACTGTCTGAACAACACACCAGCTGGTAGGCACATCACTGGTACATTTGCCTCTTTGGCCAGATACCTAAATTGATATTTCTTGGTCTTTGTTTATATTAATAGGCCACCTGAGTCACTACAGAATTCCATTTTTTCCCTACTAAGTCCAATGACATACAAAATAGCTATTGTTTCTTTTATTCATCAGTGTTATAAATCTATGGAGAAAAAAACTAAACAAACAAACCAAAAAAACCCTATCATTTCAGTTCAGTTTATTTCCTAAGAGTCCTTGCTCCATATTTTCCCATGGTAATACAACCATTGTTTTCTCCTGTTTGTTTCCAAATGTATATTTCATCACTTTTCTTAAATTGAAACAGGTTTTCAAGAAAATAATTCTCAGTCTCATTCAAAGCGTCTGAAAGATCAGTGCCAATTTCTTTTTTTTTAAAAAAATCTTCATTTCTAAAATTTCAGAAATAATGGCAAATTAATTATATACAAATTCATAATGTAAAAGATCTATAAGAATTAAATCTGCAATGGTGAGTGAAATAATACTGATATATTTGACTTAACAGTCAAGCAAAATCAGAAGGAGAGGCAAGAGGGTCAGCACTTTTTAGTCCTTGAGAGAGTGCCTTGGGGATTGAAATATATTACAGGAATACCTTCAGGACTTGCAATTTATTCTAGAAAATCAGTAGAATTATTGCATAGGAAAAAGAACCATGAACTAGAAATCGGATGCCATGTGTTGCTGTAGGTATTAGCTCCAATGCTTACAAGCCATGGTTCCAGGTCCCATGAGTTATCCTCAGTTTTACCATCTGCAAAATGAAGGTAAAAAATATTTGCCTTTTCTGGCTCACAGAGTTCTGAAATATGAACTGTTATTGAGGATGCTATTATGCTTGATCAATGAGGACATACTCTATAAAGATACTCTAAAGAATGCCTGCATTGTTTCCTCCAGAAGAAGTTTTCTCAGTAGGGTTTTTTTTTTTTAAATTGTGTGGGTAGGAGGCTGAACCAATGATTTCACGGGAGGAGGAACTCCCACCATGGAAAAAGATCAACAAATCATCTGTAACATTTTCTTGAGAAAGTTACCTGGGTAATTGAGAGAATAAGTGGCTGGGCAGAATAAGAGTCAGAATACATATGCACTCACACCCACCCCTACACACACATTCTGAATATGTACATTTACATATACATTTATGCATATACCTTAGAATCAGGATACGATGAATCTAGGCTTTCCTAATTCTGAGACTGGCTGTCTATCTACCAAACTGTTAGGTGAATATTGCGCTGTGCCTGGAGTCAGGAAGAATCGTCTTCCTGAGTTCAAATTTGGACTCAGACATTTATTAGCTGTACAACCCTGGAAAAGTCACTAAACTTCTGTCTGCCTCATTTTCCTCAACTGTAAAATGGGAATCTTAATAGTTCCTACCTTGCATGGTTGTTTTGAAGTTCAATTGAGATATTTGTAAAATACCTAGCACCATGGCTGGCACAGAGAAGTTACTTAATAATTGCTTACTCTTCCTCTTCTTATGCTATCCTTTCTCTCAAGTTTCTTTTTATAAAAATTTTAAAAATCCAAAAACATAGCTTATGCCTTTCCTACTAATTCTCGACCTGCCAATGGGCATCACACTGTGATTTCTGCCACATTACTCATAGACGTAGTGGCAACCAACTCTCATAGAAACCTGTCAATGTAATATATCAAGATGTTTTGAGAAAGAGCTGACAAGGTGTTGTGGCAAGGAATGGCCATTGACTTAATGCTGTATAACAGCAAATATTAAGCTCAAGTACAGCAAAATCAATTAAATGTTATTGGTTTGTGATAAACTGCATCTAGATAAAATACAAATACACACACATTCATATACATATACATACACATATACATACATGTATACGTGTATACATGTATATATACACATATAAATACAAATATATACTGTATATATTTCCGGTCCAGGCACAGAGACCCTGTTCATCCGTAGGTTTTCTTTGATAACTTACATTGCCTAGTTGATCTACCTGGGTTAGTTTTCAAGCATTAATATAGATGTCAGACAATTGAAAGCAGCAGGCATCAGGGTGTGCGTGTGTGTGAAGAGCTATTTGAAATCATTCACAGAAGCAAAAATGAAATCTATAAGAAGACAAACTATATCTTGTACTCAGGAACAATCTGTTCCTGAAATTCTAATCTCCTTCCCCAAAACAAAACAAATTCATTTAGGAAATTCCTTATTATTAAGTGGTTTTGTGCTCGGTGTAATAATTTAGCCCATAGGGGTCATTTTGCACCCTATGGTTTGACAGGTAGACTGGACTCTTGGTGCAACCACATGCTTTGTTGTTTCAAGTATCAATATTATACGTGACATTTATATTTAAGCCCAAGGTACCTCCATGCAAAAGCGGCGGGTGCTCTATGAAGTTGCACTTTCCAGTGACTGATCAATGGATAAGCAATTTACAAGGATGCTCAGGGGCTATAATGTATGTGCTGCTAATAGACTTTTTTTTTTTTAACAGAAATGTTGCCTCCAAGCAGGAAAACAATGTCTTGAAACACTAATCAATTACAATGCCTACGATATGAATAAGATATTAGTTTTTCAATTGCCTCACAAAAGTATTGAAAACCTTAAAACAACAAAAACAAACCTTCATCTTTATGTGTGACCTTAGGAAACTCATTCTACTTCTCTTAGCCTAATTTTTCTCATTTGTAAAATAAGGAGGCTGTATTAAATGGTGTCTATCCTTTGTTTTAGTTGTAAATATGAAATTTTTCAGGTTTTTAATCTGATTGTCCTTATAAAATTATATGGGACTATTGTTTGTGTACTTACTAATAAGTAAATTGGGGCAGCAGAGAGGTCATTACATGGATCCTAGCCATTCTGAATTTTCCACCTTAAGGGCCAAGCTATAAAGAACAGACATTAAATCAATCAACAACCATTTATTAAGAGCTCATTTTGTGCCAGGGAAATCAAATAATAAGATATGAGAGATAGGAGTATCATATTTGTCTTGAGTTGTTTGCTCAGTAACCTACTCTATGAAGCTGTGAAAAAGATGATATTTTTCCAGCTTGAATGACAGCCTTATACCTATACCATCATTTTAAAAATCATCTTTTTTTCTAAAGAAATATCAGAGTTTGAATGTACAATATGTTGTTGGAGGATGTTTAATTTATACCTTATTTTTCATTAACTATTGCTGTCACTTCCTAGTGGATGCCAGTCCCTCTCTCTTCCCTTCTTCCCTTATAGCTCACAGTAGAGTAGAAAGACTGCGGTGTTTAGAGTGAGAAATCCTGGGTTCAAAAAATTGTTTTTACATGTAATTGGGAAAAAATAAAATACCAAATAAATAATAACGATAAAAGAAATCCTGGGTTCAAGTTCAGGCTCTGTCACATAACTTTTGTAACCTTGGGCATTTACTTCTCTTTTCTGAACTTAATTTTCCCATTTATGAAATGAGAGTCTTATAGTGGATGAGTTTTAACCTAAACTTGCTTTCAGCTCTAACTTTATGGTCCGATGCAATGGTTTGTGAAATACTTACCAAAGTGTTAAATTAGCGGAAGATATTTCACATTTGAAGAGTGCTATTAGCAAAAAATTCTGACGAGTGGTTTTATGAAGATTCCTTGAAGCAAATGTTTGGTTTGTCCCTAAGTGTTACCCCTTTCTTTTCTTTTAGCATATTAAAAGGAGAAAGACAATCCTAATAGCTTCAGATTTGTATACTACTTTGTTCAGGTCACCAATGCTACTAAGAATGGTTGGTTTATGTCCTTCACAGATTCTCAACTAGACTTCTCTTTCGTGGGAAGGGTTTGCATTTTGGCTGTTACCTTTTATTTATGCTGTCTTCTTTGGATTAAGCTTCAGCAGTTGTGGGTTCTGACACTGAGAGGAATCAAAGATGAAATAAGACGTGCTCTTTGACTACAAGGAACTTAATATACCTAATTGATTTGAAACATGAGCAACATGAGATAAGAGCAGGCTAACAATTTCTTTGGAACTCCAAATGAGGACACTCTGTCAATGAAAACCAGCACTTCCTCTTCAATTTAGAGTTTTTGATAAAAAAAAAAAATCTCATCTTTGTTTTTATGTGATAAAGATACTTTGAATATCTGTACCCAAATCATTGATAAAAATGTTAAGTTTGAGAAAATGAAGAGTTTAGTGACTTTTATTAAAAATATTTATGTAAAATTTGGATTCTGTCAGAAGGACACTCTTAAGAATCTAGAAGGCCACAAGTGGTCTCAAGGCCACAGGTTCCCCATCTCTGATTTAGTTCCATTTTGGAACTTTATTATCTTTTCTGCTGATGGGTCTCACTTCCAGTAGATAATTGGTGTTTGCTGTTGTTGCCCCTTTGTTCTGGAAGAGACCCAATGCCATCAG